>WHUX01000691.1:0-13715 GCA_015179025.1 Terfezia claveryi
GGGAGAGTCTCCCGACAACGCTGGAGCAAAGTCTGTTGAAGGTAATTCGGTTAGGGATTCTTGGGCACTGCCAGGTGCATGGAAAATTACTTCGATGGGAACAAGCCGAATCCTATAGCATTGACAATGATGAACTGGATGAATACGCTAAAGAGCTAGCGGAAGATCTGAAAAGGGCAGAACAAACACATTTAATACCATGTGGGTATTTCGAGGAAGGGTCCCCAACGTTGCCAGACACAGAGGGTGAGGTGAATGATGTGCCAACCATGCATGCGAGAATGCCGTACACAGTCCGGCAAGTGAGAGATATGATTGGTCAAGGGAGAATGTAGAAGATGAGGAAAAGGTTAGTGGTGACACGGAGGATGGTGGTAGTGAGGCCGTTGAAGATGAGAATGAAGATGGAGAGGATGATTCCGAGGATAATGATGAGGAGGATGCCGATTTGGAGGACGAGGAGGACAATGACGATCAGTCGGAAGATGGGGATTCGGAGGATGAGTTGTAGGTCACGGATGGTGGAGGGTTGGAAGGAACAGTTTGTTTGGAAGTTAGAGTTAAAGGGCTGCATATATTTTTTTGAGGAATATGGGGATGAGCAGGAGTACATAGAACGTCTGGATTTGAAATGCATATTTGTCGGAGAATTGGGATGGAGGTGCGCAAAAATATTTTGTCGGATGCAAAGAGAAAATGTATTTATTATCAGAGTATTGGAAGTATAGAATAGTATTATTAGTCAGAAGATGGAAGTCGCAGCAGCACGGTAGTGAGGAGGATAGGGGTTATATAGGGATTTAGATAGTAAGCGCAGGTATTTCCAGGGGTAACATACGAGACTACGAGGGTGTTGTGCCAACCAGACTAACGAGAGCCAGCAACGGCCGGAGTAGGTCCGGAAAGGGCTGAGTTACGAGGCACACCCACATGGTGGAACGAAATTAGCCGCTGGTGTAGACTAACGTCCGGACCAGACCAGGTGCGCCAGGACAGAAGGATCTATTCCGGTGACGCCGGACGCCGGAAATGTCCAAAAGAGCTAGGGTGCGTTTGAAGTACTTATATAATCTGATTACGTTTGAAGCTGAGCGAGATGAGAGTGGATGCATAAACAGTAGATAGCAGAAATTGGTAAGAACAGAGTGACATTGGACGCCACCAGGGAGAAGTGGCTCCTGGTACAGGCTCTGAAGGGTGGGACGCCACCGTCCGGAGGCAGAGCCCTAGCACGGACTCTGGAGGAAGGCATCGCAGTGGACAACATAGACGGTCTCGCTACCAGACATCAACCGTCCAGACACATAGCCCTGGTGCGGATGCTGGAAGGAAGGCATCGTAGCGGACAACATAGACAGTTGCGCTGCCAGAAGCCAACCATTCGGACACATAGCCCTGGTGTGGACGCTTGGAGGAAGGCATCGCGGCAGACAACATACGCACATTGGCGTGACGGCGCAGACCTCTAGGGGGAGGCGCCTGAGCGACAACCAAGTTCCGCATGCCGCCATTAACTGTCAGTTTGTCTTCAGGTCATTTCCGGCGTCGGACGCTGCAAAGGCAAACTGAAATCGTTGCAGATGGAGTCAATAATCGCTAATAATTCCTTTTGAAAGGTAGAATAATTGAGTTGTGCTGGATTAAATTTTCTAGAGTGGAAGCATGATGGTCTGATGTGCGTCAACGGTCCTTGACCTATCCAAGATCCTAGTCCTACATCACTAGCATCACAGACTAAATATTTGGGTTCAGTAGATTCATTATTCCAGGGTTTTAAAACGTGTGGAGAATTCACGAGTTCCTTAAGTTTTTCAAACGCTGCATTATGAGTATCTGTCCATTCCAATTTCTTTGTTTCTCCTTGCAGTTCTGACAGGGTGCTTGCATACGATGCCAAGTCAGGAATAAATCTGCTGAGATAATTAACGATTCCAAGCAATCCTCTAAGATCCTTTTTTCTTGTAGGAGTTGGAAATGTTAATATAGTAGTCCTCTTCTTCGGGTCTACATGTAATCCATCTGATGTCAAAACGTGTCCTAAGATTTCCAATCTTGGAGTAAAGAACTGGCATTTGCTTTCTTTGAGATAGAATTTCTCATCCTGTAGATGTTGAAGTACTTTCTTCAATAATTCTACATGTTCTTCATACGTTTTGGAGAATATAATAATATCATCAATATAGATAATTAAATTTTTATAGACCATGTCCTTGAAAATTTCATGCATAACGCGAACCATGGTAGCTGGTGTGTTACGATCCCCTTGTTGCATAACTCTACTTCTGAAATATCCTATGTGACATAAAAAGGTAGAGTGTTACTCAGATTCTTCATCGTTCCTGATATTAAAAAATCCGTCGGCTAAGTCGACCTTAGTCCAAATGGGATTGTCCGCTACTAGTTCAATAGCTTCATTAATATCTGGCAATGGGGTGTGGTCTGGTTCGACGGCTAAATTGCGGTCTCGACAGTCATTGACATGTCGGGCTTCTTCTGGTTTATCTCATTTAGGAATAGTGAACATGACTACAGCATTTGTGTCATTTTCTACTCTATATATGCGACCTGATACTTCTTCTTCGACTAATTTGTCATGGATTTGTTGTCTAAATCGATGTCCAGAGGGTCGCCATTTTGGTATCCAAGTAGCTCCTACTTTTGGTTTGGTAGAGTGATTAATTTTTCTTAGTGGGGGTAATTCCCGTGGAATTGTCTTGGGAAATAATAAGGGAAACTCCGTTACAGGGTTGAATTGTTTCTGTACCATAGAAACAGCTGTCACGAGTTCTCTTTCTGAATCGGTTTTGTCTGTGTTACTAATATTTTCCCAATTATCCGGTTCACTATAATCTGTGACTGATTCACAGCTGACCTGTGTATACGCTGAGCTTATACCATTCGCCATGGTTCTAGATCCCTTCCATACACTTAGCTGGAATCGTGGAATATTTTCCGGTTGGATAGTAACTGGTTCCTGATGGGCAGGAATTATTGCTCGCACTTTGCTGAGAGCAGGTTCTCCTAGTATCATGTCCCATCCAGTCAAATGAGCTACATAGAACGTTCGTTCTTCTACATAACCTATCCAATCAAGTTTGATAGTACAAGCTTTGTCTATCGTTCCTTTTGAGCCTTTAATTGCAGTACTTAATGATTTCTTCTCGATACTTCTAGTTGGTATTTTGTACAGGTGTACAAATTGAGAATTGATTAAGTCTCCTCCCTTCGTTTGGAGATCAATTAAAGCTAGTGCGGGGTGTTTGTTAGCTTTAACGAATACCTTACTAAAATCTGGTACCTGTCTTGACAAGGGTTGTTCCCTGATTTTATCCTTGTTATTTTTATCCTTGGTGGCTATCGGCATAGCTAAATCTTGTGCGGCTGTACGCATGGGTACCTTATTTTTTCGTTTCCTACAGTCCTTGTAGGAGTGTCCAGGGTTCCAACACCATAGACATTTCTTGTCTTTAATTAATTGCATCTTCGTCTTCTGTGTCATGGGGGCCCTATTGACTGATAGCGCTCTTGCAACTATTAGGACGGCCGTAATTTGCTGCCGCAACGATATCTATTCCGCAACACAGAATGTCAATCCTATAGCAGTAAAGTTCAATCCAACTATAGTCCCTCACGACAGATCTTATTTCGCAACACAAAATAAATCCTATATCGCTTGAACGTAAAGTTAACTTAAGACTTAGAACTTTGTAGGCTTCGTGTACTCAAGGTGCTCTTGCTTTCGAATACTCGCTGGTGGTAGAATAAATTCAACCGGAACTACTTGCACTATTTATATCCCGCGGTGTTCGTAGATATTCTTATAATAAAAATATTTTATAAAACGCGGGCCTACCTGTCACCCTGGAATTTCTTCCTAAGTGTTATGCCATCCACACCTTTTGTTAATGCAGTTGCTATCTGTACTCGTTGGAACAGGTTACTAACCCGAACGTAGAGAATATTCCCATGTCTGCATGTTATACGTACTTCGCTTATAGCTCGCTTATCCCATTAAAGAATTTTATCCAAGACAACTAAATTCAATTTCAGATACGTTACCAATCCCCGATACTATCGAATTACCATCCGATAATATCCGAAGGCATCTAATTATGTTTCCGGCAATATTCACTTAATAGTGTCTAGTGTCCATTGAAAATAATTTTCAACTGCACATAACTCTATGAATAGAGAACCGTGGGTCACAAGTAGATTACCATTGGAAAGGTATCAACGCATAGAAGATTATAGAATCTTAGTTTATCTTGATACCCAAATTATTCATGGAGTTATTACCAATAATAAGTAAACCTCCTCGTGGACCTATATGACCATATTAAAAGTCTTATATCTCCGTGAGTTTAACTCCGATCATAAAAAGGATTGCAGAAATGGAATCAGGACGAAGAGTAGGCCTAGATAGAACCTTGAAACATTAAATTCGGAGAACTTTATGTTTTGGCCCTACCTTTGGCCTCTGTCCTGGGCGTACTCCCTTATAGTGTCACCGGACGCACTTTGGTCTAAAATGCGCCCTCGGTCCTTCATTTTTTTAGTTATTTTTACCGAATTATTTTCCTTAAGTTCAGGGTAATAATTAGCAATTCAGGGTAACGCCAAGACTTCAGGGTAACAGCTAATTGCTAGTATATGTATGCATATAGCCAGCATATTGATCTGGGTATAACTATTGAACCATTAATCGGATACTTATGAAACTTAAACTGTAGCTCCCTTAAGGGTCTATGGACGTTCCATAAGGGTCTTAACCATCTAGGATGATTATAAACCATTCCGAGGTTCATACCCGTTTCATATACTTAACTCTTATAGATAAGTATTAGAAACGTTTGCACCACACTACTAAGAGTGTACCTAGAGTCCATATAGATCTAGGGTCGTTCTATGAGGGCCCAAGTACCTTTGGTAGGGCTGGATGTCACCCCGTGACAGTGCCTCCCTCCTTAAGGTTCTTGTCCGCAAGAACCTAATTGATCATGCAACCAGAATCATTATTGCTCCTAACAACAATGGATGGGGCTTGAGGACCAGTCCTCATGTACGGCAGCCAAAACATAGCTGCGTACGTCTCTTTGCACCTCTGGGACAATATGGCATGAGAAATACAGGTAAAACAAAAACGTAAAGATAATTCAAAAAACCTAATGCCTAATATAGGAAAAAAAGAAAAATAATTACAAGATAATATCAGGGTCCCGAGGCTTACGAGGATTATCCAGATGGAATTTTCGAATTAAATCGGCTGCTCCATCCTTTAGGTTCTCATATGGTTCCCATGTGTCGTCATCAGGACCGTAACCCTTCCAAGAGACTAAATACATAACCCGTCCCTTCCTGAGCTCACTTGTCCTAACCTTTTCCACCTGGTATTCCGATTCTTCGAGGTCGACTGGAGGGGGTGTTGGCGAGCATCTGCCGGCAATCGTGTTAAGGTGGTAGGGTTCCAACAAACTAATATGAAAAACTGGGTGAGTTTTGCCTGTGCTAGGGGGAAGCTCTAACTTATAGGCATAGGTGCCTATAAGCCGTTTGATTCTAAACTTCTCTCGTAACTTGTAGTCAAGCTTCTTGGTCGGACGCCTTGTTTTGATGTTCTTTGTGTTGACCATTACCCAATCTCCCACTTTGAATGTCGATTCCTTCTCTGCTACCTTGAGATTGTAGTATTTGGACATCCGGTCCTGTGCTGCCTTCATGTTCTGCCTTATAGCCTCCCTCATTGCGTCCAAGGTTTCGACTGTCTTGACTGCCTCAGGGTTGTTCGATTCAGTTGAGGCTTCGGTTGGGTTCTGGAAATTATTTTCTGGGTGTTGAGCGTATGCGGCAAAGAATGATGTGAGTTTGGTACTAGAATGGACAGTGTTATTATAACAGAACTCGGCAAATGGTAATAACTCGACCCAGTCATCCTGATCCCAACAGCAATACGTCCATAGATAATGCTCAAGGGTCTGGTTGACTCGTTCAGTTTGACCATCAGTCTGGGGGTGATATGCCGAGGACTTATCCAACTCAACTCCTAATAACCGCATTACCTCCATCCAAAACGAACTTGAAAATACCGAATCCCGATCCGAAACAACCATCTTTGATAATCCGTGCAGGCTCCAAACCTCCTTGACAAATATCCCAGCCAACTCTTTTGCCTTCCGGTTCTTTAAAGGAATGAAATGCGACATTTTGGTAAACCTATCAACAATAACCCAAATCTGATTATACGCTTTGAGTAGTTTCGTACCCAGTCTTCCATGTTAGGCCAGTAGTAATTTCATTTCATGAGCTCGAGGGTTTTGTCACGTCCGAAATGACCTGCAACTTTAGCATCATGACTTTGGAAAGCCACTTTCAACTTAAGGGAATTGTTGTCAGGTATATATAGGCGACGTTCATAGGTTACCATGTCATCTTCTAAACCATAATGATCGAGTCCAGGATACTCCTTACCAAACTTCAATGCGTTCCGAATCCCTAACCACTTGTCATCTTTGAGGCCAGCCTCTTGGATCTCCTTCGACCAACTTGATTCTTCTGTTTGTGAGGCCTTCACTGCCATAATGCGGCGCGTTACTAGACTCTCCTCACTTGTTCCCAGTTGGAATTGACCAGGCTTGAACATCCGAATCGTGTGGTCCTGCTTCTCTCCCCCTTCTTCGAGGTTAGGATTAACCTAACGAGAAAGCGCATCTGCTTTGCCATTTTTATCACCTGGGCGGTAGATGATTCTAAAATTAAACTGGCTTAGTATTTCCGCCCATCTGGCCTGCCTTCGATTGAGTATCTTTGTGGAATTAAAGTACTCAAGGTTCTTGTGATCCGTATACACTATTATCTCCTCCGGGGCACCCATGAGAAAATGTCTCCATTCCTGGAAACAATTGACAATTACGACCATCTCTTTGTCATGGACATCGTAATTAAGTTCTGCTGGGATAATGCGTTTCGAATAGTACGCTACTGGGTGCCAACGACCATCTGGTTCTTTTTGGGATAGAATACCAGCTTTCGCTAGATCAGATGCATCTGTCTCGATCATTTTTGGTCGTTCTGGGTGATAATGGCATAGTATCGGAGCGGTGGTGAACCTATATTTCAACTCATCGAAGGCCTGTTGACACTGCTGTGTCCAGTTCCAAGGAACTCCATTGTGCGTTAGTGTCTGAATCGGCAAAGCCAAACTACTAAAGCCTTGAATAAACCGGCGATAGAAATTAGCAAATCCAATAAACCTCTGCACTTCTTTGACGTTCCTAGGAGCCTGCCAGGCGAGGATGTCCTCGACTTTCTTCTGCCCCATTTGTATCCCCTTTGTACCTACTTTAAATCCCACGAATTCGACTTCTGAGACATGGAAGATACACTTGTCTATGTTGACACAAAGGTTGTTCTCCGTTAGTTTTTGCAGCACCCAACGGACGAGCTCGACATGTTCTTCCTCTGTTTGAGTGTATATGAGGATATCATCAATGTATACAACAATACCTCTATCAATTCATTCTGATAGAATATTGTTAACATGTCGCTGGAAAACAGATGGCGCATTAGTTAGCCCAAAAGGCATAACTGTATATTCGTATAAGCCATATCTTGTCTTGAATGCTGTTTTCCACTCGTCTCTGGCTGCTATTCTGAGTAGGTTAAACCCGAGTTTGAGATCGAGTTTGGAGAAAACCTGTGAAGTACCAACTTGTTCCATTAGGGTTGTGTAAAGTGTTGTTAGGGGGACTGGACAATCAGATTAGATTAGATAAGGATCCAATCTAATCAGATAATCTCAGGCTAGTAATGTATACTACAAAGTAGATTACTAATAGTGTATTGTTTATCCTCACTATTAAAGTTATTACCAGTAGCATAAGATTACTGTAATAGGTAAAGTAGTATAGGAGTGCCAAAGGCACTTAGAAATTAACCAGTGGAACTTCTATATTGATTGTACTCTAACTATGTTCTGAGTTCTAACTTCTAACTGTCTGTCCAACTGAAGGGAAATTCAGGGGACTATATGTGTTTCCACCGGGGCAGTGCTGGGGCAGTGCTGAGGCAGTGCACCATCATCTGACCCTTACATGTGATAAAGATCTACATCATCTGATCCTCTAGATAGTACTTCCAAATACTATCTAGTACAAAATAGGTTAAGTCTTAACTTAGACTTATACATGTGAAAGCATGTAAAAGCATGTGATAACATGTGAAAGCATGTGAAATATTAGCAAGGCAGACAGCACACAGAATGTTGTGTGTTTTGAGATGCTTGCTGAGTAAGAAAATACATAAGAAATACATTTGTGAGGGAGAGGGTTAGTCATAGGGTATGAGTAAGCCACTTCCTTACAGGTTGTCATAAGTGGTAGGGGATACTTGTCTTTTTTGGTTATGGCATTGAGCCCTCTATAGTCTACGACTATTCTGAGCTTGCCATTTGGCTGTTTGGCGAAGAATATAGGAGCGCCAGCACTGCTTTTGCTCGGTCTTATCTTGCCGGTTCGGAGCATCTCGTCTAGGTATTCTTTGAGAAGCTCCAATTCATCAGGGGAGAGGGGGTATAGTTTTCCTGATGGGGGACTCTTTCCTTCTTCTAACTCAATTGTCATGTCTTGTGGACCGTGCGTAGGAAGGGCGGATTGCAACTCCTTTCCAAAGATTTTTACAAAATCCCTGTACTGTGTTGGCAATCGATCAGCAAGTTCATGGATATTTTCAGTCGCTATTATTTTCATAACCTTGCGAACATCTCCATTAGCGAACTTCTGATAATCCCATTCCCCTATTTCAATTAATCCGACATATTGAGTCTCTGCAAGTACTTCGTCAAAGTCAGCGAAATCAGTAACCTCCTCGATTTCCAATGCTCTTTTTAGCTTGAGTCCATAAGGAGTGGTGACTCGTAGCTTATCACAATTAGCTTTTATCCAATCCATCCCCAAAATGAGTGGAAGACCTGGTTCGTGGCACGCAACCTCAGTTACCAGGTCAAAGGTCTTATTCTTTCCAGATCTTGCATCTGGGACCTCCATCTGCAGGTTCTGAACCTGCACTGTGCCAGACCTCTTGAGAATCGAGCCGTCGGCGCTCTCTAATCTCAGTCTTTTCTCCCTCTTAACCCAAGGTAGCATCATCTGTTCAACGAAAGAAGAATCAAAAATCGTGGCTTCTGCGCCAGTATCAACCAAAGCATTAATGGAAATTTCGCGTTTATTTCCTCCGTACATCCAAGATAACTTAACAGAGATAAGAAATTTCAATCCTTCATGCTTCAATACCTTCGCACCCGATTTTCCTGCCAAAGAGAGATCCTTAATTCCATCCAATGAAATATCCGGCACCACTACCTTTCGTGGTCTTTTTTCGAGTGCGCCAATATGAGGAGCCACCTCATCATCAGCTTTTCTTTTTGTCCCTTTTTTTACGTTTTTATTTGATAAAGAAAGAGAAGAAATAGTAGAAGAAGACAAATTGCGAGAAACAGAACTAATCAAAACAGGGTCAATATCCATGGGTTCCTCTTCATGTTCCTCCTTCCAACTTCCAACAGAGATGCCATTCCTTATAACACAAATAGAAAACCAATCCTGCGAGACTATCCGACCCGACGTACTAGATAGCCCGCATCCCTAACAGTCCGAATTCTCCCCATAGTCCAACTCATCCTCGCTGACAATATGCCCAAACTGAACCTCAAGTGGCGCTACTACAGCCGCTCCTGCAGACACTGTGGCCACTTTCTTAGCCTCCTCTTTTCCCTTATTACCCTTTCCCTTAGACTTTGCCTCATCTGTAACCTTCCAACCAATTGAACAGTCACCCATCATGTGGGTTTTGTCCCCACACTTGATGCACTGTCCGTCCTTTTTCCGAGCCTGTCGCATTGCGTATGTGACTTTATCTTGACCAGGCACTTTTTCCTTTTTGGAAGAAGTATCGGACTTGGGCTTGGATTTGGCATCAGGCTTGGTTTTTGCCTTCTGCTTTGGTTTGTAATCCGATCTTTGAGATTGTCGGATTTCTTTTCGGTAGTCTTGGGGGTATTGGGTACCTCCTTTTTCGCACCAGCAGCCTGTTCTTTTTGACGGAACTGACTCTATGCATGTGCCTCCCTAACCTTCTCATACTCAACCTGAGACCCGGCATTTGCAATAGCCTGAAAGCACATTTCTGTACTTGCTGGCACCTTATCGAGAATGTCTTTGTCAGTACTGACTCGGACCATATGAGCCCGAGTCTCAGGCTGAATTGCACTAATCAGGTGCTCCCAGCATCAGGAACGATTTTCTTACGCCGCAACACCATCACCAAGCGCCCTGACGATAGTTGCCTGCTAGCTGGGCGCCTGATGCCTCCAGGACGTTTCGTCACTACGGCGCAACTGGTTGTAGTCTGATGCCCCGGCGTTGAAAGATGTAGTCTGACGCCCCGGCGCTGAGTGCTTCAGGTTTCGCCGCAAGGGGTCACCAGGCGTCCTGACAATGCCCGGTCCTCATCTAGATCCTGACCGCCCTCGCGCCGTTACCACCAGGGCGCAGATCTGTTGTACTCATCCTGGACTCTCACCATCTTAACTTAGACCTTCACAATGTCCCCGCTCATACTGCATCCACAAACAATCACACTGAGAATTCTGATTTTTAGATCACAACTAATTCAATTCTATTCATACAACTCATTCCACGTACTGAAATCTATCCTGTTGTTCACCAACCAGACCCTCCCCTTCTCCAATGGTATCAGATGAACCATCCCCTCTATATCTGAAATTCTTACAAAATGCATATCGAGTTGCTCGTCCCTGAATTCCATTCGTATCATCCCTTCCTTACTATGTGGTCTCCTTGGACCCTTTACCCGCATTAACCTTACGTATGCTACCTCATGTTCACCCTGTATCCCGTCCCATACCCTGAACACCCCTTCTAACCTCCCCACCGTCCTCCCATCCAGTTTACCATTGGAGTTTTCGCATCTTGGTCTCCGCCGAACCCAAACCCAATCCGCTCACACATCTCCTGTCTTTCGGAATCCCTGATTACCAGTCCATCGCACGTGATGTATTTCGGTGCCATCCCCCTGAAATTGTTGAACTGGAACCGCAATGCTATCGAAGTATTCTCCCCGTACCTTCCTATCTGCCCAATGTCCCCTCCCATCCCCTCTGAATTACCATTCAATCTCATGTACTCCTGGAACTTCGACACCAAGTTCGGATCCTCAGTATGCTCGCCAAGGTTGTGAGCGTCTCCGGACTACCACTCTGAGCCTGCTTCCGCCCTCGCACTACTGGATTTGGGGTTTCACTTTTTTACCGGGGTTGCTTTTCTCCAACGTTGCCACCAGGCTCTTAATATCACTTCCCAAATTTAACTCCTTATCCCACGCACACAAATTCAACTCTAACATCTTAAATGCACCTTCCCTCGCATGACTATCTAGAACCTGCGAACTGGCGTCAACTCTATTCGAGCGGCGATAAGCGTCTTTCAGGGCTTTGAAGGCCTCCGTAATCTCGGTAGAAAACTGGGGTAGCGTTCCAAAATGTACAACTTGTTCAGCATAATATGTTAGCAAGTGCAACTTTGGGTAGTTGAATGTCGCTTGGCCTAGAATCTCCTGTACCAAGTTTTGCCATTCTTGTCGATTTACAGATGCTTCCTTTGCCTTCTTCCTTGCAGTGACTTCTAAATAACTGGAAATCGTGCTTTGACGAGCCTGAGAAGCAGCCATATCTTTAGACGCTCCTTTAGCTCGCTTGTGATCTGACTTAGAAGCACGAAATTCTGCAAAGACATGTTTGTACTTGTGGAAATCCTCTAGGTACTTAGACATATATTTGATGGTCTCCGGTGTGTGACTTTGATATTGGGCAATCAGACAGAAATCCGATAGGGCGCGAATAGCTCGAATAGCAATTTTCAAATCACTCTGAGCAGCAGGCAGTAGATGACTGGTGTCCTCCTCTCGACGCATGGCGGCTGTAAAACACGCAAGTATTACTCTTCCTACCCCTCGCATTTCCGTACCACTCCACATTGTGATTTGGCGATATTGCTTCTTTGGCGGGTTAAACCCTGGATATGGTGGTTAACTGCCCCATATTTCGTCGAAAACGGAAAGGCGTTTATGTTTCTCCAAAAACCCCTGCACCCAATCCATAATATTCTTTTGGACTCCTAAAAGTATATTATGAAGTATATCTGCTCAGACTATTGTTGGTGGGTGGACATTTGGGAGGCCCCAAAGTGCATTCTGGATCGGTTTAACATCTGCTTTAGCTAATCTGTTTGGCACATACTTAAATTAGTTACCTCCTCCAGCAATATTTATCCAGTTACAACTTACGCATCATTATCACTAGCTTCCCAAAGACGCTCATAGGCAGCATGATCACGGTCACTATACGGTCGTTTGGGCCACAATCCAAGCTGATCTCGGCTCGCTACGCAAATTGCACACCGGTTGACTTTGATGCAATGAATATTAACATTCTCCATGTGATCTGCAAGCCATGCTGATAAAATAGGGACACAGCGCCGGATGTTTTCGTCCCCACAGACCATCTCACATCCGCCGGCCTTCATGAGTCAGCGATAGCCCTAGAACGTCTGCTGGACGGACGGAAACTCACATTAAAAACTTGGACTAGGGGGGCTAATATTCGTTCGATGAGTCGGTGTTGCGTTTCTAAACCATCATATTCCTGGTCCTGAACCGAAAATCCACTCAGAGACTTAGTTCGTTTAGGGCCAATTGGCAACAGAGCTATCAGAATCCATGCTTGGTTGGATGGCTTGTTTCGCACATCAGAAGGAATGTTTCCCAAACTCATGAAAATCGGCCACAATTTTTATCCCCAGAAAAGTTTGTCAAGCATGTTTGATAGGACGTTATTAGGATAGGTATGAGAGTGGTGCCAATGGGTAGGGTCATCTGGTGGCTCGTAAGTGTCTGGTAACAAAGCGAATTTGTAGTAACTATCCCGTCAAAAACATACCTGCATATCCCACCACCATTCCGCCAAATGCATCTCTGTGTAAACTCTAGAGCTGTGTAGATCAAACTCACGCCTTGGTGCGAATACCAGATCCCGGGCATACACTTTCTGGCGGAGAAGATACCGAATGCACTCAATAGCATCTCTATAAAAAAATTGGACGCCTGTTGCAGGTGAAAATCCACAGTCCCATTCCGCCACTCCGGTTGGTCTACCAATCTACGCATTTTCTTACGCCACGTATAACCAGACTTGTACCCGACTGCTAGTGTCCTGAAAGCATCCATAGAGAGCAGTTCATTGTGGAAAAATCGGTCAATCTGTCGCATTGAAGTTTTGCTCTCATGGAAGAACCGGGCAAGCTTATATTCATAAGCATTCGTGAATGGTGACCATGGATTCCATGACGAGTCCCGAATATGAGTGAATAATGACTGACATATAACGTGTCCGACCTGCAGGCTGGGTGGAAGACACTGTCCGACAGATGTAGCTGGATCTAGAGCATCCAGTACTTCCCCCCTAGTGTCTCGTGTTTCGATGCTGACGAGAATATTATCGTTGGTATCCAAAGAAACTATCGGTCTGCTGAGGTGAGCATTTCCTCCGGTCAAATTACCCAGCCGGCGACGTTTGACGGTTGAACTTTTGCTCTGGGAGTGGTGCATTATCAATGGCAATCGATTCCAATTGGTTTCGCACGGTGTTT
>WHUX01000692.1:0-13706 GCA_015179025.1 Terfezia claveryi
GATGGTCTGTTTTGGTAGTAGATAGAGTTTGTTGTCAATGGGGCATTTGTTGCTGAGTGAGTGGTTTCCATACAGTTGGTGCATCTAGGAGGAGGAAATTTAACACCTCTGGGCATTCCTCCTTAAAGTATCCAAATGCCCAATATTTTTCACAAAGATTAATACTAGGATCTTTGTTGTTGCATTGGGTGTGTGTGTGGCTATTTTTACACATTGGGAACAAAACTCTTTCTGAGTTTTGTTGGAGGAAGATGGAGGATTGGATCCTCAAGGGATTGTCAGGAAGAGTGCTGACAGATGTAGGTGAGGCTCCTGGAGGAGGAGGAGGCTGAAGTGCACCTTCTTGTTGTCTACCTTATCCTTGCACTTAGGTGAGGCTGCCCTTCTCTTCAAGTGCCTTCAATAGTGGGGTTCTACTCCTGAAGGTTTCCCACAACACAGAACCCCTGTCAGCCCTTCTCAAGGACTGTTCCATCTATTCTGTAGTCATGGGTTCCTGGCTCTTTCCATTCCTCAGGTTCATCTGAGTCAGAGGATTGATCCACAAGGGTCCATTCCTATGGTCCTCTGCCTCAGGGCAGCAAGAGTGGAGGGAGAGGATATACTAGGTCTTTTATTAATTACCACTTCAAACTTGGGTTTTCTTGTAACTGACCTTCCTCTCTTTATCCTCTTATATTGTTGTTGGGCCTGGGCCCTGTGGTGTGGCAGCAGTTTGGACTGCTGCTGGCTCCTGCTGGAGCTGTCTGAGCCTGAAATTTCTTTGTGGGTGTTAGATTCATCAGGTTCAGGGTCATCCTCAACTGTGGCTTTGTACCTTTCAGCCTCAAAGACTGCATTTAGGCCTTCTCTGTCATGCCAGATAGGCCTGGTACCATCAACCTCCTGTACAGCTTTGTGGAGGTTGGTGTGGTGATTCTGGAGAGGAGGAGTCTCCTTCTCCTTTAATGGTGTTGGAGATTTCTCCAAGGATTGGTAGAGACACTGGTCTCCTAGTGGCTCCTCTGATCCTGAGCTGCTGTAGGGAAGGCATGGTGGTGATGGAGAATGTGGGGAGGAGTTTTCTTGAAAGTTTGTATGGGAACAGAGAGGTGGTTGCTTACTACTGGATGTTGTAGTAAAGAAGTTGTGTGGTGAGAAGACTGTCCAGTAGAGGGGATTCAGAGGGACTATATACTCCTCTAGAAGTACATCTACTATGTAGTTGTCCTTGCCCTGAATGTATTCCAGGTTAGGTCAAACTGACTCATAGTCTCTTGCCACCTTCTCTTCATCTGACTTTCAGGGATACTATCCATAAATGTGACTAAGGGTTTGTGATCTGTTTGGATGATCACTTTGTGACCCTGTAGTTCAGGCTGAAATACCTCAGTGAGTCAACAATTGCTAATAATTCCTTATCAGTTGTTGTGTAATTCATTTGTCCATCATTTAATTTCCTAGAGTGAAATTCTGCTGGCCTGATAACACCATTCTCCATTTGGCCAATCATCCTGAGATCCCTGTATTACTGCATCTGTAATCAAATAGATTGGAAGGCCTGAGTCATGATTAATTGGCTTGAGTACCTTATTGCTCATTATTAGCTCTTTAACTCTCACAAATGACTCATTATGCAAGGGAGTCCACATGTGCTTCTTTGTTGACCCTTGCAATTCTGATAGTAGTTTGGCTACAGCTCCCAATTCTGGACAAAACCTTCTTAAGTAATTAACCATCCCTAGAAATTTCTGTAATTTCTTCTTTGAGTAGGGATAGGGTAATTTGCTATTGAGTTGATTTTTTCTGGATCCATTTCTAACCTTGCTTGGTGACAATGAATCCTAGTACTTTCAGCCTTGGAGCAAGATCTGCATTTCTTTTTATTGAAGAAAAACTTTTCCCTGGCCAATATCCTGCAGATCTTCTCAACACTTCCTTATGTTCTTCCAGGGTATCTGTTCCAATCAGAATGTCATCTAAATAAACCATAACTGTTTTTCCAATATAATCCCTCAGTAACCAATTCATAGCCTCATCATAGTTGCAGGTGTATTGCAATCCCTTGCTGCATGACTAGTGAGTCAAATTTCCCTAGATGATTTGTAAAGGTACTATGTTTTACTGATTCATGTGCATGCCTAATATTGTGATACCATCTGCCAGATCAGCTGCTGAAATATATTCCTTGCTAGCTATCCAGTCCAATATTGCTTTGATATTTGGCATAGGTGTTTTATCCTTTTGCACTAGCTTATTTCTGGGTACATAGTGTAGCAAGAATCTGGCCTGTTGCTTGCCATTCTTGTCTAAATCCCTTTTAGGCTATGTAAACATGAGGATACTATTCAGTGAGCTAGATGTACTATTCTTCCAGATTCTAGCTCAGTCCTCATTTTCTCTATCACTTGATCAAGAACCTTGTATAATTTGTTAGTATGCAGGTTCCCAAGTTGCACTATCAGGAACTATGATCTTATGTTGCATGATGTCATAAGGTTCTCTGATTGGTGGTAATGTAGTTGGTTTCTCCTCTGGAATAGTTCAGGAATTCTTAAATATATTAAACTCTACTTCTTCCAGATTAACTGCATTTGTAATAACTGAAGAGCTTCCATCATCTTCTAGCTCTGACTAGTCTGATGAGTCAAACCACTCTTGTAACCATTCTTGGTCTTCTCTAAGTCTTCTGACAGATCATGCTGTATCCAAGGTATTGCTAGAGTTGGTTTTGGGTAGTATAGCAATCTACCTCCAACTTCAGTCAATATAGCATATGGGTCTTTATTATCATCCAGTCTTCTTCTGTCCTGCCTATATTCATAGCTACAGTAGTGACTCTTCCAAGTGTATCCTTAGTTTTAAGTATAGTAATGTCAATCCTTATCCTACCTGTGGGTTGTATAGTGATTGCATTATCTTTGACATTATAATTGCTTTATAATCCTCAGAGCAGGTTACCAAATATAACATCCCAGTCCTTCAGGTTGGCTACATAGAATGTTCTAGTTTCTTGGTATCCTTGTAGATTTACTGTGACTGTTGCTTATTTGTCATTTGAGATCTGCTACCTTTAATTGCAGTTTCTAGAGGCTTCTTGCTGATCTCTTTCAAGGGTATATTAAACAGCTGACAATAATTTACTGATATCAGGTCTCACCTGATGTACATGGATCAAATAGTGATAAGCAATATGTCCATTAATTTTAATTTCAGCTGCATTAGAAGTTCTATGGCTTTCTGGCACTAAGAACTTCCTTGTATCATTAGGATTTCTCATAACCTGGAGAGCAGCTGACTCTTGTTGTTTAATATCAATCTCCTGATAAGCTGTTTTACCTTCTGTGGGGCCATGCAGTATTAGGCCTAAAAGGCTAGTAAGGAGGAATCTTCTGGCTCCTGGTCTAGATCCCATATATTGGTAAGCTGAAGATACCTTCTTATTAGGGCAGTCCCTAGAACTGTGACTCTTCTACCACAGTGATAGCAGGACCCTGTCCTTGCAGCTTCTTCCCTTTTCTTCTCCTGTTCAGCATAAGGTGTATATTTGTTTATCCTTTCTAGCATTAGGGAAGTTGCCATAGAGTCCTCCTGATCCACCCTTCTTGCCAGCAACTTTAGCTGCATTCCTGGCCACTTATCAGGTAATTTAAATTCAGACTTAGTCCATTCCATAGGTTTACCAGGCCCCATTGCTTATCAGCCTTCTTTTGGTGCTATTGCAAGGATTTGGTCTCTTGTTTTAGCACATCCTCCTGGATGCAATTTTGTTCAATATTTCCTCAAAGGTTGACTCATATGATATCAGCCTTTGACTTTAGCCCTAAGCAGGGGTACTAGTCCATCTACTAGTTTCATTTTTAGTGCATGATCACTTATCATATCTTTTCATTTAGATCCTTGCACTTAATTTTGAACTCTTCAGGTTCTGTGCATACTGCATGATAGTAACATCTGGCCTCTGATGTGTGACAGATATTGTTTCATAGACTTCAGGTGCTACTGTAGAGATGAGTTTACCTCTCAGTTTTAACATAAATTCATGGAAATTCCTGTCCTCAACATCAGCTTTCTTAGAGCAATACTGGTTATACCAAGTCTGAGCACTCTTCTCAAACATAAAACTTGCTCTATCCAGACTTTCCCAACTTGCTATATCCATCCCTGATACTCTACCCACTTCTGCAACTGTTGCACATAATTGTCAAAGTAGTTTGATCCCTCCATTTCTCTGATACTCCATCAATCATTGGGGATTGGAATCTTTGCAAGTTTGTTTGCCTTTTTGACTAGAGATTTGCTAATCTGTTGTGAGGGTATTTTTGACCAGTCTTTTTAGACCATTCCAAGTGGTAGGGCTAGGTTCCCTAGTTGACCTTTTCTTTCTGTCATCATTAGAGCCATTATCTGACTCATCACCCTCAGATCCAGATCCTGGTCCTTACTTCCACCTCCAGCCATACTACTAGTACTCCTTTTAGACTTCTTATCAGGAGTCTTACTCTTTTGGTATGTGTTGGCTTTTTCCTATCTTTAGGTGGTGGTGGCATGTCTTTTTCAATATTTCTTCTATATCTGTTTCATAATCTCTATCATCTTCTTCTTCATATTGCACACTTTTCCCCTTACCCTTACCTCTAGCTCAAACAGTTTCCTTCCTATTCTTATGAGTTTCTACAGGTTCTGTTATTGGAGGCACTATTTCTAGAGTTTCCAGATCATACAGGTTACCCATAAGCATGTACTATGTCAGGAAAGGCCAGTTTAATACTAGCTATGAACTCCTTTACATAGGTTATAGGTTAGGTAAGCCATACTGCTTTTGAAGTAGATGAGAGTTGAAGTCCATTTGAATGACTTTCAAATTGGTCTTTCTGTTGGAAAATCATGAACTTTTCTGCTACTTCAGCTAATAGTTCCTTTTTCCTTTTGATAACATGTTGTTTATTGTTAGGTATATAAATACCTTGTTATCCTTTGTACCATGAGATTCATTTTTATCCAAAAGGCTTTTGTTGTAGGAAGTGTTACAATCTTTATTTCAGGCAGGACTGAGTTTAGTCTAAGTACTATTTCCCTTATTTCCATATCCTTATCTGGAATATCTTCCTAACTGGGACTTTTTTCTTAAGGGTATTAACTAACTTGGCCTTGAGTGCTTCTAGCTCCTCAGTTGTCATTGCCTTTCTCCTGCCTTTCCTAGCTCTAGCTCCTCCTTCCATTACACTAGTATTTTTCTGTTTAGGAGTCTCCATGTCTATCAGATATTATACTACTGATTCTTTGGACTCTATTTGTTCTATTCCTGCTTTCTTCAAGGTGGATCCTAATGAGGAAGGATCTACTTCTTTTCAACTTCCTTCTTATCCTCTATCTGTTGCTTCTGATACCAAGGTTGACTATAGTAAGGGAGAGAGGAGATTGAAGAGAAAAAGGGTAACTTTTGTTGATGAAATTGTTGTAGGAGCAGGGTTTCTGTTAAATGCTGGGAAGAAAGTTGAGTGGAAGGATAAGGGTTGGACTGCTAGGTACTTGTGTTCTTTTCAGAGGGAGAGGTACAAAAACTTTCCTTGTTCTGCTTATTGGAAGAATTCCCAATTTTTCTTAAGGCTAAGTAGAGAGTGGGGCTGGGATACTCTCTGGAGTTTGGATATTGATAGGACTTGTTCCTATAATCCACACCCTTATTAGACTTCTGAGGCTGTTTCTAGGTCTCAAAGCTACCAGATTAGGTAGTTTTGTTGTTTTCTTTATATTTGCCAGTTAAATACAATTTGTTGCCCTCTTATATTGTTTTGCTACTATTTGTAGGCTTTTACTGGTTGCTATTTGTTAAATAGTCTTACTGTTGCTATTTGGAGGATAGTCTTACTGCTAACTGTCAGACTTTGGTCCTACTATGCTTAATGCTATAGGCTTATACTGGCTCTAGTTTCTACTCTTGTTAGTAGAAACTTTGTTGATTAGGTAAGGTTGATCAGGCCTTCCTAGTTAAGTAAGAATCAAGTTCTTAGATTAAAAAAATGTAAAGTGTTGTTAGGGGGACTAGAAGATCAGATTACATAAAATAAGGATCTTATCTAATCAGATAATCTCAGGCTAGTAATATATACTACAAAGTAGATTACTAATAGTGTGTTGTTTATTCTCATTATTAAAGTTATTACTAGTAGCATAAGATTACTATAATAGGTAAAGTAGTATAGGAGTATCAAAGGCACTAAGAAGATTAACCAGGGGAACTTCTATATTGATTGTACTCTAACTATGTTCTGAGTTCTAACTGTCTGTCCAACTGAAGGGAAATTCAAGGGACTATATATGTTTCCAATAAGGCAGTGCTGGGGCAGTGCTAAGGCAGTTGTAATAGAGAACGTTGTTTCATTGCTTATATAATTGATTATATACTTTTGTATTTCCTATATTACTACTATGTTATGTAACTAAGCTCTCGGTTGAAGGACCAGCCTTCTACCACCTCCTATTGCTTTATAAGCGTCCATAGCACGCGGAATTTGCCATGGGAAGTTCCATGGCACTTGCCATATGAAGACACCCTTATTATGGCCGCGTGACCTCTGTTTAAGGCATGTGACTCATTACTATAGCCACATGACCATTGTTTAAGGCGTGTGACTCATTACTATGGCCACATGACCATTGTTTAAGGCGTGTGACTCATTATTATGGCCACATGACCCTTTTTGTACAGCGCACCACCTCCTAGTGTGCCCCCCTTTATTGTATTTATTTCCTTAGTCATCAGATCTCAGACGAGTATAAATAGGCCGCTGGATTCCCTCTGGAATCCATAGAAAGACAAGAAGCAACGAAGCAAGCACTCAGAACAAGCAAGCCTATATTCCAATCAGATCAAGATCATATAGCTTAGATAGCACAAATCATATAAGATAGATTACACCAGTTAATTACTGTTCCCTTTGGGAACGTCCCACATAGTAATCTCCCTACCCTTCTGAGGTCTTACCTTAGCAGAACCGAAATACACAAACGTCTGTGCCTACGGATATAGCTTGTATAAACGGTACCGAATGAATACTGTCTAGTACTATTCATTACATTTTTTTTAACTCACTGACCTAATCTTTACTCTTAAATCCAAGGCCTGATCAACCTTCGGATACCTTTATTACACTCAAGCAAGTGTATACAATTCGACACCCAAGGGCACATATAAAATCGATATCATTATTCAACTAGCTAGCCAACAAAATCCAACAAACGAGACATCAGACTCTCAACTGCAGTATATCAACAAAAGACTTAGAAGCAAGCTAAGTAGAGCTCTAACGGGCAGTGGTATCCCACATTAAACAATTCCACCCTCGTTCACAACACTTTTCCCAATAAGATCGACAACTCATCTTGTACTCCTAGCAACCGCCATTACATCTGTACCTGTAAATCCAGTACACCATTGAAAAACCGGCCCCCCAGGTCCCAGGAATAATTGGTCTAAACAACCAAGCGTCACAATCCCAAGGCTCAAATCTCGCTGCCTCCACTGCAGCCATTTCCTCCAGAAAAGAATTACCTCCATCAGAACCTTCCTTAGGCCCAGACATCTCTACCAATACCTCTGCGCCCCCAACATCTACCTCTACACACCAATCAGAAAACGTGACACTCTTGCCGGAAGAACTAGAACTAGATTCTAGACCAGTAGACGAAGAAAAAACAGGACCATAAGAAACATCAGGATCCTGACATCCAGCCTCACCAGCCTCGTGAGCCACCAAGCCAACAGAACTGTCAGTCGAACGGAGATCATAAGGATCATCAGCCACCACAACATCAGCACAGAAAGGTACCAAAGAAGAAAAGTAACTCGACGATTGTATCGTATAACCAGCTACATTTGGTTGTGGAAAGATGACGAAATCAGATATAATGGCGTCTGAACTTAGTAAGAAGACTAAGAGGTCGAGACAGTTAACTATGTTACCCAAAGATATTAAGAAATTAGTAGAAGAAACACCCAGAAAGACCAGATTTATAGTTCCTAATACAGAAGGGGAAATAAATCTGCCCATGGATATAGAATTAGGAGAACCAGGTAGAGCAGGAACCAAACTATATTTTAGTATGGCTTTACCTCTCGTACCAGAAGAATTTTGGGACAGACATCTTCCAACAATTGAGGAGATTTTGAAATATACTCACGCAATGGGACATGCCCAACAGTATCATCCTCATGATACTCGACTCTTAATGGAAGCCGTAGCAAAACACTACTTATAGCTAACACCTTACCTATTCAAAGAAGAAGACTTAGAAATGAACGTATTTTTAAGTAAAGAATTAAGGAAACCTGTTGTTCCACTTTTAAGGAAACCGAATTGGGTAATAAATAACTGGGAAGAAATAATGGCATTCATGATGAGCGGCACTCATCTAGAAGAATTAGCACATACCGCGGAGGATTTTTTCAATCCTAGTAAAGAACTTCCAGGAGCGTTCCTGAGAACACCAAAAGATCAATCGAAAGGCAAAGGTCGAGCACCTGAGACACCAGAAAGGAGGACTGGGTCAGCCAAAGAACCAGATGACAAAGACCAACCACTAGAAGATATAGAATTACCAGAAGACGATGATGATCTAGATACAGGACTAGACCAACAGAAACAGAAAACACAAGGAGGAGGACGAGACCTCGATGATAGCAGAGATGATAGCTCGGACTCTGATAAGGCATCGTCAGTTGCAAGTCAAACTCTTAAAAGAAAACCCAAACGAGGAAAGTCAGTTGAATACCAGCAATGGGAATCTACAACAGGAATGGTTACAATGGGTAACCATAAAGCAATGAATACTTTAAAAGGAATAAAGATTGATATGCCAGAAAAATTAAGAGGAGAAGACAAAAAATAGCAAGACTCACAATATTTTGACTCTTGGGCCACAGTAATGCAACGTTGGTTTGTTCTCAAAAGAATATATTTAGAAGGCGCTTCAGCTCTGGAAATTGTTGGATTCAGAATGGAAGGAAGCATGCTCACTACTCATAATCAGTTCTTAAGAGAAAAAGAAAAGAATGCGATATTCTTTGGTTTCATACTAGCGCTAAGGGATTTTCTGATACCCTCTACTAGTAAGGACATTTTGTGGAAACGATAGGAGACAGCTACACCATACAAGGATGGACATCACATGGGAATCAAACAGTTCGCCAACTGGCTTACTGAAATGCAAATCAAATTGATTGACAAGGATGGCAAACAATCAATATCACAGGAAGTAAAAAGAAGAAAGTTTCTTAATCACCTGCCGCCATATATGTCAGCTACATTAATTCCTTTAATCAAAGAAGAATGGTCATATAATCAGCTCGTACATCAAGCGGAGTCATATGAAGCCTCCAAGAAGGATATTGCCCCACCATTCACAACAAATACATCCCGATGACAACACCCTCGGAATGAAAATTGAAGTCACGGTCCACTCAGGGACCAGAATCAATGACAAAAAATAGGATTTAATCCTAGCAGCAATCCCAACACCAAACCCAATACAGAAAATCGAAAGGACTCAGATTGAGACACCATCACAAAAAATTGTATTAGAAGATGAAGATGCAATTAATTAGAGACAAGAAATGTCTATGGTGTTGGAACCCTGGATACTCCTATAAGGACTGTAGGAAACGAAAAAATAAGGTACCCATGCGTACAGCCGCATAAGATTTAGCTATGCCGATAGCCACCAAGGATAAAAACAACAAGGATAAAATCAAGGAACGACCCTTGTCAAGACAGGTACCAGATTTTAGCAAGGTATTCGTTAAAGCTAACGAACACCCCGCACTAGCTTTAATTGATCTCCAAACGAAGGGAGGAGACTTAATCAATTCTCAATTTGTACACCTAGTATACAAAATACCAACTAGAAGTATCGAGAAAAAATCATTAAGTACTGCAATTAAAGGCTCAAAAGGAACGATAGACAAAGCTTGTACTATCAAACTTGATTGGATAGGTTATGTAGAAGAACGAACATTCTATGTAGCTCATTTGACTGGATGGGACATGATACTAGAAGAACCTGCTCTTAGCAAAGTGCGAGCAATAATTCCTGCCCATTAGGAACCAGTTACTATCCAACCGGAAAATATTCCTCGATTCCAGCTAAGTGTATAGAAAGGATCTAGAACTATGGCGAATAGTATAAGATCAGCATATACTCAGGTTAGCTGCGAATCAGTTACAGATTATAGTGAACCGGATAATTGGGAAAATATTAGTGACTGTCACGGGGTGACATCCAGCCCTACCAAAGGTACTTGGGCCCTTATAGAACGACCCTAGAATCTACATGAACTCTAGGTACACTCTTAGCAGTGTGGTGCAAACGTTTCTAATACTTATCTATAAGAGTTAAGTATATGAAACGGGTATGAACCTCGGAGTGGTTAATAATCATCCTGGATGGTTAAGACCCTTATGAAACGTCCATAGACCCTTGAGGGAGCTACGGTTCAAGTTTCATAAGAATCCGATTAACGGTTCAATAGTTATACTCAGATTAATTTGCTGACTATATGCATGCTAGCTATATATTAGCTGTTACCCTGAAGTCTTGGCGTTACCCTGAATATTGAATTATTACCCTGAACTGCAGGAAAATAATTCGGTAAAAATAAATAAAAAATTGAAGCCATGAGGGCGCACTTTAGACCAAAGTGCGTCCGGTGACACTATAAGGGAGTGCGCCCAGGACAGAGGCCAAAGGTAGGGCCAAAACATAAAGTTCTCCGAATTTAATGTTTCAAGGTTCCATCTAGGCCTACTCTCCGTCCTGATTCCATTTCTGCAATCCTTTTTATGATCGGAGTTAAACTCATGGAGTTATAAGACTTTTAATATGGTCATATAGGTCTATGAGGAGGTTTACTTATTATTGGTAATAACTCCGTGAATAATTTGGGTATCGAGATAAACTAAGATTCTATAATCTTCTATGCGTTGATACCTTTCCAATGGTAATCTACTTATGACCCACGGTTCTCTATTCATAGAGTTATGTGCAGTTGAAAATTATTTTCAATGGACACTAGATACTATTAAGTGAATATTGCCGGAAACATAATTAGATGCCTTCGGATATTGTCGGATAGTAATTCGATAGTATCGGGGATTGGTAACGTATCTGAAATTGAATTTAGTTGTCTCGGATAAGAATTCTTTAATGGGATAAGCGAGCTATAAGCGAAGTACGTATAACATGCAGACATGGGAATATTCTCTACGTTCGGGTTAGTAACCTGTGACAACGAGTGCAGATAGCAACTGCATTAACAAAGGTGTGGATGGCATAACACTTAGGAAGAAATTCCAAGGTGACAGGTAGGCCCGCATTTTATAAAATATTTTTATCATAAGAATATCTACAAACACCGCGGGATATAAATAGTGCAAGTAGTTCCGGTTGAATTTATTCGACCACCAGCGAGTATTCAAAAGCAAGAGCACCTTGAGCACACGAAGCATACAAAGTTCTAAGTCTTGAGTTAACTTTACGTTCAAGCGACATAGGATTTATTTTGTGTTGTGAAATAAGATCCGTCGTGAGGGACTATAGTTGGATTGAACTTTACTGCTATAGGATTGATATTCTGTATTGCGGAATAGATATCGTTGCGGCAGCAAATTACGGCCGTCCTAAGAGTTACAAGAGCGCTATTAGTCAATAGGGCCCCCGTGACATTACTTTGTAGCCAGTGATTCTCATTATCATTTGCTATTATATACTCTAATCATGTCTAGTTCCCAGACACCAAGAGGGCCTCGCCAGCCCTACCAACCCCTTACATTCCCAGATGTCACACCTCGTGCCATCACACAAAGACCTCACAATCTTCCACAGTCGGATACCGATACGGAAGATGATCTCATTGATATCCCAATGGAGGATATTCTATCCCATGGGATAGAATCCTCAAGACACCCCATATATAGTCCAGACGAACTACAATCATTCCCGCCTGGATTAATCGATCGATTTGGCCTACCTTCCCGAAGACCACCTCGACAAACAAACAGCAATGCCTCTTCGCAATGCCATCCTGCACAACCCCCACTACGTCCAATTCGACCCCCTCGTACAGGACTAAGCCAACAAGAATATGACGAATTATTGGCTAGAATAGTTCGTGATGGAGCTACAGAATTTGAAAGGCAACAAGCCAAGATTCTGAACCTCACGGAAGGTTTAAATGCTCAGGTTAGTTTCCTGAAACAAGCACAAGAAGCTCACACTATTGTATTCAATGGTGCTAAAGCCACTTACGAGGATTTAAAGTTACTGCGACACCAGGTAACTGAAGAAGTAGCAGCCTTAAAGGGACAAACTGATGGGCAAGAAGACGCAGTTAAAAGGCTAACAGTTTCCATTAAGGAAACTTTAGAAATCCAATGGCAAGAGCTGACAAAAAAGCTCAAGGAGGACACGGAGGCAATAATTGATGCAGCCAAGGTGGAGTTCGATGGTATTAAAGCAGATGTTGGCAAGCTCAATGATTGGGCACAAAAAGCGATCAAACAAGAGCAAGATGATCGCATTCGTAGTTGCGAGACTAACAAGGAATCGGTAGAAGAACTCTCCCGCCGAATCCAAACGCATAAATGAAAGCTCAAAGACCTACAAAAGCAACCACTTGGCCAACAGCGCCCACCAAAACGAACTTGATCCATTGATGACGATATTGAAGATTTCATCATCCGTGGTACTCGGACAGGTCCAGTACCACCTCCACCACCTCCACCTCCTCCACCTCCAGTCCAAAAAACCCGAGTTCTTTCTGACAAGAAAGAACCCCGAAACCTCCCCCTACCACCGAAGTTCGATGGAACTTCAAGCAAGCTAAAGGAATTTCTGATGAAGGTAGACCACACGTTTGAACGCATGCCGCTAACATACTCTACTCATAGCGAAAAAATCCTGTTTCTAGCGGATCTACTTACAGGAGGTGCGAGCACCTGGTATTACGCCAACCAACATAAGCGAACACCAGATGCCAACTCCGGATGAGTTGAATGGGACACGTTTAACATCTTTAAACGTGAATTCATAAGCGCACACCAGAACCAGCATGAGAAGCGGGATGCGTAGGTCTCCCTTCAGAAGGAGTTCCAGAAAAAAGGTGAGTTGATGAAAGATTTCATCGCTCATGTCAGGGTTCATCAGTTGGTAGCGGAACTACCACGGGAACAGCTTTGGGAGCACCTGATTAGTGCAATTCAGCCTTAGACTCGGGCCCATATGGTCCGAGTCAGTACTGACAAAGACATTCTAGATAAGGTACCTGCCAGTACAGAAATGTGCTTCCAGGCTATCGCAAATGCCGGGTCTCAGGTTGAGTATGAGAAGGTTAGGGAGGCACATGTACAGAGCCAGTTCCGTCAAAAAGAACAGGCTGCTGGTGCGAAAAAGGAGGTACCCAACACTCCCAAGGCTGCGGAAAAGAAGTCCGAAAACCTCAAAGACCGAATTACCAAGCCCAAGCAAAAGGCAAAAACCAAGCCTGATGCTAAAGCTAAATCTAAGTCAGATACTCCTTCTAAGAAAGCCAAAGAGCCTGGCCAAGATAGCGTTACATATGCTATGAGACAGGCTCGGAAGAAGGACGGACAGTGCATCAAGTGTGGGGACAAATCTCACATGATAGGTGACTGTTCTATCGGTTGGAAGGTTACGGATGAAACAAAGGC
>WHUX01000693.1:0-13695 GCA_015179025.1 Terfezia claveryi
TTGGTTGAAGGTTGTAGAAATTCTTGTTGAGGTCGTACTGAACGCTCACTATAACGCCTGGGAGAGGTTGAATGATTTCAACTTCTCCATTGTCTCTTTGCCGTCAATACGGTTTGCAGGAAGTTGAATCAACAATCCCACGGCGGCTTTTTGGGATTGAGCCACTGTGAGCAGAGGTATTAGGTATTAGCACATGATAATCTAGGTTAATATCCCCGACAGAATGTTTCAGATGAAACATTGGGGCTGACTGGTGTATGAGTAGCCGGCGCTGAGATAACTGGAAATTGATTGCCTCATCAGTATCCGGGTGTGATTTTTATTTTTTTTTTTTTTTTTTTTTCGTATTCTTATTTTTTCGTCTAGGACTCTTACTCTTCCTATGCTAGAACACCCCTTCTTGAGGTCTTTATTGGCACCATCGGGGCCTCGACAAATATCGTAAGCTTCCACTGGGTGACGGGGGGCTTTCAGGGGCTTGTTTCAGGCCGATGGAAGTTTGAGGTCTTGTGGTTAGCTTCCAGTATTTTGAGTTCTGCCGCACACGTGCTACACTGGACTGAGTCAGCGAGGCGGTTTGGTTTTCTGGGGGAGGGGCATTCTGTGTGGTAGAGTGAGGTGGAGCTGTCAGACAGGACTTCGGAATCGCAGTGACCTTCGCGATTGAATTGCAAAAAAAAAAACTAACCCTGAGTTGATTGATGAATAACAAGGAATTGATATATACTTTGTAGCAAGTACTCCTCAAATTCACACAGCGTTATAAATAAAGAACCCAACTCATCTTGGGCAACCTTGTATCCGTATTGTCCTTGGCCTTTTTTTTTTTGTTACCTGTTTAGCTGATATAAATGGGGCTCGAGATATGTGTAAAGACCATTAGTACTTCCAGATATGATCCCTAGGTCTTATTGGCTTTCTGGGGATAGTTCTCTGTTCAGGAAAAAAAATTATTTCTACCAAAGATCCCGTCTAAATGTGCTCTTTTATTCGAGAGACAAATGCAAAAGGTATGCAACTCCAATTCCAATTCCAACCATCCTGCTAAGGCCCTCTATATCTAGATCTCCCTTTTTTATTTATTTATCAGGTTGATATACGGAGGAGTATACATGATGGTTATTTCCTCTGGAGGAATTGTAATGATGACCATTGAATGGGGGTTTATTGTATGTATGTGTATCAAGAAATGGAACCGTAGCAAGTTCAGGGTAATGTTTGTTATTGATGCTCGTGCAAGCATGTATCTGAGACTTAATTTCTTCAGAGTTATTATCAGCCACGCCAACCTAGGGTAGCATAGCGAGGATCAGATCAGGTGGGGGGTCCTGTTAGGGGGGGGCCTTCGCACTGCAAGAGCAGAGAAATAGAGAGAGAAATAGATCTCGAAATTCAAATATACAACGATGTGGGGAGGGTAGTCCAGGAAAATAGAAACGTTAACAAGTATGGTATGATTGCAAATGGGTTTGCATGATTACATTTAAGATGCCCTGATGATTAATACTGGTACTTGTATCAATCAAGCTCTTACTCTCCTCGATTGGGTAGTTTTATATCTTCAGGTGATACATTTGAGGTGCTTTGTTGATGACATCATGAGAACTAGCTTGAGTTACATTGTACCATGCTCCTCCCGTATATCTGAATTATACCATTAGACAATAGTCTGAGAGGAGAGAGGAGAGAAAGTGCATTGGCTGATTTAAAAAAAAAAAAAAAATTTGAGATAGATCTCTCATTTTCAACTTGACCATTGCAAGTTCTATGTTGGCATTTTGTTTCCAATGATATCCCCTCGTAAATCTCACATACTGACTGATCCGCATCCGCCTAATAATCCGTATATGCTTACAATACATCTCATATCCCACTTGCAGCTACATAGCTCTAGCTATGAGGATCGAGGAGTATATATATCAATTGGAGGGGGAAGAGGGGGTGTATCTGTAGTTTAGATTTGGATAAACCACGACACCCCCCCCCCCCCCTTCTTTGTAACCTACCTCTCTAAAAAAAAAAAAAAAACTTCTAGTGATGAAGATCTAAATAATCACTGAATTGAAGAGAAGGATTGCTGAGTACATAGATATTGCAACTTTTAAATCCCTCGGTGTTGCTTAGAAAATAGGCGGATACTGCTTTACAGCATCGAGGGCTGACAATCAAAGGTTATATGCAAAAAGTTATTAGCAAAAACCATACCTTAGCCTAAATTCCACCTTTTTTCCAACTAAAGATTCAACCATTCCATAACCACTTTACCCAATGCCTCTCGGCAGGCAACAACAACAACTCGGGTTTTCTGTACCAGAGGGTTAGCAGAACATGACTGCAGTATCCTCTCGGCTCTAGCTGAACGGACACAGATTGGACTCCTGAATTGATCTGGGGGATGATGGAGGACAAGTAATAGCCTAGTTAATATGTGTTTAATATAGCTCTAGTTAGGTCAAGTACGTTTTATACTACATGCAGTAACATAGTGGGTATACTGCCCGCGAGCGGCCCAGAACATATGCATACTCGACGAGTAATATAATATAATCCCCCCCCCCCCGCCCTCTTCGCCCAATCTCTCCCTCCTAACCACCCTACACACATCTATGAACCATCCCGACTCCTTTCCCAAAACGCCACTCTCTCGATTAATATTCAGGGTTATATACTGTATAAAACATTTCCCCCAATCATTAAAAAAAAAAGAAAAAAAAAAGATCCCAAAAATAAGAAAATAATCAAAGAACATATACATATTTGAATCAATGTGTGGATATACATACTGCAGTATATAAATCCTACCTAGGTAAAATCACAATCTAAAAACTTTTTCAATTCGCTCTCATTTCCTTTTTCCTTCCCTGGTTAGATCTCCAAATATAAGTTTCTTACTCTCACTAGTTCAGGGTAACAATAATAATACACACGCAACACATATACGCTTAGCGAGCTTTCTTATACCACAACCCACCCACCCCTAACAAACAAAATAAAACCAAAACCAAAACCAAAACCAAAATCCTCATGGATATAATCGGATATCAAGATACCAATATACTATACGTTCATGAATAAACGTTACTTACTATGCCTATATAAACAAAACAACAACAAAAACCCACAAACACACAGGGGAATAAGTGAGCTACAAGAAGAATGAAGAATGCACATAACAGCCAACGCAAAAAAAAGAGGAACCAAAAAAAGAGGAACCAAAAAAAAAAAAAAAAAAAAAACGTTCAAGAAGAAAAGAAAGAAAGCAAGAAACGAAAATGCATACATCACTTGATAACCCCACTGCGCACCCATACACAACCACAACCCCCCCGCGCCCATCTAATTACAACTCGGAATCACCACATTCGCCTTTAACTTCCTGTTCGCATCCAACAAGCCCCACTTATCCTCCCACTCCTTCCCCGCCTCATTATACATCACCTTCCACGGCTCATCAAAGGCCGAGAACCAAAAGTACTCTGTTTCATCCTTGATTTTTTGACAGACCCAGTCATTCAGAAACGTATTCAACTCGTCCACCCCCGCCACAGATCCCTGCAGTGTGCCCCCTTCCGTTGGCCATCCCACTTCCGAAATCATGCCGCGGATGCCCGCAGCCTTGGCTTTGGGAAGGTTGTTTGTGTCGTAAAAGGACATTGTCCAAGTAGTGGCGTTTACGGCGGCTACGCCGCCAAAGAAGGGGTGGATGTTTGCCATGAGGACATCGACGGAGGAGGCGAGGGACGAATCCCAGTTTTGAGCCGAGATCGGAGGTGCCAATGGGGAGGTTGATTCCCTTGGCAGTGAGATTCGTTTTGACTTCCCTTAGTACTGTACTTAATGCTGGCGCTGTCATGTCCTTTCGGAATAGGACCTCGTTCCCCACGACTACACCCTCGAACATGCTCGCTGGGTACTTGTCGAGAATATCATACATGTGGACTAGCGAGCGTGCGTTTGTTGTGGCGTTGTAGTCGAGCCAGATGCCGAGCCAGATTTTCATGTCGACGCCGGTGGTTTTAATCCCGTCGAGGACCATCTCTGCTTGGTTACAATCTGTGCCGTAGAGGCGGACGCGGGTGGTGAGTTGCGACATGATAGCGACGTCGATATTGACCTGTGCTTGTGTCGGGGGATTATCGAGACATTCAGGATACTGGGAGTCAAGAGGGGTGTAGTCTATCCCATGGAAGACCTTATGCAGCGCGGGATTATCAAGATAGTCTTTCCATTTCCCAGTGTCCTTGGAGGAAGTAGGTGTTGTTGTTTTCCCCCCGTTAGAGTCTGTAGAATCGTTTGAGGAATTGCTGTTGTCCGAGGAGCTTTTTGATGAGGATTTCTTTTTCGTGAGGATGACCCCCGCGGCGATGCCGCCAGCGATGGCGAATAGGAGGATGAGGACGATAATTATTGCGATTGTGCGAGTTTTTTTTTTCGAGTGCTTTTGCGAGGCGAGCCAGTCAGATTCTTTCTCGACTATGCCTGCGGCGACTATATTACCAGCACTACCACCACCACCAACTTCGCGCGCATTCTCCCCCACTGGCGCAGTGGTGTTTATTCCACCAGATAATAACCCCCCAGTATCTGCTGCATCACCCCCATGGCCACCCACCATCACAGCCCCAGCCGCACCCCCTAGAGCCCCCGCACCAACAAGCACCCCACTATTGTTGTTACTCTTTGCCCCCCTCAACCCCGCCAATATCCCATGAGCCCTACCGTGACCCCCTGGCGGCGGCGTAGCAAGCCCGTCATCAGGATCATTCTCATCCAACAGGTTTACGTCAATCTGTCCGTCCATCCCCAGTGCCGTCGTGGAGCCGCCGCCGATGCCGGAGAAGCGTTTATACGGAGAATCGTCGGCGGGAATGAGGGCTATTCCTGCCCCAGCAGGGGCGGGGGGAAGAGACCGCCGGCGGGAGGTTTGGGAGTGGAGAGAAGAGTTTGAGGGGTGGGTAAGGTTGGAAGTGAGGTGTGGGGCGTTCGGGAGGGGAAGGCCAGCGAGGGTGGCGGCAGTATGGAGGGAGGTGGAGCTGCCTGAGTGGTGTCCTCCATGGAGAGGAGGTGGAGAGGAGGTGGGAGAGGGTGGGGGGAGGAGCCGGAGTAGTTGTTACCGTTATTATAGTATTGCTGCTGCTGCGGATGAGGATAGCCGCCCCCCTGGTTAAAGTACCCACCATTCTCCCCTTGTATATATTGCTGCTGCTGCGGCGGATGAGGATACTGCCCCCCAGCTCCACCACTCCCCTGTCCCTCCGGAGTCTTAGTTCGCCCAACCGGCGCCCCCGCCGTAGCAAATCCCCTCGCGGACGAAGTTGTCGACGGCGAATATCCCTCTCCCCCTGTTCCTGCCGTATACACTCCCCTATTCTGGCCCTGGCTATGGGGGGAATCATACTCCCCGTCTTCCATAAGGGGATCGTACTGATCCCTCATCGATGCAACGGACCGTCGATGTTCGCGTATCTGTGAGAATGCAGAATCTGGATGCGCGCCTGGATAGAATGGCCTCGTTTGCTCCTCCACTGCTGTAGCTGCTCCACCTTCCACCCCCCTCGTCGTCGCATTATCCTGCAGTGGCATCATCCTATCCTTCTTTTTTGGCGATCTCGATCTCCCGCCGGTTTTCTGCCGTGATTGCTGAGCCCCTATCCCAATATCCCCCGCAAAATCCGCCTCTAAATCCCCACTCGGCACACTCGAATACACTCCCTCCCTACTATCCCTATCCCCACCAATCCCCCACTTTGACCCAACTGGAACCCTACTGACCTGCCCTTGTACTGGCCGCCTCGAACTATGCCCCTGCACCAACGACTGGTTCTGTCCTCCGTGATGCACTTGCAGCGGCTCCGTTACCTCCGGGGGCGGCGGGCTCGGCGATGAATTGCGATTGGGTCTCTCGTGGATTATGGAGCGGTGGACGCTGAGTCCTCGGTTTGGAGGCGGAGGTGGGTAGCTGTAATGACCGTCGTCCGCGGTGGGAGAGGATGGAAAGTGTTGCTGGGAGAGAGGGTTGGACATTTGACGGGTATGTAAGATGTAAGTACTTAATCTAGGGTAGGGTACCAACGTCAACCTGGAATTCTGTATGGGTATTTGGCTGGTGGGGGGGCAGGGAGGAGACAAAGATCGTTAGGTACAAGCTGACCGGGTTAAGCGCAGGCACCGCACCGCAGAAGTGATGAGGTGTGTGTGAGGCGGCGAAACTCGAAATGAGTATGACTGAGGGTTTTCGGTACACAAACAGACAGAGAAATGACAATCCGTAATTTGCGATGCAAACACTGGTCACACACACCAACCCTCTGCACCCCGGGACTGGGTACCACGACAGGGCCCCCAGTTTGGGATTTGGGATTCTGCGGCTTTACTCGTATTGGTGTGATTCTCCCGGTGGAACCCTGGCAATCCCTCCTGGTAGGGCACAGCGTATGTAGGACGGGCTGTACGTAGATGGGTGTGTCGCGAGGCTGTAGACGGCCCCGCCAAATCGATTCAGCAGGCGCGAGGGCAAAAGGTAAAACAGCCTGTGGAACGGTGGCCGGCTTGCTTCGATTGAAAGGGTTGCGAGAGGCCAATTGAGGATTGGGCCTCTAATCGAGATATCCCTCGATATCCCATATAATCGCCCCGCCCCGAACCCGCAAACGTCAATCTGAATCCCAATCCCAATTCCCAGTATAGCTAGGTCAGGGTATCGGGCAATCTCATAATCTCGGGGCTTGGGCTATGGGGGACCTTACGCGTGTCAGCCCGTCAGTATCCTGCCGCACGACCAATTAACCATTGGGCGTGAGTCGCGGGAAATTACATACGTAGAGTAAGTACCGTACTGGTATAAGCTGTTGGAAACTCAAGCTCAGGCAAGAAGTAAAAAAAAATAAAAATAAAAATAAAAAAAGTGTCCTGGGCCTGGAAAGCGAAGCTCGAAATGGGATGTCTTATAAATAGTAAACAAACAAGGTCAAGCAGAGGCTTATACACGTAAGCAACCTACATCTGAACATACAATATGTAAGCAACCTTCAGACGACAAGCAGGACAAGCAGATGGCCATGTTTCCCGTATTGTACTGTACATGTAGGTACCCTACTTGATGTGGTGTGAAGATTCCTATTGGTGCTACTGGTGACATGTTTCCAGCATTCTCTAGTTACTATGGCACCTGTCCGTCCAGCAGCTGTCCTCCCGTTTGATGCGGCTCTGTGAGATTGCCTGCCATGCACGACGGGTACGGTACATCCACACCAGAATCACGTCATCTTTGATATGTAGGTAGATACTATACAAGTACAGAGGGTGACGAGGGGTGATGCACGTGCTACCAATCCTGTTAGTTGTATATACTTAATATATTTATATATGGTGAGGGTTGCATTAGATCGATCCCAGGAACCGGGCATTATGCAAAAATCCGAATACCGGAATTTAATATATTCCCATGTTTATGTTAAAGGTCACCCAGGGGGTTTTAACTTGAGCTCAATTTGAGCTTGAGATTTGAGCTACTTTTATCTTTGGAGATAACTATGTATTCTTTTGCAGGGAAATAAATGGATGCTGCAAAACTAATCATGCAAATGTGCTTGGGAGAATGCGAAATGTATTTATTGGTAGGCCATAGAGGATGAAACTACCAATCATCTGCCGTTACTAAGGAGTGCTATATGTATCGAGTTCAGCTGCGACATATAGTCACTGTAGCAGTTTGGTTCTGGCGAAGAATTGGAAGCCAGGTTCAGGGTAACCGATTTGTTACCAGGACGAGATCTAACACCGTACTGCGCATAATTTTCGCCAGTCGAAACTAGTTTACGTACGTACGCAAGTATAAAGAAATATTCTCTGTCTGTACAAACATTCTCGCTCCCATCAGAATCAATTCGTCTCACTCAATTACGGGTATAATTAATTAACTGATTGATTATTACCCTTCATATAAAATTGGGCTTCTAGATCTATATAGACGCAAGCTCGCACCGACTCCCTAAGCATAATTAAGCAAAGACAACGCCCCCATGGCTAGATATGGAGGAAGATTTAATTAATGCAGTATTTCATGCGTCCCATTGTGCATGTTAAGTAGCCGTAACTTGCCCTACCGGTGCTACACATATGTATATACCCCCCTCCGAGTACCAGAACGGAACAACCCCAGTCTTCGAAAACAGTATAAGGACCGGTATACAGCTACGTATGCTTGCACCAGTGGTAGTGTTTGGGGCTACAAGCAACCAGCCTCAAGTATGTGTCGATGCTTATACAGACGTCTAAACTAGTAGATCACAGAGTTGAGAGTATGCTGGCTCTTTTTAAATAGTTACTCCAGGAATCTTTGGTGTGCTTTGAGGGTGCCCCAGTCGGTGATGATGGTGATAAATATTTGTGGGATAATACAGCGTCTGTTACAGAGAAAAACAGACTTCTACTGATTGGCATGGAAAATAGGTTATACGCAGTAACAAGTACAGACTGCAGCCAAAGTCCGAATTTATTGGTGGATTGGGTATCATTAGAAACAACCAGATCGCAACCCACATCAGGCTACCAGACTGGCAGAACGTGCAAATGGGTCTACCAATAAGGAGTACAGCAGGAGTTGCAGTTGCAGCAGTCACTACCTAATTATACTGCTGATATTCCTCAAATCCCTCAAATCCCTCAGATCCCTCCAGGCTCATCAAACCACATGAACCTCCTCTTAATATTTGCTCGCTTGCTGTTTCTTCTGGCAAAAAGTGCAAAAAGCTTCCAGTAGGCACTGGCGAATCCGTTCTCCAGATATAGCTGTTGCCTATTTACCGCCCCACATTCATCACTCAATTTCGCCCTAGAAGCATACATGTTCTTCAAAGCTGTAGGGAAGGTATTACCCCAGTCTTCTTTTGAGCAAGTCCGTACGGTGTTTGTAGTGCATTGCTGCTGCGTGTGCTGACATTGTCGTCGACGTTCTAGCTGGAGACCCTCGGCCACAGAATGATACATTGGATGAAGTCGGGCGACACGGAAGGGAGATGGACCGGCAAGCCGCGGAGCGTGAGCGTAGGAGTCGTGAGCAGCAGGAAAGGGAAGATAGAATTAGGCGAGAGAATGAAGAGAAACTACAACAAGAACGGGAGCGCCATGAGAGTAAGCAGAGGGAGGAAAACGTAAGACATGAGGATGAAATGAGGAGGCAGAGGGAGGAAAGCGAGCGGCAGAAGGCAGAAGACAAGGAAAAATTGACGAGATTCGCAGAGCGGCGGCGGAAAAGGTCAAGGAAGAACAAGATAGACATGAACAGGAAAAGCAGCGATTGGAAGAAGAGACAGAAGCAAAGTTGGCTGCTCAAAAGGCTGAAGCTGAGAGAATTCTTCAGGAGGAACAAGCGAAAGCCAGGGAGCAGACGGAACACATGGAGCGCGAGCAAGCCGAACTGCGGGCCAAGTACACGGCAGGAATTCATCCGGAGGTATGGCCCACATCAGAGGAGCGAAAGAAGGCCGAGGAGATGTTGGTGAGCCAAGGGAAGCGCACTTCCACTGTGCCATCGCCGGTCTTGCAGGCAGTGGCAAGAGCTCGTTAATCAATGCAATCCGCGGGTTACGGAATCATCCAGCCCCTGGAGTCGCACCAATCGGGGTCGCTGAAACCACGCTGACCGTCACTGCTTACCGCGACCTGCCACAGAACCTCCACGCAGCCGCTTTATATGGTACGATATTCCCGGTGCTGGGACTATCAAAATCAAAGGCTGGCAATATTTCAACTCTCAAGGGCTCTTTGTATTTGACCTAATATTTGTCGTGGTCGACAACCGTTCAGCGAGCAGGACCTTATTATCCTACAGCATTGTGAGCGTTACAAGATCCCATCCATTATTGTTCGCTCCAAAGCAAACCAACATATTGGCAACTTGATGAGACAGACGTATAAATGGGATGGCTCAGACGATGAGCGGGATTTCGATGAGGTATATTTGAAGGCACGAGAAGCATTCATAACCAGCACGCGGACCAGTATCCGCGAAAATCTGAAGGCTGGAAGTCTGAGTCCAAATAAACCAATATATATTGTGTCATGTGATGCGTTGGTATTCCTGATTCAAGAGGACAAGAAGAGGCTCAAAAAACTGAATCAGATAATCGACGAACCGCAACTTGTCATTGAACTCTATTCTACGGTGAAAGAAAGGAGGTACTGAGGGTTATGTGCCTGCTAGTTTAGCTGTGGCTTTTTAACTGCCAGTGGCATGGCAGTTTGTGCATGGGTTCCATTAATATCAGGCATGAGGCTTCTTTAAACCGCTTTCATTCATTAGCAAGGTTTCATTCTCTTGTTGCGTCCTGATCTTTCTCTGCCATTTCTGGCTGATGCCAGCGTTTGTCTTTAGTTATATTACGCCCATTCAATCTAACTACTTACGTATGAAATTGCTACTCGCGTCTCTATCCGTCCCAGACACTTTATCTTGGCTGCGCATCATCTATAGGAGTGTGTCTGTATATATTGCTAGGGTATGTTATTAGATTTATATAACGTCTAGCAGTGGATACTAGTGGCACGTAAAGCCTATACCTGAGAGTAGAAAGTGCTTATAACTGGTTATAACTGAGGGCATCAAGAGTTACCCTGAAAACCCTCTATTTTCGTTACTTCGCCAAGCTCAGGAGGTTTTTCTGTTTAAAATGAAAAATAAAATAAAACAAATAGCTTTCCATTTTTTTTTTGGAATACAAACTAACAACTAGAGGTTGCTAGGGCCTGAGACGGGAAAATGAAATTAAGTAGTAAATAAAGCTAAAATAGCGAGTTTATCAGCCAGCCCTCAGCCGACGACCATCATGATGGCTTAACGACGGCTTCCAAGATTAGATACAGAAAAGATTACAAAATTTCTAATAATGCATAGAAAAAGTCTCAGATAAGGAAGGAAGAATTAATCAATGTTTAAGATAGTAGTCATGTGAGCGGGCTCAGCATGGATTTGAACTTGTTCGATGAATACTTAAGTATGAGTAAGAAAAGAAAAAAAAAAGAAAGGTAATAGCATTCAATGTTACACAAATATCTTTACACTAATTTTTTTTTACATAATTAGACTTGCATATTGAGGATAGGGGGCGAGCTTGAGTGAAGGAAAAAGAATCTGATGCTGAATGTTGAACCTGAGCATGAGGTTCTCTAAGATTTTCATATCCTAATGACGTTCAGTGGGGTGAAGGGATTTTCTTTGCAAAAGTGAAATGGGGGAGAGATGGAGGGGGATGGTGATTGTAATTCTGCGTGGAGAAGATAGGAGTTATGAGTTATGTGTTGGGAGCATACTATCGGGTATACTAATCTGTTTTGTATGTATTCAAGAATAGAAAAAAATGATTACTCTGGTAGGATACCCTGAGTAATAAACTAACCTATGATTAAGAAAGTAACCCGCAAATAAAAAACAAGACACTGAACGTAGTTTCTTGCAAGATCCAACGTACCATAAGTAACACTGCAATCTTATCCGCGAGTTTTCTACGGTGCATAACTTGGCCTAGCTATGCCAATGAAGGTTCCCGTTTAGCGTTGATCATCTAGAATAACTGGCAAGGGTGTTTATTGACCCAAGATGTTGTGGTGGCGCTTTAGGCTATCTGTGATTATATCTTTTGCTCTATGGGGTGGAGCATTATTATCCCAATTGTGCGGTTCATGTTTGTAAATGGCAGGGGGGACAAGAATTCTGAGCATCTACTAAAGAGAAGTTGGGTAAGGACTGTATTTCATCTATGTAGTCCCAAAAGGGCAAAGAAATGTTTCTTCGAGACCACAAAAAAAAAAAAAAAAAAAAAAACCTAGGATTTTTATACCTACTTGCTTAGTCAACTCTCTCTTGTCTATATTTGGAATCTGAAATCCTCAAGTTTTGTCTAGCATCTACACAGACATCAAACTTGTATTCTCAAGTCTGTTGTTACTGTTCTCACTATAGACTAGGACTCACTGCTGCACAGCTCATTCTTGGTTCCGCATTAATGGAGTGCTGAGAACGTTCACTGCATACAGATCTTAGAATAGCAGAAATCAATAAATCTTTCACTTAGTACATATATGTGAGTATTAAGTGAGCACACATGGAGTAGTGTTGCATCTCTGCTCACCTGGTTTGGAAATACAAATATAACAGACTATATAGCAGGTCTATTCCAGGGTGATTCTGATTCACACAACTGCCATTGAATAGCACACACACACAGAGAAGAGATGGAGGAGGGGGGATATTAGCCACACAAAAAATGCCATGACAGAACCACTGAAACACTCGAGAAAGTATCTGATAAAGTTCATTAAAGTCTCCTGAATAATGGAGTATCGTTACAACCAACGTACTGACCGTATCAGCAACATTGCCTTGACAATTAGGACTAAACGCAAATATTCTTCTAGGTTACCCTGAATCTTGTAGTTAGTTAACAAGAACAAAACGATATGTTACCCCCTCCCCTTGGGATCACAATAAGATTATCGTCCTTGATTTTGCTAACCGGGATCTCAACGGAATAAATTGTTATTTGCTAGGATCAGAGACTAGTCTGGAGGAGGAGACACTACTTTTCCATCGATATACCGACCCGGATTTCATGCATATCTTACCGAGACCAACGGTAGGGAATATGAAATGATCTCGACTCTAATATGCACATATCAATAATGAGATCTATATTGGAAATGAAATAGAGCAAATCTTCCCCAAAAAAAAAAAAAAACTACGAAAGGAAAAGAATTCACAAAAATCAATCAATAGAAAGGGCTCCAAAAAATAAATCAAAGTAAATTCTATGTAGCAAAGGAATAACATATCCACCATCATCAGTGAAGATTGCCTATTCCCATGCTGTTCTTCTTCGTCATCACATCATCATTCACTCGGAAACCAATCTTTCCTCCAGTCCTTTCCTAAGCTGCCGACATGCAACATACAACCTACATGCGTAGAGAGATAACTTTGACCTTCCTTCTCAGTCCAATAAGTATTCTTAACAGTGGTAGCGGACTTCTTTCAAATGGCGAGAGTGGCATTCCCAAAATATTCCTTGCTTCTGGGCTCTTAACGTGACCATCCGGGGAAATCAAACCCTCTTTCTGTGCTGGTACATCCTTAAAATAAAGTCCAAGAAAGCCGCAAATACGCTCATAGGAAGCGTAGTCTTCAAAATACAGTTCTCCAGAGAAAAGACCGAGGAGATCAATTACAGGGCTGTGAGTGGGACTGTGAGTGCATGTCGTGAGAGACAGGTGGCAGAGTATAATAATCCAACTTATTATATGATGGGCTAGCCTTCGTGGTCCGTGGAGCGTACATGTGTAGAGTAACAGTTTCTGACACACGAATTCGTGAGATGAGGCTGTTGACTTCCCACGGACTCAGAATTATCAAGACGGAAGGATCAGCACGGGTTGACACAACCCAATTCACAAGCATGAGATAGTCGTCCATGCCTTTATTCCGTTTTCTGATCTCAACTGTGTTGGCAAAGTCCGTTGTGACAAGTAGAGTCTGTGGCCAGGCCCCACGCTGCATATGCTCCGCAGCGGCAGTATTCAATAGGACGTCAAAAGCCGGAAGGAAAGCATCCTGGCGGAGTTTGAGCCCTGGCAATTGACCGCTCTCAATAAAAGTTCGGAGATGGGTGGTTACTCGGTGCTTTCTTGCTTCCGCCGGGGGGG
>WHUX01000694.1:0-13648 GCA_015179025.1 Terfezia claveryi
CACGAGTTTCTTGCATATATATATATATATATACTTGCAAATGCATGAATTCCCATGAAACATATCACAAAGTGTAAACTCCGTACATATATCTATACAATGACTACGATTTCCCAATATAACTATTACCAGGCCAGGCATTGAATAGTACGGCACCCATGAGCGAAAGGGGGCTGAGCGCCATTGATCACTGTCCTGCCACTTCTCTTGTTATCACTTATCTCATTGTCTTCAAAAAGTCTAAATTGTTGACCTTACTAGTCGGCCTTAGCAACTATGGTTTTCCTGTATATATACTTACCTTTTCCGTGCATTTTCCCTTCACTCTATATCTTAGCACATTATGGCGAGCATTAGAGTGAGTAATAGAGTGAGTATAAGAGCGAGTATTAGAGCGAGTATTGGATCGAGTATTGGAGTGAGTATTAGAGTGAGTATTAGGGCGAGTATTAGAGCGAGTATTAGAGCGAGTATCAGAGCGAGTATTAGAGCGAGTATTAGAGCGATTGGATTAGCGATTGCATGCTCTATATATATATCTATTACTTCTGTATATATAATTATTAGCAAATACAATAGATATTTCTGCTATGTGCATATTCAATGACTGCAATAGTGGTTATGTACCTGACTCTCATACATGCAAGTGGTCAGCGGGTGTGCATTGTAGAAGAGAGCTATTGTGGGCTATCCGTTAGCAATGCCAGCAGTAGAACCTATAGCGTTGGGGACGAGCAGCCCGTTGCATGTTGCGTCCAAGAGGAGGGAGCATCTGTAAAGCGCATGTGTTGCGTCCCAGGCATGCGAGTACTATTCGAGTGTGTCTGGACGCTCACGTGCTGAGCGTTTGGCATCCTGATCTTGAGTTTGTCTCCCATACGTCTTGTGCGTTCCAGGCATCCAGACGCACAGGATGCAAATAATATTTTTGGTGATGAAACCAATTCTGCGAGACTATCAGACCCGACATACTAGATAGCCCGCATCCCTAACAGTCTGAATTTTCCCCATAATCTAACTCATCCTCACTAACAATATGCCCAAACTGAATCTCAAGTGGCGCTACTACAGCCGCTCCTGCAGACACTGTTGCCACTTTCTTTGCCTCCTCTTTTCCTTTTCTCTTTCCCTTTGCCTTTGACTCATCCGTAACCTTCCAACCTATTGAACAGTCACCCATCATATGAGTTTTGTCCCTATACTTGATGTACTGTCTATCTTTTTTCTGAGCCTGTCACTTTGCACATGTGACTTTGTCTTGACCAAGCTCTTTTTCCTTCTTAGAGGAAGTGTCGGACTTGAGCTTGGATTTGGTGTCAGGCTTGGTTTTCACCTTCTGCTTTAGTTTGGTAATCGGATCTTTGAGATTGTCAGATTTCTTTTCGGTAGTCTTGAAGGTATTGGGTACCTCCTTTTTTGCCCCAGCAGCCTGTTCTTTTTGATGGAACTGGCTCTATACATGTGCCTTCCTCACCTTCTCATACTCAACCTAAGACCCAGCATTTGTGATGGCCTGAAAGCATATTTCTGTGCTAGCAGGTACCTTGTCTAGAATGTCTTTGTCAGTACTGACTCAGACCATATGGGCCCCAGTCTTAGGCTGAATTGCACTAATCAGGTGCTCCTAGAGCTGTTCTCGTAGTAGTTCTGCTACCAACTGATGAACCCTGACATGAGTGATGAAATCTTTCATCAACTCACCTTTCTTCTGAAATTCCTTCTGAAGAGAGACCTTTGCATCCCACTTCTTATGCTGGTTCTGATGTGCATTTATGAATTCACGTTTAAAGACGTTAAACGTATCCCATTCAATCCATCTAGAGTTGGTATCTAGTGTTCGTTTATGTTGATTTGCATAATACCAGGTACTCTGTGATGAATGGTACTAGACAGTATTCATTCGGTACTGTTTATACAATCTATATCTGTAGGCACAGACGTTTGTGTATTTCGGTTCTGCTGAGGTAAGACCTCAGAAGGGTAGGGAGATTACTATGTGGGACATTCCCGGAGGGAACAGTAATTAACTGGTGTAATCTATCTTATATGATTTATGTTATCTAAGCTATATGATCTTGATCTAATTAGAATATAGGCTTGCTTGCTCTATGTGCTTGCTTTGTTGCTTCTTGTCTTTCTGTAGATTCCATAGGGAATCCAGCGGCCTATTTATACTCCTCTAAAATCTGATGACTAAGGAAATAAATACAATAAAGGGTGGCATACCAGAAGGTAGTGCGCTATACAAAAGGGGTCATGTGGCCATAGTAATGAGTCACATGCCTTAAGCAATAGTCATGTGGCTATAGTAATGAGTCACACGCCTTAAACAGAGGTCACGTGGCCATAATGAGGGTATCTTCATATAGCAAGTGCCATGGAACTTTTCGTGGCAAATTCCGCATGCTGTGGATGCTTATAAAGCAATAGGAGGTAGTTGAAGGCTAGTCCTTCAACCGAGAGGCTTAGTTACATAACATAGTAGTAATATAGGAAATACAAAAGTATATAATCAATTATATAAGCAATGAAACAATGTTCTCTATTACACTTCCCTATATAGAACGATTTCCTATCCTTGCTTCTCTCGCTCTGCCATATTGGTTTCCATACGTCCTAAGATTTAATGCATTATTAATACATTTGCATTAAAATAAATATCTTTAGTGTTTCCATAACTCATGATTCTATCTCGTTCTTGTTGGATAAGAGCTTGAATCTCATCTCTGGTTCGTGGTCCTGGTTTTCCTTTAGTTTTTCGATGTCTCTTGAATGTATCTTCCATACTTCTGGTCGTCTAGAAGTCTTGTAGAATTCCGGTAGTAATATTCTTGGTGTTTACCCAGGAATTATATTTAGGAGAGTATCCTAGCAATTTAACCTTATATTGTCTTTCTCTGGTTCGAGGAGCTGTTCTGAATTCTAATACCTTATCAACTTCATAACGATCATCTTGAATTGGTCCTGGTTCCTGAGATTGTCTGTGAGGGAACAGGATAGGATCGTTTTTATAGTAGGGTTTGAGTTTGCTGATATGAAAAGTATTATATATGAGGTGGAGGTCAGGTTGACTGGATAGGTCTAGGCTATAGTTATTGCATTTCCAATTACTAGAAATAATGGGAAATGGGCCTAGCCATTTTGGTTTGAGTTTGGGTGAGATGTTCAATAGGTTGATGTTTTCTGAGGAAAGCATAACTTATTGTCTGACTGAAAATTTGGCTGTATTGGGTAGTTGTTTGTTTGCTTGAGATGCTTGAGTTTTCTTGGCATCATATAGGTTTTTAGACGTTACCTCATGACATTCATTTGCTAGTATATATGCATTAATAAGGTATAGAAGTATCGATACCCCAAGATGTGCATTAAATCCAAATAGTATGGAAAAGGGACTATTCTGTCTAGCGGCATTATACCTAGAGTTAAGTTTCAACTGTATCTCTGGTAGTTTCTGTAGCCAATCAAATCCTCCAATTTTACAGGCTCTTGCTACTTGTAGAATTTTTTGTTCATAATTTCCGATTGTCCATCTGTACGTGAATGATATGTGGTGGATGGTTCCAACTTGATTTCTTTATTCCTAGCCCAATCTTGAAAGTGTGTTGACATAAAAAGAGTGTCGTGGTCAAAAACAATACAAAAAGGGTATCCCATAGTTGGGACTACATGAGTATCAAAAGTAGCAGTACATTGTTCTGCAGTGAAATTATTTGAGACAAGAATAAGAAACTTGAATTATGATTGTCTATCGACAATTGTCCAAAGTCATGAAATACAAACTACATGATCTTCTTCAACAGGAATATTTGGGTACAAAATTGAACACTTAGTAAACACAGGTGCTAACTTAAGAAAATCCATCAATATGTCAGTCCATGGCCTGCATGGTACATATAATGGAGTTATAAGTCCAAGTGGCACCTTGTTGGAATACTTTGTCCGTTGACAAGTATCGCAACTTCTGATATAGTCCTTAGTCAGTTATGCAAAGGACTGGCAATCATATCGGTCTGTAAGATATTTCATCATTTTTTCAATGCCACTATGAGTAGTTGCTTCATGTGCATCTTTAATAACCAATTCGAGATAGTTCTTACCTTCAATGTTAAAGGTAGAGGGCAAGACTAATCTCCATTATCCTTATCGGTTCTTGACATACAAAAATCAGTCTTTTCTTCAATGTTCCTTATGGTTCACAAAGGTATCATAGTAGTTCTTCCAGATAGGACATACTTTCATGCATGATTGATATGCAGCTTTCATACCTGTACCTTGGTCAAGCCAGTATGTAATGAAGTAGTCCTTGTCGTCCTCCCATCCGTTGCTGATATGATTCTCTTCAATGAGCTTGTTGAGGGTCAGTTCAATCCTTATGTTGAAGTCATTGATGGTGGGTTTCTTCTCCTTGCATGTAGAAGTATTATATCTTGAGAACTTACAGAAATCACAACGCTGTCTGGAGGTCTTGGTGTCCTGAATGAAAGAGGATGAATCTTCATCAATGGCTACTCGTTTTTTAGAACCAGTGGTGACGGCGGTGGTGTTGATTGGAATTGCGTTACTGCTGCTAGCAGTTACAGCTAGTTGTTGAGGTGTATTCCATGGTTGTTGTGGGGCAACAGGAGTATTCATGATCTCCTGTTCCATTTGTCGGTTGCTCATCTGTTCGGTAGAGTTACTGAACTGAATGCTGGGTTAGAGAGTAGGTCGTGTCGGCTTGTTGGTAATCCATCTTTTTGCTCATTCTCCGATTTCCTGGATAGCTTCTTCATAGCTGAGAGCTTGAGGAGGTGGATAATCTGGCATTTGTTGTACTTGTGCTAGTTCCATTTGAGGCTTATTTGCAGATAGGAGATACACAATATGAGTCGTAAGGAATTCCTTCTCCTTTTTAAGAACTGAGGCTGACAGGTCATAGTTCAAACTGCCATGTCCATAGTGATTGCAAATTGCATATGTTTTGATGATAAACATGCAGTTGTTCATGGTGTGGGAGCTGCCATGAGCTAGACAGTAAAAATCTCGGCAAAAAGACTAGTGCATCCTTTTGTGTTATTGCCAATTGCTATAAGCTAGGTCGATAGCAATTTCCTTCGCTTCCTCGGGAGCGAGAGATTTTTGTTGAACGTTTTCAGAAGATAAAGGCCTACCTATCTTAGTCTAAGAACTGTTAAAGGTTTGTTCTTATTTATATTGGGTACACAATCATACTCGCTGAAAACTTCTTCTAGTATAGTGGATAGAGTCTCGTCGTCTGAGGACTCTTCTTCCTTCATCATATCATATTCGCTTTCTTCGTCTGGAATGCCCTCGAAGTATAGACAGAAGATATGGTGTCCAAGTTCTTTGGCTCTTCCATGACATTTATTAAAGTCGCAGTTGACATGCTTGAAATTGATAGCTCTGTGAGAAACCATATTGTTCTGAGTAGAGGTTTCTGGTAAGTGGAAAGTTCTTAAAGCATTGGTAGAGATGTTGTGGTTATAGGTGTGGTTAGGAGGATCGATGCTGTTGGAAATATAATCGTCCTTGGTAGTGGGAGTGTCCAAGTATTTATGCTTCCTTGATAGAGCATCTGCTATCAAATTTTCCTTTCCTGCGGTGTGCTGTATGTCTGTATCAAATTCCATTAGGTAATCTTGCCATCGCCTCAATTTCTGGCTTGCAGGTGTTTGAGTATGAAAGGTTACTAATAGTTTGTGGTCAGTAAGGATAGTGAACTTGTGACCTCTTAATTGTGCTTCAAAAAATTTCAATGAGTCAATAATCGCTAATAATTCCTTTTGAAAGGTAGAATAATTGAGTTGTACTGGATTAAATTTTCTAGAGTGGAAGCATGACAGTTTGATGTGTGTCAACGGTCCTTAACCTATCCAAGATCCTAGTCCTACATTACTAGTATCACAAACTAAATATTTGGGTTCAGTAGATTCATTATTCCAGGGTTTTAAAACATATACCATCGCTTACCTAAGGATGACCGACAATGGTAGGTTGACCGAGGGGCAAAGCACCCCTGTTTTTGCACTAGTCTACTTGCATCCCGTGATACCATACAAGCAGGATAGCAAGAGACAATTGAGATCAATGGAAACAACTACGCTCTACTACATGGTTACCTTCACGTCCTGGGAAAATCGACCTAATGCCCCAATAAATACCCCTAGCAATATGACCTCCCCGAAAACTACCCCCCCCTCCCTCAACCCCCACCATAAGCAGAATATCAGGCGGGTGAGCCCACGAGCACTAGGAGGCCTTTACGAAGCATGTATATCCATCTCAAATCAGTATTGAAGGGAGACTCTACAACGAGGCAAAACGGCGTTGTTTTAAATCGGAGTACTAACTTGTGCAAAATCAGGCAATTTCGAGGCTATCATTATATCAACCAAATTCAGCATATTATGCCCTGCTCCCACTCCCTCTTTTTACCCCCCCTCTCTAGAGTATACTCAATACCCATGCAGAGGTCTCCAAAAGCTCTAGGAGCTCTAACGCCACCCCTTCTTAGGCTCCAAAGGTTACTTCGGTCACCAGGTATGCTCACGTCTTCCCAGGCCTTTCAACCCCTTCACAGCAGCCATCTGCACATAAACTAACCTAGAATTCAGTCTAGCATCCAACCTAGATACTCTAGATCCCTGAATACCCAACTCTGTCTAACCTACCGTATAACTCACGTATAATCTAGCACTTAACATAGTGCCTAACATAGCGCCTAACATAGCGCCTAATATAGCGCCTAACATAGTATCTAACATAGCTAGCATCTAATATAGCGCCTAACATAGCGTCCTATCCAGTAGCTCAATCAGTACCCTGCATCAGGATTGGGTATACTTGAGTACATTTAAAACGACTGGGAAAGGGCTGAGAGCTTTATCCCACAAAAAAAAAAACCTTGGAGCCCAAATGGGGGGTATTGGAACTTCTAAGGCTATTAGAGACCTCTGTATGGGTGTAGAAAATACTGCAGAGAGAGGGGGGGCTTGAGGTGCTATCGGTGGGGTTTTTTTGGGGTGCATTTGGTTAATTCAATGAGAGCTCTCAGAATTGCTCATTTGGAGCCGAGTTGAGGCTTTCTAATGTTGCTATTTTGCACACTCCTTCATTTGGTATTAATATAGATGCTAGGTAATTTCCTAGCTGGTATGGGGCCCAGCCATGCAATGTTCAAGATATCACGGGGGTATGGAGGGCGCAGTAGTTATTGCGGAGGAAATCCTTAAGAGGGGCCAACTCGGGGCTATTGGAGACCTCTGCGTGAGTATTGAGGGTGCTCTGGAGTGGGGGGTTAAAAGGGGGAGTGCGAGGAGGGCATAATATGCTGAATTTGATTGATATAATGATAGCCTCGAAATTGCTTATTTTGTGCAAGTTAGTACTCCGATTTAAAACAACGCCGTTTTGCCTGGTTGTAGAGTCTCCCTTCAATACTGATTTGGGATGGATATACATGCTTCGTAAAGGCCTCCTAGTGCTCGTGGGCTCACCCGCCTGATATTCCGCCTATGGTGGGGGTTGAGGGAGGGGGGGTAGTTTTCAGGGAGGTCATATTGCTAGGGGTATTTATTGGGGCATTAGGTCGATTTTCCCAGGACGTGAAGGTAACCATATTGTAGAGGGTAGTTGTTTCCATAGATCTCAATTGTCTCTTGCTATCCTGCTTGTATGGTATCACGGGATACAAGTAGACTAGCGCAAAAACAGGGGTGCTTTTCCCCCGGTCAACCTACTATGGTCGGTCATCTTTAGGTAAGTGATGGTAGGGAATTCACGAGTTTTATGAGTTTTTCAAATGCTGCATTATGAGTATCTGTCCATTCCCATTTCTTTGTTTCTCATTGCAGTTCTGACAGGGTGCTTGTATACGATGCCAAGTCAAGAATAAATCTGCTGAGATAATTAATGATTCTAAGGAATCCTCTAAGATCCTTTTTTCTTGTAGGAGTTGAAAATGTTAATATAGTAGTCCTCTTCTTCGGATCTACATGTAATCCATCTAATGTCCAAACATGTCCTAAGATTTCCAATCTTGGAGTAAAGAACTGGCATTTGCTTTCTTTGAGATAGAATTTCTCATCCTGTAGACATTGAAGTACTTTCTTCAATAATTCTACATATTCTTTATATGTTTTTGAGAATATAATGATATTATCAATATAGATGATTAAGTTTTTATAGACCATGTCTTTAAAAATTTGATGCATAATGTGAACCATAGTAGCAGGTGCGTTACAATCCCCTTGTTGCATAACTCTGCTTCTAAAATATCCCATGTGATATAAAAAGGTAGTGTGTTGCTCAGATTCTTTATTAATTCTAATATTAAAAAATCCATTGGCTAAGTTGAGCTTAGTCTAAATGGGATTCTCTGCTACTAGTTCAATTGCTTCATTAATATCTAGCAATGGAGTATGGTCTAGTTCGACAGCTAAATTGCGGTCTTGACAGTTATTGACATGTCTGGCTTCTTCCAGTTTATCTCGTTTAGTAATAGTGAACATGACTATATCATTTATGTCATTTTCTACTCTATATATGCGACCTGATGCTTCTTCTTCGACTAATTTGTCATGGATTCGTTATCTAAATCAATGTCTTGAGGGTCACCATTTTGGTATTCAAGTAGCTTCTGCTTTTGGTTTGATAGAGTAATTAATTTTTCTTAGTAGGGGTAATTCCTATGGAATTGTCTTGAGAAATAATAAGGGAAACTCCATTACAGGGTTGAATTATTTCTGTACCATAGAAACAGCTGTCACAAGTTCTCTTTCTGGATCGGTTTCTTCTGTGTTACTAATATTTTCCCAATTATCTGGTTCACTATAATCTGTAACTGATTCATAGTTGACCTGTATATACGCTGATATTATACCATTCACCATGGTTCTAGATCCCTTCCATACACTTAGCTGGAATTGTGGAATGTTTTCCGATTGGATAGTAACTGGTTCCTGATGGGCAGAGATTATTGCTCGCACTTTGCTGAGAGCAGGTTCTCCTAGTATCATATTCCATCCAGTCAAATGAGCTACATAGAACGTTCGTTCTTCTACATAACATATCCAATCAAGTTTGATAGTGCAAGCTTTGTCTATCATTCCTTTTGAGCCTTTAATTGCAGTACTTAATGATTTCTTCTTGATACTTCTAGTCAATATTTTGTACAGGTATACAAATTGAGAATTAATTAAGTCTCCTCCCTTTGTTTGGAGATCAATTAAAGCCAGTGCAGGGTGTTTATTAGCTCTAACGAATGAATACCTTGCTAAAATCTGGTACCTGTCTTGACAAGGGTTATTCCTTGATTTTATCCTTGTTGTTTTTATCCTTAGTAGCTATCGGTATGGCTAAATCTTGTATGGCTGTACGCATGGGTACCTTATTTTGTCATTTCCTACAGTCCCAATAGGAGTGGCCAGGGTTCCAACACTATAAATATTTCTTGTCTCTAATTAATTGTATCTTCATCTTCTGATCCAATTTTTTTGTAATGGTGTCCCAATCTGAGTCCTTCCGTTTTTCTGTATTAGGTTTAGTTTTTGGATTGCTGCTAGAATTAAATCCTGTTTTTTTGTCATTGATTCTGGTCCCTGTGTAGACCATGACTTTGATTTTCATTTCGAGTGTATTGTCATTGGGATGTATTTGTTGTAGGTAGTGGGGCAATATCTTTCTTGGAAGCTTCATATGACTCCGCTTGGTGCACGAGCTAATTATATGACCATTCTTCTTTAATTAAAGGAATTAATGTAGCTGATATATATGGCGGCAGGTGATTAAGAAACTTTTTTCTTTTTACTTCCTGCGATATTGATTGTTTACCATCCTTGTCAATCAATTTGATTTGTAGTTCAGTAAGCCAGTTGGCAAACTGTTTAATTCCCATGTGACGTTCGTCCTTATATGGTGTGGCTGTCTCCCATCGTTTCCACAAAATGTCCTTACTAGTAGAGGGTATCAGAAAATCCCTTAGTGCTAGTATGAATCTAAAGAATGTCATGTTCTTTCCTTTTTCTCTTAGGAATTGATTATAGGTAGTGAGCGCGCTTCCTTCTATTCTGAATCCAACAATTTCCAAAGCTGAAGCGCCTTCCAAATCTATTCCTTTGATAACGAACCAACATTGCATTGCTGTGGCCAAGAGTCAAAATATTGTGAGTCTTGCCATTTTTTGTCTTCTCCTCATATTTTTTCTAGTAGATCAATCTTTATTCCTTTTAAAGCATTCGTTGCTTTATAGTTACCCATTATAACTATTCCTGTTGTAGATACCCATTACTGGTGTGCAATTGATTTTCCTCATTTAGGTTTTCTTTTAAGAGTTTGACTTGCAACTGATAATGCTTTATCAGAGTCTGAGCTATCATCTCGCTATTATCGGGGTCTTGTCCTTTTCCTTGCATTTTCTGCTTCTGTTGGTCTAGTCCTGTGTCTAGATCATCATTGTTTTCTGATAATTCTATATCTTCTGGTGGTTGGTCTTTGTCATCTAGTTCTTTTGCTGACCCAGTCCTCCTTTCTGGTGTCTTAGGTGCTCGACCTTTGCCTTTTGATTGTACTTTTGGTGTTCTTAGGAACGTTCTTAGAAGTTCTTTGCTAGGATTGAAAAAATCCTCCATGGTATGTGCTGATTCTTCTAGATGAGTACCACTCATCATGAATGCCATTATTTCTTCCCAGTTATTTATTACCCAATTCGGTTTCCTTAAAAGTAGAACAATAGGTTTCTTTAATTCTTTACTTAAAAATGCGTTCATTTCTAAGTTTTCTTCTTTGAATGGGTAAGGTGTTAGCCATAAGTAGTGTTTTACTATGGCTTCTATTAAAAGTCGAGTATCATCAGGATAATACTGTTGGGCATGTCCCATTGAGTGAGTATATTTCAAAATCTCTTCAATTGTTGGAAGATGTCTGTCCCAAAATTCTTCTAGTGTTAGAGGCAATGCTATACTAAAATATAGTTTAGTTCCTGCTCCACCTGGTTCTCCTATTTCTATATCCATGGGCAGATTTATTTCCCCTTCTGTGTTAGGAACTATAAATCTGGTCTTTCTGGGAGTTTCTTTTACTAATTTCTTAATATCTTTAGGTAATATAGTTAACCGTCTCAACCTCTTAGTCTTCTTACTAAGTTCAGATGCCATTATGTCTGATTTCGTCATCTGTCTGCAACCAAATACAGCTAGTTATACAATACAATCATCGAGTTACTTTTCTTTTTGGCACCTTACTATGCTGATGGTGTGGTGGCTGATGATCCTTATGATCTCTGTTCGACTGATGGTTCTGTTGGCTCGGTGGCTCATGTGGCTGGTGAGGCTAGATGTCAGGATCCTGATGTTTCTTATGGTCCTGGTTTTTCTTTGTCTACTGGTCTAGAATCTAGTTCTAGTTCTTTGGCAAGAGTATCACATTTTCTGATTAGTGTGTGGAGGTAGACATTGGGGGCGCAGAGGTATTGGTAGAGATATCTGAGCCTAAGGAAGGTTCTAATGGAGGTAATTCTTTTCTAGAGGAAATGGCTGCAGTGGAGGCAGCGAGATTTGAGCCTTGGGATTGTGACACTTGGTTGTTTAGACCAATTATTCCTGGGACCTAGAGAGCCGGTTTTTCAATGGTGTACTGGATTTACAGGTACAGATATAATAGTAGTTCCTAGGAGTACAAGATGAGTTGTCGATCTTATTGGGAAAAGTGTTGTGAACAAAGGTGGAATTGTTTAATGTGGGATACTACTGCTCGTTAGAGCTCTGTTTAGCTTGCTTCTAAGTCTTTTGTTGATGTACTGCAGTTGAGAGTCTGATGTCTCGTTTGTTGGATTTTTTTGTTAGCTATCTAGTTGAATAACGATATCAATTTTATATATGTGCTTAGGTGTCGAATTGTATACACTTGTGTAAGTGTAATAAAGGTATTCGAAGGTTGATTAGGCCTTAGATTTAAGAGTAAAGATTAGGTAAGTGAGTTAAAAAAAATGTAATAAATGGTACTAGACAGTATTCATTCGGTACTGTTTATACAATCTATATCCGTAGGCACAAATGTTTATATATTTCGGTTCTGCTGAGGTAAGACCTCAGAAGGGTAGGGAGATTACTATGTGGGACGTTTCCATAGAGAACAGTAATTAACTGGTATAATCTATATTATATGATTTGTGCTATCTAAGCTATATGATCTTGATCTGATTGGAATATAGGCTTGCTCGCTCTGTGTACTTGTTTGTTGCTTCCTGTATTTTTCTTTCTGTGGATTCCAGAGGGAATCCAGTAGTCTATTTATACTCCTCTGAGATCTGATGACTAAGGAAATAAATACAATAAAGAGTGGCACACCAGAAGGTAGTGCGCTATACAAAAGAGGTCATGTGGCTATAGTAATGAGTCACACGCCTTAAACGATAGTCATATGGCCATAGTAATAAGTCACACGCCTTAAACAGAGGTCACGCGGCCATAATAAGGGTGTCTTCATATGGCAAGTGCCATGGAACTTCCTATAGCAAATTCCGCATGCTATGGACACTTATAAAGCAATAAAAGGTAGTTGAAGGCTAGTCCTTCAACTGAGAGGCTTAATTACATAACATAGTAGTAATATAGGAAATACAAAAGTATATAATCAATTATATAAATAATGAAACAACGTTCTCTATTACATATAGGATATATGTATATATATAGGGAAGTAAGGTTTATTCTATTGTAACATAATACTTAACAATATATAACCCTATCTACTTGTATTATAATAAATATCTTACCTACTAGATTGGCTATAATAAGTTTATTTAGAAATCTACTAATATATTTTTAAATATATTTAGTATTATAAAAATATTTTATACTATATACTCCTTAAAACTATAATCTTATATTCTACTTAAATATATAAACTACCTCATATTTAATAAGTAAACTTAAACTTAAATCTAATATTTTGTCTTAAATTTATAGAAGCTTATTCTTAGAAGTAAAAGTTATTATTATAGATCCTTCTAGACTATAATTATAATCTTAACTTTACTTATAATTTTGAACTTAATCTCAACCTAAACTAAAGTCTTACTAGTAACTTATATATTTACTTATTTAAGTATTAATACTAACTATATTTGAACTTATAATAGTCATACTAAATAGTAGTATAATTCTTAACTCATAAATTTTGACATAGTAACTTATATAACTTATAATAATTATGTCAAAAATTAGTATAAGTCTCAATCCTTAAACCTTAATACTTTAGTGGTAAACTATATACTTGCCTATATAATTATACTAGCTTAAAGAACTTAACTTTATCTTTAATAAGTATAAACACTAACTATATTTTAGAAGATCTTACTAGATACTTACTTAATTAAAAGAATTACTAAATTAATCTAGTAAAATAACTTTATATCTTTAGAACTTTATTTTATACTTAATTCCATTTTAAAAGTTAAACTAAAACCTACTTAACTCTTAAAAGGAAACTTCTTAAACTTGTTTTTATACTTTTACTCTTTTAAACTTTTAGTTTAAAACTCAAATTGAAATTTATTTGACTCTTATTATTATAATATTTACCTTTTATTTATTTATTTTTCTAGTTTATTATAAGTTATTTTAAGAGTCTAACTAAAACCTACTCAATT
>WHUX01000695.1:0-13631 GCA_015179025.1 Terfezia claveryi
ATACTTCACTGCTAATTATTATCTCAGAAGTCGAGCATTGTGCTGGAAAAACCGGGTGAAGCAGCAACTCAAGGCACTCCAGTCCCGGGCGGCCCCTGTAAGGAAGAGGAGGCCGTACCGATACTTAGACCTGATAATTCTGCACACATTCCACCTGCCTTTACAAAGTTATTTCGAGAGTTAGCAATGGAATGGAAGGCCCGAGGATTTATACCAGCGAATCTCGAATCCGGAGCTGGCATGTCCGCCTGCATATCTGCACCAAACAAACCTCTTGCGACTACGGGACTACCGATTCCTCGAACCCGATTCCCGGAAGCACAACGAGAGTGCGGCAAGAAGTACTACTTAGACGACACCAATGGCATACTCGCAAGTAGGAAGCATCATGCAGTAACTCCGGCATCGGCTCCCGACGAGGCCCAAGTTATTCCAGCCGCAACAAAATCCGAAAAGATTAAATTAGTTACAATGCACCTCAGACATATCCTCCTTGGCACCCTAACAAAGGATGTGGGAGAGTTGGTGCTCTCCAGCTACGAGAAGAGGGTTGAACGATTCTGCCATGATGCAGTAAGTACACTAAACCTTCTATGATATTAAATACCAAGCTAAGAGTATATACAGGCTACTTTTTTGGAGAAAAGATTACATCACCAGGGTGAAGGGCTGCAGATGCTTGGCGACATCAAGGAACGACAATTAGAAGAGTTATCAGGGCTGGTGATGAGGAGGTGGGTATTGATGATCAGGGTCTTGGAAAGGGATGCAAAAAAAGGAAAAGAGGTGAAGCAACCAAATGTAGGGGCTCATACATGGGGCTAGATAGAGTACCAGTATTTCACATCAGGAAGGATGCGGAACGACAATAAAGCGTGAAACTTTTAGCTTTTCTGAGTACATATATTATCCATTTGTTTCCCCTTTCTTAATAATTCAGTACTTTCAAGTTATCTAACCATTGATGACGGGCCATATCTCCGGAGCGAATCCGGTAGATTATTCAACCCCGGGTGCCTTCTGTCCGCTTTATTAATTAAATACGTCCAGGAAGTCGGAGGTATGGTAGAATCACCATATAAACGTGCCTGAGATTGATTTTAGCGGGTGAGAGCTCGAGGAGCTGAGGCGCAGTGGAAGGGAAGGGAAGTTCTGTATCAGGGCATTGTGCGAAGAAGTAAGCGAAACCGTATATCCAGGAGTACACCGGCAGGTACTTCCGATCATTATTTTCGATATCGATATCAAGTGTATTAAATTCGCGAGCCTACGTACTGATACAGCAAAATGAGAAATTCAATTAAGCTGAATGAACATCAGGCGTATTAATTATGTCTAGATACTGATTTGATGTAACTCAGTTCTACAGATTATAATTACCTCATTTTCTTGTGGCCTCGGTCAATTAAACAGGGTCAATATCAGCAACTTATATAGTCCGCCTGTAAATTTCCGTGGTTCAATATCTCCTCATCCGGAACTCTCCGTGCCAACGACATTCCCATAACAAAAACCAAAGCCTCACAATTCTAAGCTACGCAGTATAACCTTCCCCACGACAGCCACTATCCTCGCCGCACTTATACTCTCCCCCGTTTCTGAACCTGACACCGAACCTGACCCCGAACTCTATAGCAAACAGATTGGTGCTGGCGGCCGAAGATTGTATATTTTTGCTACCCTATGGCTGCAAAATAGACCGAAAGATGCTGGATCCATCAACAATATTGTCTTAGGGTACCTAACTCCCACCTCGCCCGCCCCCGATTGGTTATTAATGCTTGGTAGTAGAAGTAGCTAACCAGGATATACGTACAGAGAACTGATCTTAAGAACTGCAGCGGCAGCAAAGCAAAATCAACAGAATATATGCATATGACATACACCATATATGGGTATAGCAACTGTTGTGTTTGGAATATTATAGGGTGGTGGAGGAACTATGGGTGTTATTCATGCATGCAATGAGGAAAGATAATGGATAGGTCTGGATTCAAGATTGGGGTGGGTACTTTACAACGATTAATATGGTGGTTCTTGCTCGGAGCCATATGAACACGATACTAGGTCGTATTTGAATGAGATAGTTGCACATGCTGGTAAAGCACTAGTTGGTTAGGTGAAGTGATTTATGAGAAATCGTGAACTTTGAATTTGTATTAGAAGTGGTCTCGAGTCTAGTCCAGTGGCCAGTTTGTTCCGTTTCAGTGCTCCCTGATACATATAGGCACATACAACCAAAAAGCACTGTAGTCTAATGGTAAGACCCCTACTATGTAGAAACCTGCAGAAGCAGAGGGTGAGATATCCTTGTTCAATCCCCAGCTAGGCCATATTTTTTTTAAAAAAAAAAAAATAAACACTAGAAAGTCGGAATCTATTTGCATATTAAAGTAGCCCATCAAACAGGGCCAGGTTTTTTAGGTAGGTTAGGGGTATACCCATGGAAATGGACTGTTTTGTGTCAGGATATAAAACGGAATAAATGTCTATTGGATTGGTTACTTAATTCACGTACATTCATGCAGGGTTTTCAAGGCCCTTTGTTTAGAATAATTCTTGTTTGGGTTTGATGTAATTATAATCTATTAATTGTAGTCTGCATGTTGTGAGACTTTATTTGCATTTTTTATGGAGTAAGATATAAACGTCTCGTTAATCGGTTAAACACAAATTCAGGGTAAGCCGAATGAGACCCCTTTGGCACGAAGCGTCAAGTTCAAATATGATTGATTTGGCGGAATGTCATGAACATCCCTGCGGGCTAAAGGGTATTCTAAGAGAATAATACGCTGTAATGTACATTTATTAAATCTACCGTAGTTGCCTCAGCATTTCTTAGCACGCAATTGGAAATTCTTCCCCACATGCAAGAAAATCGGGCATTCGAGCCGCAGGTGGTAGCACAGATTTTCATTCCTATAGATTTACTCTGTACAGGAAATCACACAGGAAATTGCTTTTTAACAAACAAGGAAGTGCACAGTATAGGGCACAGGGACAGTTTCACAACTCACCTGAACCCTACCAGTCTACCTATACTGTATATTGTGTTATTTCTACACCAATCAGCATACCTACTTACTGCGAATAGTAGCTCAGTGGAGAAGCTGATGTTACCATGGTTTGTCGCCCTGATTATTATTCCTACATTCTACCTAACATATGCCGACCATGGTACCCCTCCAGGGGGTGGGAATACTTCAAACGACACTATGAAGTTAATTAAAATATTAAAACGCCTCTTTCTACACGAACATTTTGAGGCGTTACGGATAGGCGGGTCTGAAACTATAGGCTTTCTTCTTGCGTACATTCTATTGGCCAATATTAGGAGATATCTCATATTGAATCACCTGCATTGCAGTGACTTCGTTTACTTACCAGTCAACGAAAGACCCTTTGAGTTTATGTGAGCATTGATCTTAGAAAAAGGAAAGTAGAAAAAGACTTATCCTGGGAGGCATGTGCTGTTCCGTTATGCAGTACCGGTCTAAATTTTGACCCCCCAAAAACTAGACGCACTGAGGTCAGATATAACCAGTAAAACTCAGTCCACACCAGTCTCAAACTACCTATGTGATATTGAGTATAAGGATTGTAACTACTTAAGTACCTAGGAAACCTGTGCAGAGGTCTGTCTGGTTGCACACGAGTGGAATACGGAGACTTAGAAACCCGATTTGTATGGCGAACTTATGCTTCAAGTAGTCTGCCAACCAGATACTTCTTGAAACGAAGTATCTGATATAAATCCATTCAGCTAAAAGTGTGAATATTCATAACACACTTGCATAAACTTATGCTGAATAGGAGTATATCTGCGCTGGTTCCCCATTGCATTAACTTCCAATACCGTATCCAAAGTCTCTAGCTCAACAGTAGTCCTTTACCATAACTACAGGCCTCTCCAGAGCATCTTTTTGATGGAGTAAGGTTACATCTACCCTTATTGATGAATCACTTCGCCATGGCAGTTAATGAATTCCATTTGTTTCGCCTTACGGGATACTCTCTAGCCAGTATAAAACCCCTACACCTATCAGGAGTACTAGGATAAAGAAAAAGAAGGTAAAAGAAGTGCTTTGGAAAGATCGATGATAGTTAGAGCTTTTCTGACGATTTAGACAACAATTTAGTCTTATGGGGATTACAATATCCTCTTTCAGCTAAAAATCTAGAGAATTACATTAAATACTCTACATTGTCTCTAGTTTATACAGTATTATCTTTTATTCTAGCAAGCTTAGATAATTAGCTATAGAAAAAGTATATGAAGTCTAAGTACTAGTATAAGTATAGGAGCGTGCAACAGGAGGTCAGCTTCTGGTCGATATTGCCTGCGCCGAGGTCAATGATAGCCTAGTTGTATATATTTGATATATGTCTAGTTAGGTATATTGTTATTGATTCAAGCGCGTTATGTACTAAATCCAGTAATTAAATACATTTCCCGCGAGCGGCCCAGAACATATATTCAAAATGCGTGTGGGAGAGTCTTTACGCACCACCTTTTATTCGATCACGGATGTCGATACAGGAACGTGGTAAACATTACGCTTTGGCAGCCGATTCGTGTACAATATTCAATCCAATATATTTACCCTTGATTAGCAATCACTCCCCCTTATTCATTCTACTTGACAACTTTCGCAAACACAAGCGTTTGGGACAAACTATTTTCCCCCAGGGTGCTTCGTTTCCCTACTCAACGTTCCATTAGTTCTACTGCAGAGAACAGCCACCTCTTCATTTTTTTGCCTTTGATTTTCACTTCCTGGACTCTTCTCTTGTACTCTACTGTTATTATAATATTTTGTTATAAATGATTATCTATCCAATAGACAACTATTACCCTGAATTCTCAATTATCTCTCCACAATCGACTTAATAACCCTCTCTATCGCCACCCACCCTTCTCACAAAAAGAAAACAGCCCGTAATACCTTCCCTAATATCTTCTCTGATCGTTGTTGATGTTCCCCTACACCAACTTCAATCCTTGCTCAACGCCGAGGGCAAGCACACATGCACGGCCATACTCCATTAGCAGAAACCTCTGGAAGCCTGATAATGTCGTCTTCAAGCCAAGGAGAGGAACTTCCATCTTCGTTGTTTATCTACAACCCGCTCTTGCACTAGTCTGTGACTGCTTTCTCTTGCCCTTCTGTCCTTGCTTCATAAGTCTGATTCTTTTTCTCTTTTTCTTTCTTCCTTTCCTCCCTCCGTTCTTCACTCCTCTCCCACATCTCTCCATCACATTTCTTTCCCCCCAACGAGGGAATCCTTTTCCCACTCCAAATATTAGTACTTCTCAACAGTCGTTTTTAAACCTCCCCTTAGATGGAAACACTATAGGAAACAAAAAGCGAGTTCGACAGGCATCGAATGAACCAAAACGACATACTTCCGTGACGGCTCCTGCTCCTGATACTCGCAAGTACTCCTAAGGTTTCGCCGTCAGGTCTAATACTCCTTTCCTCCCATGGTTCTTCAGTCCTCTCCAACATCTCTCCCCATCATATTCTTTCTACACAACGAGGGGAATTCTTTTTCCCATTCAAAATATTGGTACTTCCCAACAGTCGTTTCTAAACATCCTATTAGATTATGAGTAATGAGTCTTTAAATAAAGAAAGAAATACCCTCCTCTTAGATGGAAACACCATAGGAAACAAACAGCGAGTTCGACCACCGAATGAAGCAAAACGAGATGCTTCCGTATCGGTTCCGACTAATCCTCGTAGGTACTCCTAAGGTTCCACCGCCAGGCCTCTAATACTCTTCCCTTACTTACATCAAACACTGACTGCTCCTCCTAATACTAGTGCTCTGCAGCTACAGTTCTGAATGAGCACCTGAATGATAAGTGTAGCCTGCACGGCCGAGCTATCCGTTTCTCACTGGGTGCTGGATGGTCTTCCAGAAACTTTATCCCCAGCTCCTCTTTAGGTATTTTTTCACTCACTTCTTACTACCTAGTTCTCCTTCTCTTGTTTATTTCAACCACTAACTTTTCATACCAGAACCTGGTGCCCTAGGCTAGGTATGCACAGTAAGGGAGACCGCACCTCCTTACGTCATCTGCATACATCGAAAGTGTTGGAGTGGATTGGAAACCGGGAGGGTACTTGCTGTTCGCCACAATCACCAGTACAGTACCTGCTGCCCACAAACATATACTCTTCCGGCGATGGTTCCAAAGAATTCAGGAACTATTCCTCCTCGTGTAGGCTTCTCACTTCACTTCCTACTGCCTGTGTTAGATACCTCTTCATATTCTTTTCAATGCGTCAATTTCATTGCCTTGCTCACCTCAGTGAGTAGCTTCAGGTGGTATTTGTTTACCTACGAGGTCACTCTTCTACATTGGAAATATTCTAGATACTTCTTGCACACACCAGTTCAAAGACCCCGGCGGCGGCAGATACCCATACCCACTATCTTGTCGTCGGATAAAAGCGCTCTCCCCCGCCGGCAGAACCAGACTGCCCGCCCCTCAACATAGGCAGCCGAGTTCGCTCCCTCAGCACCCCACAGAGACCTTCCGTTCCCGAGTACGTTCCACACTCATGTGCAGAGTACACCCCGTCTCCAATAATCACTCATTGTGATTGGCTCCTCCAGATACTGTTGTCAAACTCCTCCTTCTACTTAGATCCTCTAGGCTCGGCTTAGCTTGGCTGCACATCCTCGCGTAATACAAACTGAAGTTGCTACCGTCAATAGCAGAACATCCAGACGGAATTGAGGTCCACATAGTCTCCACCACAATAGAATAAAGAGAAACTTCATTTTCCCCCTAGTTCCCTACAATTCTCGATGAACTAGATCTAAGACCTACTAATAATTCAAGTGCCTGCTCGTAATACAGCACTCCTAGTCACGAGTTCAGTTCCTTCGAACTGTGTCCCCAGGTAAAGTTTGAAATTAGAAATAATATGGTATGTTTTACACCCCCCCCACACTTCCTTTTCTTAATCACTGACCTCTCGTCCTAATTCCCTGTAATGCAGGCTCGCCTCTCTCACTCGCGATTAGCGAATACCTCGAACGCAATCGTGCCTGTGGTGAGAGCAGAGTCAAAACACTACCAATATGGCAACTAGCACTCTTATTGATAAGAAAACAAGGGTATCTTGTTCACCTGCAATTTTCTACGAGCTTAGTTGGATGTTGGTATTTTCAATGGTTCATAATATAGCAATGCTTAAACTTTGGGGTACATTTCCGTTCTCACTTTGCCACTTGATCAACCTGCTAAAGATTACAATAGCAAACACCAAACACTTTCTTTAGCTCATATATGCCCTGTGGATAGAGAGCACTTATCAGCTCTTCAATGCAGCCATGAAAACAACAAACTGAAACACCATGCCAATCGGAGATCTCGATTATGGTGCCGGTCTATTTATTAACAAAGCACTCGATCAGTTCGTCTAAGCAAGATTAGTTGACGTCGGACACGGCTTTCTTGAGCCTCTGTACTGTATAACATACTCTACGAAACGCTCTTTGGGACACCAAATAAGGCAAGGGGGACTTGGTTAAACGACCGAACTATACCGGGAGCAGGGACTCTGGGAGCGAGGGATCAGTCTGGTGCGACCTCCCTACTACCTTGCATAGCGCGCTGGCAGTGCAGGATAATTAGGAACGAGATTACTATGTTCAGTTATTACTATGTAGTAAGATTTTGTAAGCGGGAAGGAAAGGGAATATTTGGTTTGGAATATGTGATTAGCCTTCGGGTATATGGGTAGTAAGCGGTCGGGATGGGAGGGAGAGTGGGGAAGATTGCACATGCATATACTAGGTGGACGAAGACCTTGGAGATGTCTCGGGCTGCGAGAGTAATTGAAACAGAAAGAGAGAGGAAAGAGAAGTTTGTATCCGAATTTTGACATAGTGCCTGCTGTTGGATTGTTCTGAACTTACATATTCTTCTCTTTGCTGTGATTATTGTGCATACAAACATTCTGCTTCTGTTGTAGTGTGGATTTACGCCAGGAGGATTACTTATTCGTTTGAGACGTATTCACAGTTTAAAAGTCGAGCGGGTATTGTGAAATTTATTCACTCCTCAATATCAATACATCACAACACCGTGCCAACCAGACTACACAAAATTTGCTTTTGGTTTTCTACAAGTTATTTACCTTTCTGCTCTAGGTAGCATGCATTCTGATTATGTCCGCAACTCAAGCTTCAGGCTCCCGCGTACCAGCTAGAGTTCTTGACCGAAGCCTTTCATCACCTCTACGAGGGGCTTGTGCCAACCAGACTACTTTCATCAGTACCTACGTGATACTCGATATGATTAATATAAGGGATGGCTTTTACAAGCTCAGGATTCTGACTGTGACAATGCTCCAAAAGTAAGCAGAAATGAAGAGAAAGCTCGCTTTCGAGTTCTATAAAAGTTTTATTGGATGAAGATGAAAAGCTTTGTTATAATGCCTCTTGGAGGTTCAAGAAAGGATATTTAATATTTATTATGGAACAATGTTATGGAATCATTCAGCCGGAAGTACATTGGCTACTTAAGCACTGTAAGGTATAGAAATTAAATTCTTACTCAATGTAGATAAAAATTACGAAAACACTTGAATATAGGTGTGTGTGGTTTAACTGTCTAAATCGAATAACAATGCCACTCTAACCAATTGTTGTTAATAGATTATCTGAATGAGTTCAAATTGATCTAGCTAATTGATATGCGACATGAGCCACATAGACAATATAAATGTATCTGCCCACATGAAAGACCATTATAGCAAGTGTGTAAGCTTTCTCCATTAGAAGACGAAACGGTAAGTTAATCTATTAATACAAGTAGTATAATACTAATATAATTAGGCTGAGTCTGTTGTATCTGCTATGACATTATGAATTCAGCTTTATGGTCTACGGGAAATTCTACAGTGCGTCGAGCACAAGACTATGTGCGTCTGCCCTGAGACAATTCTGCCTCGGCATAGCCTAGGTAGTGCGGCGATGACTGTAGCGGGAAGCACACCATAGGGGGTGATTGGTGCGAATAGCCTGTGTAGCTCAATGAGAAAGATGACAGAAGGATTAAACGGAGGCATTTGGATAATGACTTCAGGTTAGCTTCTGGGCAGGGCTAGAATTATGATGCCGTGATGGGAGAAGATGGAGGGCATTTGCAATACCTATTCTTCATCTCAGTTTATATTCTTTAGTGAGATTGTTAGAGTCGAAGTTATGTTACTTCATTTCTCTAGTCTGAGGGTTTTTCGAGGAGGCTCCCGATTCTCAAATTATCTTTATGAAGCAATACAACCACAAGTTTCACCGTCTGCTATAATGAAGACGGGATCGAATGCACAAAGGGACTTATCTACTCAATCTGTGGTACAGCTAGGTGGCAAAAAGTTTCATACCCTGCATAAGCATGTAAGAAGTATCTTATCATTTTCCCATACAAAATCCCCAAATATGTAGCATTTGGGTCTTTTCATGCAGAGGGGGGTATGAAACTTTTTGCCACCTAGCTGTATGAAGTCAGCATCATGAGATATTGTCATAGATATGTATAGCTCCCTGAAAGAACGGCCCTATTGCGACAAAAAAGCTGACATATATTGCTATGGAACGCATACCTAGAAGACTTGGAAAACACATGATACGGAGAGTAGAGGCCCCGTTTTGCGAAATGTTCGCTCCTGGGGGTGAAGGGGTCCAGAGTGGTGAAGAATACTGGCGGAAGTGACTGGGGTATAAACCTTTCCTTGTCTAATCTTCTTTCTGTATTTACTGTGGGGAGGGCAACTAGCCCTTAGATTGGATAATCCGCTGCAGAGCTCGGGAAATGTATTCCCTTGTTATGAGCTCGAATAGTTCAAATACGAGTACCAAAGGTATAAAAAAAATTAAATTAAATTGTGTTGGTAATGTGTGGGCAATGATAATAGACGACGGGGCTACCATGTCCTATGGTAGGACACAGTGGAGGATATTCTCCTCGGCACCTTGTGCTACCAGACCAGTAGCCTATATAAGTATCATGTGATCCTGCACTCATAGGTTATCATAGTTTCTATACACGAGTGACCGGGCACTTGAAGAAGCCGCCGTGGTGTCCTACGATTCTCCAAGGGTTATGAGATATTTACACAGTGTAAAATGGAATAGATATAGTGCTTTATGACTTTAGAATGAATAAGACGTGTAATAAAGCTACTAAGAAAAGCTACCAAAAAACAAAGTAGATAACTGCCCAGATGCCGCCTATTCCCCGAATACCAAATTGTTACCCCACCCCATAAATTTAATTTCATCATCATTTTCTGAGTTTCAAGAAAAGACTATCGAAGCACTAGATGGGATATCTGAAGTATGGCCAAGGCTGAGGCTATGCTTAGGCTGGAAACTTCGTTATGGGTATCTAAAGCAATGAGTAGAAACAAGTATGATTTTGTCGATATATTTATATACTTCAACCCATACAAAACTTACTTGACCAGCATGACGGCTCTGCATATGTGAAGCGATACAATCAATACTGGTCCTCACGATGTCGGAAAATAAACAACCCACCAACCCTCATGCTGTCTGCCGGGAGTGGATTAAGGCTGTGACCTTATTCGTTGAAGGGTAAAAAAGTAATCGATTCCTACCAGAAGCAAATCATTCATAGGTGTGGACAAATACCGCATTTAAGAGAACACTTGAATCTAATACCATCAACATCATTGCGCCGAAATGTGCTTTTAGGATTCAATAAATTAACGACAGATAAGTAAACATCACTCTAAGAGTGGTTGCGCTATTAATTCTATGAGTCTAGCGGTGAAAACCCTGGAAGATAAGTGAAATATGAAATTCGATCAATCGAACCTGGATTCGGTGTCAAGACAGCGGCAGCATGCTATATAATAGCGAGTCCGCAACTCTGCGAAGAAGCCATCTTTACCGGACTTCCCAAAACACAGACTTTACGTTTCACGACAGGACCTGTGGCGCTCCTCATTGCTTCCCAGTCTATTTTGCAAGATCATAGACCACACAGTGGTCGAGCCAAAGAAAGCTAACGCACCCAGCAAGCCAAATGAAAGGAATTCGCTGCCCCTTGCGTACCGGCGACTGTGTTGTTAACCTTTCTTTGGCGGCATCCTGTTGGAACAAATTCCTGAAAAATGGTCGGAAGCCCTTCATAGTATTAACATCGGTCTCCATGATATACGGTAAGATGCGGGGGATGTTCAACACGACCTCGGATACCGACGCCATTCTGAGGCCTGTATGATCAATAACTTCAAGGCCACACCTATGTACCTAGTAGGAGCTCCCTCTTTCTAACCACCGAGCCCCCAAAGACGTTGTAAGAGGATCCTATTTCCAATGTTAAGCCACTGGTACCAGGGACCGGCCCTGTGGTTGGATAATTTACCGGGCTTTGACCCAGAGGCTCGTCATAGGTTAGATATAGCCTGCTTGCGCTGGTTAGAGCAACCTGAATACGAGTACTGAAAAGAAAATGAAAATACTGATTTGATCACCTACCCAGACATCACTACCACACAACGGAAGGATACAGCACCCTCGGATTCTAGTTTACGAACTCATGGCCCCGCAGAGCCAAGCACAACGGGTGACCCCCGTACTAGTACTAGCTATAAATGATCTGTGAGCTGGGTGCATCTTGAATTCCCGGTTCACGCAGTTTTGGAAGATGAATGCATGTTTAAGGTCAGGTCTCGGGAATTCAATAGCTTTTTTCCCTTGGCCATGACCTTGCTACATTCCTTTTGCCATCGAAAGCCATAGATGTCGCTGACGTCGAACAACTTAGTGTTGATGGCATATTTTATGCAAGTGAAACCGTTAAGGCGTAATCCAGTCTCTATTACCTGCCCATGGACATGAGGATCTGTAACAGCTGAGAGCAAGACCACTTTGGGTTCAAGATACCTTGCCGGTTGAAAATTTGGTGCGGGCGGCAGTTGGGGCCATTAGTCTGGCTTGGGACCTCAGTCTGATGTCTCCCTATATCAGAATTCTCCTGGGAGGAGTGCAACCAGACTAATCAGAATTGGGGGTGAACATCTTGGCTGCCCGATACACACTCGAGACTGGAGCGCGGGAGGTGATATCTAGTTCCCGATGGACTGATAGATATGCCCACGAAAATCAACATACACACGCAATGCTCGGGAATGATAGAGGACTGGAGCACAAGCCAAGTCGTAAGATCTAGTTCCCGATAGACTGATAGGTATGCCCACGAGAATCAACAGACACACGCCATACTCGGGACTGACAGAGAGGACTGGAGCGCAAGTCTTAATATCAGGTTCCCGATGGACTGATAGGTATGCCCACGAGAATCAACAAACACACGCCATACTCGGGACTGACAGAGAGGACTGGAGCGCAAGTCTTAATATCAAGTTCCCGATGGACTGATAGGTTTGTCCACGAAAATCAACAAAAACACGCCATGTTGATATGTGTGTATATATATGAGCACCGATCGCAATTGAAGAATGTCCTCCCAGACTCGTTCCACACGTCGACCAACCCTTTTGTAACTTTCCTCTGCTTCAGCTCAGCGAATACCAAAATCACCGACGTCGACATGTCTCAACCACCAGACAACTCGGGGAAGTCAAAGCATCCCAACTTGTTCCATCGTTTCAAACACCACTTGCGGAAGAACAAATCAGGGAAAGGGAAAGGCCCAGCGGAAGCGGAACAGCATGCACCAGGGCCAGAGGAGGGTGATCCATCCCTTATGAGTTACATTACTGCAGCCGCGAATCAACAAGGGACCCAGCTTGAGCACGACTGCCGGTGCGAAGCCTGCATTGCAGCGGAGAATCCTGATCCCTCCCTGATGGGTTACATTCAAGCCGCTGCGAGTGGAGAAGCAAATCCAGATATAGACTGTGAGTGTGCAGTCTGCGCAGCCCACAGGGTGAAACACCCACAATCCATAGAGGACGCCTACTTTTCTGCCATGAGACATTCAGGGCCAGTCAAGAAAGCCTATTTTTCGGTCCCGAGAGATGCAGATGCAATGCGTGCTGGAGCATACAACACTACCTCCCTCAGCGGCCACGCTGTTGCAGGCACGCAGATCAACAATCCTGATACCGGTAGCCCAAAGCAGCCAACAGGGCATGAGGAAGAATACCCTCAGATCATGATCCCCAATCTTGAAGACCCTATGTCGAGTTACGTTCCCTCCGTAGCTACAACGAACAAAAACGTCCCCAAGCTCCAGTTGTAGCGGATCCCTTGGATCCCAACCCGCAACCGGTGAACGCTCCAGCAACACTGCCTCATCTTCTGAGGAGCCTTGTCGGAAAAGAACGTGGTCATGGAAAGGGAGGTGCAGGTCATAAGCATTGATGAGCAGAGTACAATGTCTGCGCAGTCGATGGATAGGTAGCTTGGGCAGGGTAAACTGCACTCTCAACCCACTCACGGAAAATTGCGCAGAAAACGAACTTGCAAGCCCCTCCGCAACATTTCCCTTTTTCAATCCTGTATAAATGTTTGAGGGGAGGTTTACTTCTTGTGAGGTGTTCTATCATGTTTTGAGGCATAATCATTGGGTTTATTTTCTTTTGTTCGGGGACTTTCTTTTCTACTTTAATTCA
>WHUX01000696.1:0-13597 GCA_015179025.1 Terfezia claveryi
GACATCTTTGAGGCCATGGATGCCATCGAGCCGAACTCGGCAATAGCCTAGCCTGGCTGAATGAAAATTAAGATCCGCCGACAAGAGATCACGGTCCTCTAGACTGATCTCGACTATGTGAACCTTGCCCTAGCCACCGAAAGGACTCATGGTCCAAAACCTCAGCCGGCCCTAGCAAACCTGGCAATACCAACAACAACAGCAGCCAGTAACAACAAGACTGAAAGCATCCGACTCCCCCAAGTTCAATGGGGATCGGGTTTGCCTATGAGCCTGGAAAAATGCTGTCAATCTCAAGCTAGAATGGGGATTCTGCCAGGTTCCCGTCGGAACAACATCGACTGGCATACGTTTTCGCCTTGCTGGAGGGGAAAGCTTGTGACCAGATCCAGCCATATGTCCTCGAAACCGGGATTCAAGCTTAACGATATCTCGGCCCTTTTCACAATCCTGGATAGGGCGTTCGGGGACCCCGATGCGTTGGCACTGCCAGTAGGGCCCTCCGAGCCCTCAGGCAGAAAAACACTGATCTGTCTACTTATGTGGCAGAATTTCGAGACTGGCGGTGGAGGTCTGATGGAATGACCAGTCAAACTAGAGCAATTCCAGGAAGGGCTAAATGACGAAATCCAGCAGGCCATGGTCAGCCTCCGGAAGCCAAAACCTTGACGAATTGATTGACCAGGCTTCCTGGGTGGAACAGCGGATGTCCCGGCTCCGCAACTGCCCCACGTTCAGGCCAGCACCCTGTCTCCCACAACCTCAGCCTCAGCAACACCATGCCACCAAAATAGCTCAGGCCCTGCCAACAAACCTGCGACCCATCGTTGGTTGCAGGAGGGACCACCCCTATGGATCTCTATTTGGGAGACCCGCCTCACCCAGGAGGAAAGGGACCGCGCCGCACTAACGGTTTGTGCATGCATGTGGAAAAGGGGACCACTTCATTGTGGCATGTCCCCTCCGCAAGAACGCTCCCTGCCGCCCATGCCATATCCGAATCACAGATCGAAGAGGTTGAAGAGTCGGGAAAAGGAGAGTCCCTTGCCTAGTTACTGACACTAGCAAGGGACCTGCTCCAGGTCATTTATCTTTGTCTACGTTTTCTTGCCTACATCTATGTCTGTTGATGAGTCTCGCCTGTTTGGCGAGCACTTCGTTGTACCTATAACTGTCAAGTTCAATGATAAACAGTGGTTAATCAGCTCTCATAGATTGTGGTGCTTCAGGAATAGCATTCATTGACCAGACCTTCGTCAGTAAAAACTCTATACCAACCTCCAAGCTAAAGACTCCCTGCCTTCTTGATGTTATCGATGGCTGCCCTATCTCTTCTGGGGCGATTACCGACCTCGCGTGCCTGCCCAGCGCCATGGGTGATCACTTGGAAGATTTCCAATGTTCGTAACCAAGCTAAAGTACCCAATTGTCCTTGGGATCCCCTAGCTTAGGATGCATGATGTATCAGTCAGCTTCGGCTCTTACACCTTGCGATTCAATAGCCCTTATTGCAAAAAACACTGTGGGATCTAAAAACCACTGTCACTGAGCTGTGCGCATTGCCACCCCCAATAATCCACCCGACTCAGGTGGTACTCCTGCCTGCACACATCAATGCCACCATTCCCCCGGTTTACCCTGTACCCCCGATGTCCCCTTTTCTCCCGGTTTCCCCTGTCCCCTCTATGCCCCGAGTCCCTAAAAACCTCTGAATATTAGCTTCATCGGAGCAGGGGCTTTCGCTTACCTCACCAGAAGGCACAAGCTGAAGGCTCATGCCCTGTCTATATATAAGGTGAACCTAGAGATTAATAAGATGTGGCTTAAGGAGGAGTGGAAGTCCCTGGTTCCAGATGAATACCACGAGTTCATTGATCTGTTCTCGGAAAAGGCCGCAGAGAAACTTGCACCCCACCGACCCTATAACTATACTATTCCGCTGATAGAGGGTAAGACCCCTCCCTATGGGCCCCTCTACAGAATGTCCCGGTTAGAGCTGGAAGCTTTGAAGAAGTACTTGAAGGAAAACCTCAATAAGAGCTTCATTCACTACAGCTCCTTACCAGCGGGCGCACTGGTGCTATTCATCAAGAAATCGTATGGTTCTCTTAGGCTATGTGTGGACTATCGGGGGCTGAATTAGATAACGGTCAAGAACAGGTATACTTTGCCTCTAATTCAGGAGACATTAGCCAGGCTTTCCAAGACCAAATAGGTCACCAAACTGGATTTGAGAGGGGCATACAACCTGGTATGGATTGCCGAGGGGGAGGAGTGGAACACGGCCTTCCGAACTCGCCATGGCCACTTCGAGTACAATGTCATGCCCTTCGGCTTAACCAACGCCCCGGCCTCTTTCCAACACTTCATTAATAACACCCTGCGAGACTTCTTGAATGTGTTCTGCACGGCTTACCTCGACGATATCTTGATTTATTCGGATACCCTAGCAGAACACAAGATTCATGTCCAGCAGGTGTTGGAAAAGCTGGAGCAAGCAGGATTATACCTCAAGCCCGAGAAATGTGAGTTTCATGTGCAGGAGGTCAAGTATCTGGGACTGATCATCACTACGGAGGGCATTAGGATGGACCCTACCAAGGTTACCGCTGTCCAGGAATGGCAAATCCTAGCAAATCTCAAGGCCGTCCAAGCCTTCCTGGGATTCGCTAACTTCTACCGATGGTTCATTCTAGGGTATTCGAAGATCATAGCCCCCTCACCATAATGACCAAAAAAGACCGACGCTTCGACTGGAATCCAGAAGCCCAATCTCCCTTCCAGAACCTCAAGGAAACCTTCTGCTCAGCACCGATCCTGGCACATTTCGACCCTGACCAGGAATGTGTCGTCGAAACCAATGCCTCCAACTATGTCTCTGCAGGAATCCTCTCTCAGTATGTCAATGGTATCCTCTACCCAGTAGCCTACTTCTCGAAAAGCACTTCCCAGCTGAGTGCAACTATGAGATCTATGACAAGGAGCTGATAGCTATTGTAAGGGCTTTCGAGGAGTGGAGGCCATATCTTGAGTCAGCCAAGGGGATTATCGAGGTATTATCTGATCACAAAAACCTTGAGTATTTTACAACTACCAAGCTGCTCAACTGACGGCAGGTTAGGTGGTCGGAATTCCTCTCTTGGTTCAACTTTAAGATCAAGTACCGACCTGGAAAAGCTGGTGGCAAGCCTGATGCGTTAACCTAGAGATCAGGAGATCTCCCTAAGGAGGGGGATAAATGGCTAAAATACCAAAATCAGGTGGTATTAAAGCCCAAAAACCTTGATCTGATGGCCAATATCCTTGCTGAGGTGTAATGGAGAACGTTGTTTCATTGCTTATATAATTGATTATATACTTTTGTATTTCCTATATTACTACTATGTTATGTATCTAAGCCTCTCGATTGAAGGACTAGCCTTCAATCACCTCCTATTGCTTTATAAGCATCCATAGCACGCAGAAGTTGCCATGGGAACTTCCATAGAACTTACCATATGAGCACACCCTCATTATGGCCGCGTGACCTCTGTTTAAAGGCGTGTGAGTCACTACTATGGCTACATGACCATCGTTTATGGCGTGTGACTCATTACTATGGCCACATGACCCCTTTTGTACAGCGCACCACCCTCTGGTGTGCCACCCTTTATTGTATTTATTTCCTTAGTCATCAGATCTAAGAGGAGTATAAATAGGCTGCTGGATTCCCTCTGGAATCCATAGACAGAACCAAGCAAGCACTCAGAGCAAGCAAGCCTATATTCCGATCAGATCAAGATCATATAGCTTAGATAGCACAAATCATATAAGATAGATTACACCAATTAATTACTGTTCCCTTCTGGAACGTCCCATATAGTAATCTCCCTACCCTTCTGAGGTCTTACCTTAGCAGAACCAAAATACACAAACGTCCATGCCTATGGATATAGATTGTATAAACGGTACCGAATGAATACTGTCTAGTACCATTCATTACATGAGGCCGATGCGGAGGCTGAAGCTAATGCGTAGGCTGAGGCGAGAGCTGACCTCCAACAACTGGTGAGACAGGCATACGAGGATGACCTCCTGGCCAAGGAAATTATCGCTGCAGTGGATTCCAGCCATCGCCGCCACCCCAAAATCTCCCTAGCTGAGTGTACCGTCCAGGAGGGCCTTCTATACCACCGTGATCAGTTCTATATACCAGAAGGAAGGTTACGGCTGAGGCTAATAGAAGAGCATCATGACAGCCTGGTTGCAGGTCACCCTGGAGTGGCAAAAACGTTAGAGCTTCTGGCCAGGGAGTACACCTGGATTGACCAGTGGAAGGACGTAGAACAGTACATATGGAACTGCTATGTTTGTAAGCATGCTAAGCCTGTCCGCTACGCCCCGTATGGGACCCTGAAACCTGTGGATATCCCTGATCGGCCGTGGCTACACCTGACTATGGACTTCGTAACAGGGTTGCCAGAAGATTCGGTGTTCAATGCCATCTTGATGGTGGTAGATTGGTTGATGAAAATGAGGTATGTTATACCTTGCTGGGATACCTGTTCTGCTTAGGAGCTAGCCAACCTCTACCTCAACAACGTGTTCCAGTACCACGGGCTCCCAGAATCCATTGTGTACGACCATGGCCCTCAGTTCACCTCGGACTTTTGGAGAGCATTCTGCGAGCTTCTGGGGGTTGAAGTGCATTTGTCCACAGCGTATTACCCACAGATGGATGGCCAATCGGAGAGGATGAACGCTATTATGGAGCAATACCTGCGGGCCTTTGTTAATTACTAGCAGGATAACTGAGTTTCATTGCTGGCCACCTGTAAGTTTGCCGTGAACAACCAGTTCTCGGAATCCTCTAAAACCTCGCCTTTCCTGGCTAACTACGGTTGGCACCCCCGGTTCGTGGATACCCTGGCGCCCCTGCAAAAAGCCTAAAAAGATGCTCCGGCCAAGGAGTTCGCAGCTGGGATTGCTGAGCTCCACTCTACCCTGAATGCTGAGCTGGGATATGCATAAGCCAGGCAAGCCGAGTATGCCAATGAATCATGGTTGCCAGCCCCCAGATATCAACCAGGGGACAAGGTGTGGCTCTCCAGCCGGCACTTCCAGACAGAACGGCCATCTCGCAAGCTCGACCACAAGTTCCTGAGTCCATTCGAGGTGTTGGCTGCTGTGGGCACTTAGGCCTACCGATTGAGGTTCCCCAAGAACATCAAATGACACCAAGTCGTCCATGTCTCCGAGATCGAGCCTGCCGCTAGCGACCCTCTGCTAGGCTAGGAACACCCCCAACCTCCTCTTATGCTTATCGAAGGTGAGGAGGAATAGGAGATGGAGGAGGTGCTAGACTCCCGAAGAAGATATGGGCACCTGCAATATAAGGTCAAATGGCTGGGGGACGAGGAGACGATCTGGCAACCAGCCGAAGATCTAGAAAATGCACAGGACTTGGTCACCCTGTTCCACCAGCGTTACCTCCGGAAACCCCGCCCCGTCCAATGATGTTCAGGTTGTCCTGGAATTGGTTATAAGGGTTGTTATTGTCATTGTTGTCATGGTTATTGTTGGTACGTACTTCTGGCGTTAGGGTTGTGTTAAGGGTTATTGGTTATTCACCTGTCTTGTTTGTTTGTTTTTATTTTTGCTTTGCCTTGTGTTGCTGGGGCTCTGAGCCTAAAGGGGGGATAGTATCACAACCGTCCTTTCCTAGCCAGGTTTGAGAGTCGGATGGGATTCCATCCAACTCTCGTTATTGTTGACTGATATCGTTGTTATCCCTGTTCCTGAGATAAGGGGTCTCGGGAACCTTATTCCTTCCGATAGCCTTGGCCAGGAAGGAAGCCTGTATATATAGCTTGCTCTCTCCGCCCTCTCGTTGCATCCCCATCCAACATTTTGTATCCTAATACAGACCTTGCCTCTCCCCGCGAAGGTGTACTACCTTATACACTCCTTTTATTATGTCTCGTCCCGTGAACAACTTTACAGCACAGCTGCCTCCCCTGACCCTGACACACACGGCAACTGCCTCCGCGTGTCTCGTGCCCCTTGCCCACTGCCTCTCTCGCCCTCGCCCTTGCCCCCGTCCTAGCCTCTCCTCTAGTCATATACGTAGCATTCCTACGTGTGTATTTCTCTAGCCTTGCCCTTGTCCCGGCGTACCCCTTGGTCACCTTGTCCCCTAAGCCCTCGTTACAATTCGGATGTTTAAGCCTAGTAAATTCCAACTAGGAGCAAGTGAGGATAATCTAGTAATGCGCCACATTATGGCAGTGAAGGTCTCACTAACAGAGGAATCAAGTTAGTCGAAGGAGATTCAAGAGGCTAGCCTCAAGAATGACAAGTGGTTAGGGATTTGGAATATGTTGAAGTTTGGCAAGGAGTACTTGTCAGGGGGTGACATCCAGCCCTACCAAAGGTACTTGGGCCCTTATAGAACGACCCTAGAACCCATATGAGCTCTAGGGACACTCTTAGTAGTGTGGTGCAAACGTTTCTAATACTTATCTATAAGAGTTAAGTATATGAAACGGGTATGAATCTCGGATTAGTTTATAATCATCCTGGATGGTTAAGACCCTTATGGAACGTCCATAGACCCTTGAGGGAGCTACGGTTCAACTTTCAAAAGTATCCGATTAATGGTTCAATAGTTATACTCAGATTAATATATTGACTATATGCATATAAATATATGCTAGCTATATATTAGCTGTTACCCTGAAGTCTTGGCGTTACCCTGAATATTGAATAATTACCCTGAACTGCAGGAAAATAATTCGGTAAAAATAAATAAAAAAATGAAGCCATGAGGGCGCACTTTAGACCAAAGTTCGTCCGGTGACACTATAAGGGAGTGCGCCTAGGACAGAGGCCAAAGGTAGGGCCAAAATATAAAGTTCTCCAAATTAAATGTTTCAAGGTTCTATCTAGGCCTACTCTTCGTCCTGATTCCATTTCTACAATCCTTTTTATAATCGGAGTTAATCTCATGGAGATATAATACTTTTAATATGGTCATATAGGTCCATGAGGAGGTTTACTTATTATTGGTAATAACTCCGTAAATAATTTTGGTATCGTGATAAACTAAGATTCTATAATCTTCTATGCGTTGATACCTTTCCAATGGTAATCTACTTGTAACCCACGGTTCTCTATTCATAGAGTTATGTGCAGTTGAAAATTATTTTCAATGGACATTAGACACTATTAAGTGAATACTGCCGGAAACATAATTAGATGCCTTCGGATATTGTTAGATGGTAATTCGATAGTATCGGGGATTGGTAACGTATCTGGAATTGAATTTAGTTGTCTCGAGTAAGAATTCTTTAATGGGATAAGCGAGCTATAAGCGAAGTACGTATAACATGCAGACATGAGAATATTCTCTACGTTCGGGTTAGTAACCTGTGACAACGAGTGCAGATAGCAACTGCATTAATAAAGGTGTAGATGGCATAATACTTAGGAAGAAATTCCAAGGTGACAGGTAGGCCCGCGTTTTATAAAATATTTTTATCATAAGAATATCTACAAACACTGCGGGATATAAATAGTGGAAGTAGTTCCAGTTGAATTCATTCTACCACCAGCGAGTATTCGAAAGCAAGAGCACCTTGAGTACACGAAGCCTACAAAGTTCTAAGTCTTGAGTTAACTTTACGTTTAAGCAACATAGGATTTATTTTGTGTTTAGAAATAAGATCCGTCGTGAGGAACTACTGTTGGACTAAAACTTTACTGCTATAGGATTGATATTCTGTGTTGCGGAATAGGTATCATTGCGGCAGGAAATTACGGCCGTCCTAATAGTTGCACAAGGGCTATCAGTTAATAGGGCCCCTGTGACATTACTTTGTAGCCAGTGATTCTCGTTTCATTTGCTATTTACTCAAATTATGTCTAGTTCACAGACACCAAGAGGGCCTCGCCAGCCCTACCAACCCCTTACATTCCCTGATGTCATACCTCGTACTATCACACAAAGACCACACAATCTTCTACAATCAGATACAGATACGGAAGATGATCTCATTGACATCCCAATAGAGGATATTCTATCTCATGGGATAGAATCTTCCAGACACCCCATATATAGTCCAGATGAGTCACAGTCATTTCCACCTAGATTAATTGATCGATTTGGCCTACCTTCCCAAAGACCACCTTGACGAACAAACAGCAATGCCTCTTCACAGCGCCATCCCGCACAACCCCCACTACGTCCAATTTGACCCCCTCGCACAGGACTAAGCCAACAAGAATATGATGAATTATTGGCTAGAATAGTTCATGATGGAGCTACAGAATTCGAACGGCAATGAGCTGAAATTCTGAACCTTACCGAAGGTTTAAATGCCCAAGCTAGTTTTCTAAAACAAGTACAAAAAGCTCATACTATTGTATTTAATGGTGCTAGAGCAACTTATAAAGACTTAAAGTTGCTACGACAACAGCTAACTGAAGAAGTAGCAGCTCTAAAAGAGCAAATGGATGGACAAAAAATGCTGTGAAACGGCTAACAGTTTCCATTAAGGAAACATTAGAAATCCAATGGAAAGAGCTAACAAAGAAGCTCAAGGAGGATACGGAGGCAATAATAGATGCAGTTAAGGTTGAGTTTGATGGGATCAAGGCCATTGTGGGTAAGCTAAATGATTGAGCATAAAAAGCGATCAAACAAGAACAAGATGATTGTATTCAGAGTTGTGAAACTAACAAGAAATCGGTAGAAGAACTCTCCTGCCGAATCCAAACTCACAAACGAAATCTCAAAGACCTACAAGAGCAACTACTTGGCCAACAGCGCCCACCAAAACGAACTCGATCGATTGATGATGACATCGAAGATTTGATCATCCGTGGTACTCGGACAGGTCCAGTACCACCTCCACCTCCTCCACCTCCTCCACCTCCAGTCCAAAAAACCCGAGTTCTTTCTGACAAGAAAGAACCCCGAAACCTCCCCTACTACCGAAGTTCGATGGAACTTCAAACAAGCTGAAGGAATTTCTGATGAAGGTAGACCACACCTTTGAATGCATGCCGCTAACATACTCTACTCTTAGTGAAAAAATCCTGTTTGTAGCAGATCTACTTACAGGAGGTGCGAGCACCTGGTATTACGCTAACCAACATAAGCGAACACCAGATACCAACTCCAGATGGGTTGAATGGGACACGTTTAATGTCTTTAAACGTGAATTCATAAACGCACACCAGAACCAGGATGAGAAGCGAGATGCGAAGGTCTCCCTTCAGAAGGAGTTCCAGAAGAAAGGTGAGTTGATGAAAGATTTCATTGCTCGTGTCAGGGTTCATCAGTTGGTAGCGGAACTACCATGGGAACAGCTCTGGGAGCACCTAATTAGTGCTATTCAGCCTGAGACTCGGGCCCATATGGTCCAAGTTAGTACTGACAAAGACATTCTAGACAAGGTACCTGTGAGCACAGAAATGTGCTTTCAGGCCATCGCAAATGCTGGGTCTCAGGTTGAGTATGAGAAGGTTAGGGAGGCACATGCACAGAGCCAGTTCCGTCAAAAAGAACAGGCTGCTGGTACGAAAAAGGAGGTATCCAACACACACAAGACTGCCGAAAAGAAGTCCGAAAACCTCAAAGACCGAATTACCAAGCCCAAGCAAAAGGTAAAAACCAAGCCTGATGCAAAGCTAAATCCAAGTCAGATACTCTTTCTAAGAAAGCCAAAGAGCCTGGTCAAGATAGCGTTACATATGCTATGAGACAGGCTGAAAGAAGGACGGACAGTGCATCAAGTGTGGGGACAAATCTTACATGATGGGTAACTGTTCTATCGGTTGGAAGGTTACGGATGAAACAAAGGCAAAGGGAAAGGGAAAGGGAAAGGAGGAAGCTAAGAAAGTGGCAACAGTGTCTGCAGGAGCGGCTGTAGCAATGCCACTTGAGGTTCAGTTTGGGCATATTGTAAGTGAGGATGAGTTGGATTATAGAGAAAATTCGGACTGTTAGGGATGCGGGCTATCTAGTATGTCGGGTCGGATAGTCTTGCAGGATTGGTTTTCTATTTGTGTTATAAGGAATGGCATCTCTGTTGGCAGTTGGAAGGAGGAACATGAAGGGGAACCTATGGATATTGACCCTGTTTTGATTAGTTCTGTTTCTCATAATTTGTCTTCTTCTGCTATTTGTTCTCTTTCTTTATCAAATAAAAACGCAAAAAAAGGAACAAAAAGAAAAGCTGATGATAAGGTGGCTCCTCATATTGGCGCACTCGAAAAAAGACCACGAAAGGTGGCGGTGCCGGATATTTCATTGGATGGAATTAAGGATCTCTCTTTGGCAGGAAAATCGGGTGCGAAGGTATTGAAGCGTGAAGGACTGAAATTTCTTATCTCTGTTAAGTTATCTTGAATGTACGGAGGAAATAAACACGAAATTTCTATTAATGCTTTGGTTGATACTGGGGCAGAAGCCACGATTTTTGATTCTTCTTTTATTGAACAGATAATGTTGCCTTGGATTAAGAGGGAGAAAAGATTGAGATTAGAGAGCGCCGACGGCTCGATTCTCAAGAGGTCTGGCACAGTGCAGGTTCAGAACCTGCAGATGGAGGTCCCAGATGCAAGATCGGGACGAAACAAAACTCTTGACCTGGTAATTGAGGTTGCGTGCCTCGAACCAGGTCTTCCACTCATTTTGGGGATGGATTGGATTAAAGCCAATTGTGATAAGCTACGGGTCACCACTCCTTATGGACTCGAGCTAAAAAGAGCGTTGGAAATCGAGGAGGTTACCGATTTCACTGACTTTGATGAAGTACTTGCAGAGACTCAATATGTCAGATTAATTGAAATAGGGGAATGGGATTATCAGAAGTTCGCTAATGGAGACGTTCGCAAGGTTATGAAAATAACAGCGACTGAAAATATCTATGAACTTGCTGATCGATTGCCAACACAGTACAGGGATTTTGTAAAAATCTTTGGAAAGGAGTTGCAATCTGCCCTTCCTACGCACGGTCCACAAGACATGACAATTGAGTTAGAAGAAGGAAAGAGTCCCCCGTCAGGAAAACTATACCCCCTCTCCCCTGATGAATTGGAGCTTCTCAAAGAATACCTAGATGAGATACTCTGAACCGGCAAGATAAGACCGAGCAAAGATAGTGCTGGCGCTCCTATATTCTTCGCTAAACAGCCAAATGGCAAGCTCAGAATAGTCGTAGACTATAGAGGGCTCAATGCCATAACCAAAAAAGACAAGTATCCCCTACCACTTATGACTACCCTAATGGAACAAGTTGGTACTTTACAGGTTTTCTCCAAACTCGATCTCAAACTCGGGTTTAACCTACTCAGAATAGCAGCCGGAGACGAGTGGAAAACAGCATTCAAGACAAGATATGGCTTATACGAATATACGGTTATGCCTTTTGGCTAAGTAATGTGCCATCTGTTTTCCAGCGACATGTTAACAATATTCTATCGGAACGAATTGACCGAGGAATAGTTGTATATATTGATGATATCCTCATTTATACCCAAACAGAGGAAGAACATGTCGAGCTCATCCGTTAGGTGCTGCAGAAACTAACGGAGAATAACCTTATGTCAACATAGACAAGTGTATCTTATGTCCAGAAGTGAATTCATGGATTAAAGTAGTACAAAGGGATACAAATGGGCAGAAGAAAGTGAGGAATCCTCGCCTGGCAGGCTCCTCGAACGTCAAGAAGTGCAGAGTTTATTTTTGCTATTTCTATCGCGTTTTTAGCTTTAGTAGTTTGTGTCACGGGGGCCCTATTAACTGATAGCCTCTTGCGACTATTAGGACGGCCGTAATTTCCTGCCGCAACGATATCTATTCTGCAACACAGAATATCAATCCTATAGCAGTAAAGTTTAGTCCAACAGTAGTTCCTCACGACGGATCTTATTTCGCAACACAAAATAAATCCTATGTCGCTTAAACGTAAAGTTAACTCAAGACTTAGAACTTTGTAGGCTTCGTGTACTCAAGGTGCTCTTGCTTTCGAATACTCGCTGGTGGTAGAATAAATTCAACCGGAACTACTCCACTATTTATATCCCGCGGTGTTTGTAGATATTCTTATGATAAAAATATTTTATAAAACGCGGGCCTACCTGTCACCTTGGAATTTCTTCCGAAGTGTTATGCCATCCACACCTTTGTTAATGCAGTTGCTATCTGCACTCGTTTCACAGGTTACTAACCCGAACGTAGAGAATATTCCCATGTCTGCATGTTAACATACTTCGCTTATAGCTCGCTTATCCCATTAAAGAATTCTTATCCGAGACAACTAAATTCAATTTCAGATACGTTACCAATTCCCGATACTATCGAATTACTATCCGACAATATCCGAAGGCATCTAATTATGTTTCCGGCAATATTCACTTAATAGTGTCTAGTGTCCATTGAAAATAATTTTCAACTGCACATAACTCTATGAATAGAGAACCGTGAGTCACAAGTAGATTACCATTGGAAAGGTATCAACGCATAGAAGATTATAGAATCTTAGTTTATCTCGATACCCAAATTATTCACGGAGTTATTACCAATAATAAGTAAACCTCCTCGTGGACCTATGTGACCATATTAAAAGTCTTATATCTCCATGAGTTTAACTCCGATCATAAAAAGGATTGCAGAAATGGAATCAGGACGAAGAGTAGGTCTAGATAGAACCTTGAAACATTAAATTCGGAGAACTTTATGTTTTGGCCCTACCTTTGGCCTCTGTCCTGGGCGCACTCCCTTATAGTGTCACCGGACGCACTTTGGTCTAAAGTGCGCCCTCGGTCCTTCATTTTTTTAGTTATTTTTACCGAATTATTTTCCTGCAGTTCAGGGTAATAATTCAATATTCAGGGTAATGCCAAGACTTCAGGGTAACAGCTAATATAGCTAGCATATATATGCATATAGTCAGCATATTAATCTGAGTATAACTATTGAACCGTTAATCGGATTCTTATGAAACTTAAACCGTAGCTCCCTCAAGGGTCTATGGACGTTCCATAAGGGTCTTAACCATCTAGGATGATTATAAACTACTCCGAGGTTCATACCCGTTTCATATACTTAACTCTTATAGATAAGTATTAGAAACGTTTGCACCACACTGCTAAGAGTGTACCTAGAGTTCATATAGATTCTAGGGTCGTTCTATAAGGGCCCAAGTACCTTTGGTAGGGCTGGATGTCACCCCGTGACAGGATTTATAAGAAGTCGAGAATATCTTGCCTGGCAGGCTCCTGGAACATCAAAGAAGTGCAAAGGTTTTTGGTTTTACTAATTTCTATTGCCGTTTATTCAAGCTTTAGTAGTTTAGGTTTCCGATTTAGACACTAATGCACAATGGAGTTCCTGGAACTGGACACAGCAGTGTCAACAGGCCTTTGATAAGCTAAAATATAGGTTCACCACTGCTCCGATACTATGCCATTATTACCCAGAACAACCAAAAATGATTGGACAGATGCGTCTGATCTAGCAAATCTGGTATTCTATCCCAAAATGAACCAGATAGTCGTTGGCACCCAGTAGCATACTATTCAAAACGCTTTATCCTAGCAGAACTAAATT
>WHUX01000697.1:0-13582 GCA_015179025.1 Terfezia claveryi
GGCAAAGGTAAAAGTCCTTAAGAACGTATAAGTCGTTACGTGCACAAGTCACAAAACACTCTATTACTGAATAAGATACCTAACCAACTCTTTTTTAGACGGTGCAAGGCGATACCAATGCTGAAGAGGCCGAAACTGATGGGAATAAACAAGATAGGGCTGATATCGATAAATAAGATAGGATGCATAAATAATATCGACCGAGATGTGAATAGGATTGATGGGAATCATGTCTTCCTTCTTCCTTTTTTACGGATGAGTATGTAGAGAATGCCCAGAATGTGGGGGGTGAAGAAGTGCTACATTAGGCGCTCGCTTGGGATAAGCATTCTTGGCACTCGATAAATATGTATTAGTAGGATTTGGGGCATTCCCCTCGATAGACATACACAACGAATAATGATGACGGTTTGCATAGCCATGTAATCCAATACGGGAACCGAACATTTTTGCTTTTCTGGACTTACCAAGGAAAGAGGCATCAACTTTTCTCAGTGTGACCCCAATATGTTTTGCTCTTTTTGGTTAGAGAGGAATTCCTCCACCCGCCGTCGGGGTCCGGTGCAATTTGTAGAGGGGTAGGGCAAGTTAATCTGCCCCTACGTGTAGCTAAATACATTAAAATATGAAGAAAGGAAATTCGTGAAGTGAGATGCTACCAAAGAAAGTGGAAATGCTACCCATTTCCTGCTTCTAGTTGGGTGATGAGGTAAGCCTTCCACCTCACCCAATATTCTTCGCTTTCTCCCTAGCTTGTCTAACTTTTCCCATGTTGCTGGTGTCCCAATAAGCTCCTTTTTTCTTACGAAGTGTGTTTAGGGCAGTTGAAGGTGATGTGCTAGGCATCTACTGTGTACTGTAGTGGAGAATTACCTTCAATTGCCCACGGTTTAGACGCATGAGAGCCAGGCTCCTGGGGAGCAAGCGCAGCTGGGGAGAGCTGGACACTCCGGAGTGGAGAGAGGAGGGGGATGAATCCTTCGAGGCCACGGAGAGTTTTTTTTACTTACATCTATCATGAGCTCACCTAATATTTGCATTTTTCTATTTGGCGAGTTTCTCCTCATGGTCCCTCTAACGGGACCGTATAGGAGTAATTTTTTTAAAAAAAAAAAAAAACTTTTTAGTGTGCTGGTTGTGGTGCGAAGACAAAGTTTAGGGCATGTGACTACTTGACTTTACTTGTTATCTTACAAATAAATTCGCCTGATGGCAAGCTAACCACAATTGCCCTACCCTTGCAAGCCTACTAGTGAGCAGCCACCGTCTAGTGCACATCCCTGCAAACCCCCTTGCAACAGCGTTTCCAGCCACACTCGTGATATATCATGAGCATAGTGATTCCGGCTAAATGCATAGCCATGGAAAAGAGTACGCTCTACAACATGGTTATGCTCATATCCCACCAAGGTCAACCGAAGACTCAATATTCCCCTTTCCAATATGACCTCCCCGAAGAGCCACCCCCACCCCCTCAACGCCTGTTATAGGCCGGGTATCCAGCAGGAGAGCCTATGACGACTAGAAGGCCATTTCCTGGTACCTATATTCATGTCAAAACAGCCTCTAGGGCAGCAGCCCCTAATATGACTAAACGGTATACAGGCAACAACAATGCTCCAAAGTGAACATTTTCAGAATTAACTAATTTACTTTATTTATGGTAGTCTGAACTCTCGACCCCCTCCCCTCTGCAACCTTTCCCTCTATAGCATTCTCAATCACTACGGATAGGTTTTCAATAGTTTTGGGACCTCCAATACCCCCCTTCAAGGACCCCCCCCCAATATCTACGCTCTCTCTCTACTCCCTCTATAGGCCGAATATTGCACGAATAGGCCCATAACTACTAGGAGACCTCTACCTAGCATCTGTTGCTGCTGGTGCTGAAGGTGGAATGTGCAAAATGGCAAAACTAGAGGTCCCAATTTACGGTACTAATTTCCCCAAATAATTACTTCTGAGAGCTCTATTATGCCTCTCCTCTATCCACCTCGATCTAACTTGAAGCTCTCCTCCAGAGCATCCTCAGTACCACCGCTCTGCTAGTACCCTACGCTAAGTGCACGGTTACTATAAGGATTTAAAATGCCTCAAGAAAGGCCAGTATCAAAGCGACCATAATATAATTTCTCGATCGAGACTAATAATGTGGGGGTAGAAATTATAGTGCAATTAGAGGCCTTTTCACGAGTTAAGTGCTAGATTGGATGCTAGGTTGAGTATAAGGTTGGACTGCATACTAGGTTGGATACTAGGTTGGACATTAAATGGGATGCTAGGCTAGATCTTTAGACTGACACTAGACTGACGCTGGAGTAGATATTGGAAATCTAGGGCAGCTAGGTTAGAAAGGTTGGAATCTAGGTCGATCGTGAGCATATAGTTGCTGTGAGCAGGTTAAAACAACCCTGGAGGAGGCCGGCAAACCCTCTAGATCGAAGCGATTCATGAAGGCCAAAGGCAGGTATTGGTAGTCCGAATATATAAATATTGGAGCTTCTAAAGCTATTGGCGACCTCCCCGTAGTGCTTGAGAATGCTGTAGAGGGGAATTTGCAGAGAGAGGGGGGGTTGAGAGTTCAGACTACCATAAATAAAGTAAATTAGTTAATTCTGAAAATGTTCATTTTGGAGCATTGTTGTTGCCTGTATACCGTTTAGTCATATTAGGGGCTGCTGCCCTAGAGGCTGTTTTGACATGAATATAGGTACCAGGAAATGGCCTTCTAGTCGTCATAGGCTCTCCTGCTGGATACCCGGCCTATAACAGGCGTTGAGGGGGTGGGGGTGGCTCTTCGGGGAGGTCATATTGGAAAGGGGAATATTGAGTCTTCGGTTGACCTTGGTGGGATATGAGCATAACCATGTTGTAGAGCGTACTCTTTTCCATGGCTATGCATTTAGCCGGAATCACTATGCTCATGATATATCACGAGTGTGGCTGGAAACGCTGTTGCAAGGGGGTTTGCAGGGATGTGCACTAGACGGTGGCTGCTCACTAGTAGGCTTGCAAGGGTAACTTAGCACGAGAACGTGCACCTTAATTCACACAAATTCTCCATATAAACCCTTCAAAACTTAAAAGGTCAAAACAAGCTGCCCCGGCCTACTGAGCTCCGATGCCACACAACTAGCCAAGTCACCTTCATTCTTGCCATACCCAACAGCCCTGCTTAGGCTCTCCTGGTAGAATTTTTTTGGGGGTGCATCATTATTCGTATTGATACTTACTCATGTGCGTTCCATGTGGGGCCACGATGAGCCACCTGGAACCTCAGGTGTATCTGCAATGCTTTCCCAGGTACATTTAATGTTGGTCTTTTCGCATGCATCGAATTAAGCTCCCTCGTGTCACAGGAACCATGCTGATGTGCGGCTGAGGAATGCCATGTGCCGAAGCTCGTCTTCGCACAGTGTACGAAACCCAAACACAAACCCTCCGAGCCTCGCAAATTTCACACACAAGAGTGTGACCCCTCTGTCGTATGGAGATGTTCCTACAATTCGAGTTACGATGCCAGAGTATTCAGAGAACGGTTAATACCCCGGGTGTAGATTATGAAGTAATGAGCCGTGTTCACGTGATACTATCCAAATTACACTCAGGCTTAATAGAGACTTAGGTAACTTAGTATTTGTTGCCATATAGGCATGAAGATCTCGGCATTGATCCCCCGTAAACTGAGGTTAGACTCTCTGTCCAGTGGTTGGTATCAGCGCTGAACTAGACAGCAGAAAGTACTCTAAACGGAACATTGATGTCTCTGTACATGTGAAACCGTAAACATGACCTTAAGATATTAATAAGTATGCTTATTGCGCGTATGTTTCAAATAGACTCGACGGTGTTGCAGTTGCGGAAGTGAATGTTCAGATCTCGATCCATTATCAGTTTTGTGGACTCTCTTACTTTTCAGATACTGGGTCAAAAACTGTATATTATAGACTAGGAACTTGTCTGGATGTGTACTTCCAAAGTTTTTATTGCATCTGTTTTGTGATTACAGTTTGGATGTCAAACTGCATCGACTGTGTCTTCATCATTTTTTAATAACGACGGCGGAGGTGATATACATAGGTACTGTACATTACGTTATCCTTTTCTAGCAATATTTTATGTTCAAGTCTCCGGCCTATTACTATTAGTCAAACTTAGATCTAGAGAATTTGAGTAGAAAGGTATATTCGTATATTGGACTACTACGGGAGAAGTTCCGTAGCTCAAAGCGGGGCAAATGCAGCATAGCTGGTACGACAACCTCTTGAAGCATGCAAACTGGATCTTCAGCAGAACTATTGGTTCTGATAATGACAAAGCTGCCTTGCTGATATAAGCTCTTATATATTGATTTAAGACATCATGAGGATACCATACCAACCCAACTGGGGCTGCTGAGTAGGTAGGTAGGTACAGTAACTCTATACCTGTCTCTGGTTAGGTCTCGGGGTATAAAGCACCGCAAGATACAGATTGGATTGTTAAAGTAAGACTAACGTTTACCTTGCAGGTGAAACAAGCTCATACTAGCTGAATAGGTACCCTAAGCCAGTCATAGCCCAGGGCTGATGGCATGTAAGACTCTAAAATAAGGTACTCAGGCCTCGTAGTAGGGATCAGCGTCGAGCTTGGCAGAATGAAACTAATGGCGATGCATACTGTACTTATTAGGACCTCGTATTTGTTGAAGTTGAACGCAGAGATGACTGCCGAATTGCGCTAACGGTCACCTCACTCTAGCCTCAGTTGCAGCCGTCATCTCTGTATGGTCTGAGCCTTGATGTATGCACAGTCAGGATATATTCAACAAGGAAAATATCATGGTTGGCCACTTAAGGAAATTCCAGCTACCCTAGTATTTGCATATTCCTTCAGCCGCCAATCCCAGTCTACCGATACGATTCAACATCATCCAATAGGTATTCTGTTTCCAAGATACGGCGTGAACAGTTGTGGCACTGCACTCCAATTATTAGACTGAGATTGTCGAGGGCTGTGATGACAGTTAGGATGGCGGGGGCATATAAATATGAGAGGGATGCTATTGTAGATCTTCAAATCCGGGTCCTTTGTTCTTCATATTTTCTGCATATATCTCCACTTACCTACCGGCTCTTCATTTTCCTGGTTCTATTTATTTTGACTGGAGACATAAAGCAACTCTTGAGCAAATAGTTAGGACTTTGATTATCTGACGTTCGCTTCAAATGAAACGACTTATTGTTCTTTGCGACGGTACGGGCCAATCGTCACATCGGGGCGAGAGTTCATTTCCGAGCAATGTTAAGACTCTCGGTGACTGTCTCGCACAGACATACACTGTCCCTGGTGATGATGATAAACACCCACAAGTCATCTATTACCAGTCTGGCGTTGGCACATCGTCGTCATCCTTGCAAGGTCTTTCCGGTAAGCGGGAACCGCATCACCTAGGAGTTTATTGTCATTGCTAACAGATAAATTGGTACACAATCTAGAGGGCTTTGGTTTAGGAATAGACGACAACATCCTCGATGCCTATTATTTTCTTAGCAATAACTATGAGGAAGGGGACGAAATATTTTTATTTGGCTTTTCCCGCGGGCTTCACTGCACGCATTGTTGCCAATCTGTGGTGCGATTGGGCCTACTGCATATGAACGTATCATGGATGATCCGCCGAGCATGGGCCAGTACAGGAAAGATGACGGGAACAAAGCTTCGACTATTTCTTGCAGCAGCTTGAGAGCCAGACTTTGCGGACCGTAACGTCATACCCGGGTTAAGGTACTGGGGGTGTGGGATACTGTAGGTGCTGTTGGGTTGCCAGACTACGAGATTGTGGAAAAGTTGAAGTTGAACTCCAAAAACGAATTTTATGATACTCGTCTGCATTGGGGTATGGATCACCACATCTCCGCTGGAATGTCAACCATGATTAAATCTGAGTGTGATAATTAGGAATCGAGAATGTGTTCCATGCGCTTGCCCTTGATGAATACCGTCTCACGTTTGGGCCTACCCTATTTTACCTTCCAACGGATGACATGAAGCCAAAATGGTTTAGTAAGTCTACTTTCCGCTGAACGGAAACGCGGAAATGGATGGTTGCAGATTACTGACATACCTTATAGAAGCGCAAGAACAACCTGGGAAGAAAGAGAAAATCAGACTTAGGCAATGTTGGTTTGCCGGAGCGCATACCGATATCGGCGGTGGCTATGCCTCTTCACATCAATCCAACATCACGCTGGCCTGGATGATTGACAACTGCAAGCGCCTTGGATTCCTAACCTTCAATGCCGATACCCATTGGACTTAGAGCACATTAACCAGGGCCGAAAATGGAAGAAGACCATAAACGGGCACCACCGGCCCCAGGATGACAAATACGGCAGCCACATTCAGGGGGCAAGAGATGCTTACTTGGTCGAAAACGAATATCCAGGCTGGGGTTGCGGTATCATTCGCGACTCGTTTTCAGAAATGAATGCAATTACCAAACAGGTCCGCATGCCGGAAATTACGCTGTACTCGGTGGGCACCCAGGCCCAACAGTCGTGATTCCGAAAATCGACAATGTGATAAACGCGCTGTCATATTTGAATCCACTCAGCTACACATGGCCATGGTCAGCTAAGGGAGCGAAGGTAGCATCGCCCGAACCCGTCGAGTGCCGAGAACAGAGTTGCAAGCACCCCATCGTGAAATGGGATCAGCCTGGCGCCACCAACGAAACCATTCACGCTTCTGTATTTGCACGTTTTATGGAAGTACAGAAAGGTAGGGAAATGAAAGTGCACCAATGGAACCCAAAATCGCTACAGGGGTTCCGTGTGAGTGATTTGAAGGACCCCAAGACTGATTTCAAGCGCGAGCCATGCAGCGAGCCGGAGGGGTCAGAAATCCCTTACAATTCAAATGGAGGGGACCTGCTGCTTACATAAAGGGAAATATTTTGAAATGTATGAGGAGCCGGACGACTATTATACGGATGGATTGATGGAACAGCTGCGTTACCACGACCCAAATTCTGGGAGACTTCGCCCTTGGCGGAGAAGCGGGTGTATGCGGAATGGTTGGAGGAAGGTTTCGACTATCAGGCATGGCTCAAGACTAAGGGAGGAAAAAGTAGATCTTTCAGGCCCAGAGACAGCTTTAGAAGATTAAAGATGGAGAAAGAATATTTTAATTTGGTAAAGAAAGTTCCACCAGGTCCACTGTGACTTCCTTATCCCCTTCTTTTGTCTTCCGTAACTATCGTGCTTTCTCATCTGCCTGATCCCATGAACTCCACCTAATTCCTAACATTTGTGGGCACTTTTCTTTCAAGAATAATGAAAGAAAAGTGTTCAGATTGTGTTGGATTACCAGAACGCCGGCCTTCATGTGTAGACAATTTAAGCTTTAAGCTTTAAGCTAAGCTTATATTATGATATCACGGAGGCTGCGGGCAATATTACGCGTGTCGCCTGTGTGGACTAGTCAATTGTGACATGCAAATCCTGGCTTTACGTATGTTGCACTTTCACAAGTGACATTTTTTCTCTGTTGATAAAAAAAAAAAAAGGAATATTTCTCGATATTCTTCTAATCAGGTAGCTTTTTAGAGAAATCTAAGATATTCCTGTTGGAGTGGCAGGTGTCAGTCCGCATGCTTAAAGAGGTAAAGTACTCCAGATCTAGATCTAGATCGGCTTAAGCTTAAAGGCAAAACTCTATTTCAACGCGGGATGAGGTTAGGTTAATTCAACGCATTCGTCCGTAGCTATATATGGCATGTACGCTTCAGCACCCCAAACAGACCCTCAACCCCATGTCAATTATTGTGCCCAGTCATTAATAATCTCCTCAAGTTCAGTACGTATGGTACTTGGGCTGTGACATCACTGTAGAGATCAAAGAGCCTCACTTCCCCATCCACCTCAGATTCCCATCGATCAGTAATGGTACCGCGGCGGAGCTGCTGTTATTGTAGAGTGCTCGTCACAATGTCGCCGAAATGTTTTCCCTACAACGTTCGTGTAAGAATCGTTTCCGCTTTAATTACAGCTATTATCGGTTTCAATTGGCATTAACTAATCTTATCAGAAACTCGGGTATTTTTGTGTAACAAATAAATCAAAGATTACTCGAGGAATGGCAGCCAACATCAGAAACTACACAATTAGCGGAATTACAGCTATAGCGCTATAGAAGGTTACAATAGGTGCGATATGCCTGAAAACCTGAGTCAGCCTCAGCGTACTAATAGGCCTCCAAGACCCAAGTGAAGTAATTATTAGAGAAGTTGCATCTACTGTGATAAGGTTACTGTTTTAGTAGTATGGACTCAACTTCTCAAGACGGGAACGGAGTCGCTTCTACTGTGAGGGGGATACATTTGCCCAAAAAGGGGAATGAGCTTGACGGAGAACGCAAATTAGTTAGACGAAAAATGCCCATATTCTGAAGATGATACCCTCTAGATACTGGAAATCCTATGCCCACCTTTATACGTAAAAAGGCATCAAGAAGTGTCCTATACTTAATTAGACTTTCGTATTTCCCCAAGCAAAGTTGAGGATCAGTTCCCCGTATCGTGCGGTTTCATATATCTAGGGTTGCTTATATTGAAACTTTAGTTAGTTATCCAGATTTTCCTGAAATTGCCATAACACCGACGCACTACTTACCTATAGTCAAGGGCGATATCGTAAACTTAGCCACTCATACACGAGATAACTTCCACACAGCTCATTGTTTCACAGCAGCTCATCAAGAGAGCATGAGCGAGGTTTTACATTGCTGTGTCAAATTGGTTGAACTTTTATCTGGTTAAGAGAGTAGAGAGCATATGCAATTGGCTCTGAGCGAATACGCATCATTGCTGCTGGCACTAATAGCAAAACTTCATAATAGTGGATTTCCATTGGATGAGTAAAATACTCGTTATTACTCGTTATTAATACTATCTACCTAGTATATGATGAGAGTGTGCGGAAGCCCAGCTGGATTGTTCCAACCTCCGAGCCGCACTAGCTGCTAAATACATAAATATTCCCCTCTTCTTTCCTCCCTCCCTGCCCCGACGCCGCTTTCTTCTATGTACTCTCTCCGGGTATCTGAAAGGGGAAAGTGACGGTGTACTAGTATAAACAAGAATCGTACAAGGATCGCGGGAAGAAAGTGACAGAGTGAAAATGCACATATAAGCGGCTGGATCGCACGTACTTAGATAGTTTAAGTCTTAGAATACTAGCAGCATAAGCCTCGAGCCTATAGCGAAAACTACGATAGTTCCGCGAATATCAATACAAACTCTTTATTAATTGGCAAAGATTCCTTTCCTCATCTTACACTATCTACTGTTTTGCAGAAAGCTGTATACATCTCTCCACCATTCTGCTTCCTCCCGGATTTCTTCCCAATCACCTATCTCCTTGCACTGCAGCACGTGCGCTACGTTCTGCATGATGCCGCAACTGCACCTCCAATCCTCCACTTCCCTATCATTTTTTGTAGCCAGATCTTCAATGGTTCCTTATCTGTGATGACATAGATGAGGACCTTTAGCACATTCCTATTCCAGGCTGCCGTCTATTTGCTTCTATGGTGGATCTTGAATGCCTGCCTGATTGGATGCGTATTCTGGCGACGCAAGGACGTGTTACTCGCCGAGTTGATGAGGTTTCCTAGGTATTTTAATGTTTACAACTAGACTGATATCCTGGATGTATTCCTTAATACACCACACATAGAAGTCAATGCAAGGGATGATGATGTGAGAACATACCTTACAAGGGACATTTGCTTAGCCTATCATTGGCAAGATGGGCGAAGGCTAATTGGAGAGATCCACTTGAGCTCTATACCTAGGACTTTTCCTGGTCTTCCGCTTTTTTTCTAGTCAACAGGCCCCTACCCCGCAGGCCTCTATTGCACCCTGCATCCAGCATGACCAACGACTGCTGCTGAATGAAGATAAATTGATTGACCTGCATGAACGATATGGGCATATCTCCGGAAAAATGACCGAACCAATTATTTGTGAAGCCTGCCAATTAGGACAAACAACAAAACCTGCAGCTAGGGCTGGCCAAGGCATAAGGACATCTAAACCTCTGGAACGACTACCTAATTGGGCCTATAGTCCAGAAACACCCTCCAGCCAGTTTAGATATCTCCTTAGTAGTAACGACGACAACAGCCGATATATAGACAGTGAACTCGCGTATAAGCAACTCCTGGGGACCGGGACAAAGTTGCTTATAGGGCGAGTTTTCCTATAACGCGAGATAGATACAAAAACTAGGAAATATCCGAGATAGGCCTAAAAAAACCCGTGAAGCAGTCTGATGGTGTGCCTCCAAGCCATGCCGTGTAAAGTCTCAATATCCCGCTTTTCTCGATGACTCTCTCCTCGCTGTGAATTGACATGAGGATTTTGAAGACGAATGAGACGTAGGGCTTCAAGGTTTTCAAGTGCAGCTTCATAGGAAATAATAGGTGCATCTTGTATAGCTTCCGGATCGGAATCAGAATCCTGAAGTGAAATAGGCTCATATGTATCTAAAATACGCGCGACGGTGCTCCTCTTCTTCCACCGAACTCTGAACAACTTCAACAGAAAAGATCTAAACACACCAGCGATATTGAAGAATAATTTATCCTAGCAGGGGAGGTGTAGGCGAGGCAAATGAGCACTGGTTCAGCAGATTTGGATGCAGACTATAGAGGAACAATTCGCACGATGCGGGGTAAATATGCGGCTCAAGTGCAACCATACTCGTTGATATAAGCAACTTTTATTTCTATATGTATTACCAAGCCAATATTTAAGGAACTTGCCTATAACTCGAGTTTCGTATTTCCCCATACAAATTCTGTTGGGACGGGAGAATAGTTGCTTATATCGCGAGGTTTCTTATATCGTGGGTTTCTTGTAATGCGAGTTCACTGTAGTCAGACCCCTCAAACGCAAAAGAGATACTGCAGGATCACTTATTGAGATTATCAATGTTCCTTGAGAAAGCCACTACTATCAATATGCAGTAGTCGAAGCGCAAGCTGACTGGGGTGGTGATTTTCACACTCTTGAGCTCAACACCGAGCTCCAACAACGAGGGATCACCCTTAAGAAGAAGAGTGATACAAATGCAGTGGCAGAAAGAACAAACAGGACAATCATGACAATGAGCTAAACTGCCCTAATAACAGCAGATATGCCCAAAGGCCTGCGGGGATAAAGCTACCCAATGGGGCCGTACATACGAAAAACCGGGTTTCACATAAAAGCCTTGATGTAAAAATCCCAGTTGAGGTGCTACTAGGAAGGGATGCCTTGTTCTAACAGATCCGCAGGTATGGGTCAGGGCCCGAGGCACACATGTTGACAGAAAGTCATTCCACTTAGATTTGTTGGATCAATATCCTTCGATTATTCTGCGGGAATGTGGGGCAAACACGCCGGCATGGGCGTCAGAGCGATTGAGGCACTCTCTTGAGAGCTTTCTTGAGTGGCAACGACCTCGTGTCTACCCGGCACTTTGTTGCTCGCCGGCTATGATGGAGTACCAGGTGTCCACATATTTATGCTCAGCTACTCGAGGTCAAGACTAGGCGGATAGGCTTTGTTGCCTGGGCGAAGGAGGATGATTGCTACAGCTTGTAGATTTGACCTCTGTACTAGAATCGCAACTTACCGTTGCAAGTGCCATTCAGGTCCTAGGACCTGGAGCACTAATACTTGCCGCGAGGTTTGGACATGTGCAGATGTGGCTCGCATGCTCTTGTGCCAGTCACTGAGGCTTTCATGATTACGAGAACATAGACAACTCCATACATGTGCCCGCTTCATGAAGCTGCTTCAGCAGTTCAGAGGAGGCAATTAGGCTCTTAGCAAGAGTGTGTGCTACTGTAAATGCTCAAGATACTAATGGCAGGGCACCACTACTTATATTACGTAGCTAATCGGTATTGCTGATTAGAGGTCATAAGATCCCTACACGGTTTAGGCACTCGAGAAACTAGACTTGGCTGTGGAACTGCTTCTCAAAGGAGGTTTCTCTACTACCACACGAAATCGGGAGGGGAAGGCTCCGAGGATGTTGGTGGCTGCTGATTTCACAGGTGACCACGATCGTCATTCTGTACTACGGTAAATCTAACAGATATACAATCAAGTAGCGCCTACAAAGTCAAAATGCTAACGATATGTAATTGTGATACAGGAATTGTGGCGAGAAAAGATCATCCGCATGTTAGATGTGTGAGAGGCTGAATTGGTTCGAGATCAAAATGCCAATGGTCAATGACCATGAAACATTAAAGAATGACAAACAAGTACTGTATTTTCACACAATTCCAGATATCGATTCTATCATTTTTTTTTTTTTTCGTGTTGCAGTTGAGATATTTTGAGTTTTAGCTCTACGATTTTGAGCTCAGAGTTCTGGAGATTGGAAACGAAGTGCAGGATGTTTCAGATTCAACGTTTTTTTTTTTTTTTTTTTTTTTTTTTTTTTTTTTGGGGGGGGGGGGTTGAAAACGAAGCTAAGGCTTGAGTGTTGTTTTATTTGCATATAGTACTCAGATCCATGGGCTAAATAAAGTATATCTACTCAATGCATCCCTAGTGTGATGAAGGCTACAGTCGCTTCTGCTCACTCCACACTGATAGTTGCGTTGGGGAACCCCATCTCCCTCCTCTCTTTCTTGCCCACTCAAATGAGTCCTCCTCTATATCTGTGCCCCTGCTGCCTCCAACCAGATTACCATATATTATTCCCGTAGCTCTAGCTAACATCGATGCCAAAAGTAGGGAATTCGATTGATTGGCAGAAAACGGATTGAGATACAGAGTGATAAGGGAGTTACTCTACAAGTAAAACGCCCATTCTCTAGCCAGGTGTGCTAGGATGGCCAACTGTGTAAGGATTATTCTATACATATATTTCCCAGCCCAGTCACGACCCATGTGTTTGCCATGAATAGGCCCGGTCTATTCATAACTAGACTAGTCCATTGATGACTAGCCCTACCAATCTACCAGCCCGCCCAGTCATGATGTGTAGGAAATACTCTTCCAATACATGTGCAACCATGTGAGTACGTCAACAACATATGGACATAGAGGCATGTGGATAAGAAAGTACGTCAACAACATATGGACATAGAGGCATGTGGATAGAAGGCATATGAAAGCATGTGCGAATACGGAGGAGATATGTATATATAGACTGCTAGAACCCCTAAAGCAGAGATATAGATCAAGCAAGTAATACATCTCTCTTACAGATCAATCCCCAATATCTACGTTCATATATCCTAAGATCTCATAATCCTTACGGGTTATGAGCCCGGAGCTTCAAAAGCGCCACTTCAACATACAATGTCAAGCTTTGCAGAAGCTCAGGGTCAGGCAACGACTCAATGAGGCTCCAGAAGCCCCCAAAAGCACGAACACAACACCCGATCGAAAAATACCACACTCACGACCAAACTAAATGGATCAGACAATTACCCTGAATGGGTCACAACTATGAAACTCTACTTCCAAATGATCCAACTAGGAGACCATCGAGCATGGGATATTATCGAAGGCATACGAAAACTCCAGATA
>WHUX01000698.1:0-13516 GCA_015179025.1 Terfezia claveryi
TATGTCTTGCCTTAGCCTCTGCCTTCTGAATATCCTGCCCCCCATGACATGTCGTGACATCCATGACAGGTGTCCGTAACAAGCCTAGTTTTTCTAGTTATATATATGCGCTCCTACATATGTCTACCTTATTCCTATCCTCACCCTAGTATACCTCTTGGTTGCCTTGTCCCCAGAGCCATTGTTACAGTTTCGAGTTAAATATTTAAAGGATCTAGCTTTTCTAAGCTCAATTTTACTCACCCACCTAACCTCTATAGCAATATTGAAGAATACTGGTAATAGGTTAGAGGAGAAGTGGTGACTGGACACTCTAGATATTAGGAGAAATCTGCAGTTTTAATATGACTATCTCTTATACACCATTGTTACAACCGTGTTCTTAGTCTTAATTTGATACTCGAACAGGCTTGTTTGGGTATCGTTGATAGTTATTGTTATTGTTGCCCTTGGCATCACCTGCGATGCAGGTGATGGTTATTGATATTGTTTGCCTTTATCATCACCTGCGATCACAGGTGATGGTTATTATTACCTTGCTTAGCTTCCGAGATAAGGGATCTTGGGAAGCTTATTTCTTCCATTGCCTTGGCCCGGAATTATGTATATATAGCTCCTGTCCCTCGTACTGTTGTTGGATCTCTATCCAATGTCTTGTATATCCAATACAGGACCTTGCCTCTCCCAGCACTTGTGCACCTCCCTTATGCACCCCCCTTATCTCATGCCCCTTGCTTTCTGCCTCTCTCGTCCTTGCCCTTGCCCCCATCCTAGCCTTTTCCCTAGTCACACATGTAGCGTTCCTACGTGTATGTCACCCTAGCCTTGCCCTTGCCCTGACGTACCCCTTGGTCGCCTTGTCCCAGAGCTGTCATTACAACCATATGTTTTCTATCTCTACAATTGAATTAATAAGTAGATAGGAGAAATCTGCAGTTATAACTTTAATATAACTATCATCTTTGTACGCTATATATTTCCTATCTCTACAATTAAATTGACAAGTAGAAAAAGTTAAGAGTCTCAGTGGAATGCAGTACTTTGGTGTTTGAAACTGATAGTAGTGCATAGTGCAGTGGTAAGTTCTTTACTTTACAGTTATATTTACTTATTGAGGGCTCAAGTTCAAATTCTAATAGAGGCAAGAAGTTAATTGCTTTAATATCATTAGAAGGATAAGGGAGTAGAGTTGTCAGATATCTATTCCTTAATACTCCAGTTCACTATATCTCTACCAAACTACAAGTCTATAATGAGGGCGACCTAAGAAGTAGTATAATAGCACTCAGAGTATAGTAAACTGGAGCAACTTGTTTTACCTTTTTGACTGACATAAGTGTTTTTTTTGAATTTTTCTATGAAATGGCAAGCTTATATGAGCCATTAAATATGACTAGCTATTATCTTTACCCGAGTAGTAATTATTGCTAAATCAGAGGAACTACATTATCATCAATCTTAGTTACCTTGTAGATTTAGTGCATTTAGAGGACATTAAGAGTGAATACTCTAGTTAGCAGGAATGAAGATGGCTGTGACTCTAGTAGGTCTAGATCCAGCATATGGTCAGTACTAGATCATAAAAGGTAGTGACTACACCAGTAGTGGTAGAAAATCCCTCATCTTTTAGTAGTCTGGTTGGTACTTTGGTGGGGTCTGTTCTCACTCTATTATTATTCAGCCTTATCTTTTTTGTATTAATAGAAAGCAAATTATTAGAACCTAAAGCTTTTAATAGTCCATAATACAGAACAGTTATTTTATGCAATATACTTAGTTCTCAATAGGGAATTATAGCAAAACTATAGATAATAGAAATTCTGAGGTAGCATGGGATCATATGCTTGCTTAGACTTTGGTGGAGCTTCATTATGTATAGTACTGAAGCGTGAATATAATAACATATGATAATATCCAAAAAGGGGGAGGTAGAATAGCTTAGAGATTAAAGGCTAACTTTGGAATAGTTTTCTCTTATCTTCCTTAATCCATTAGTCATCATATATAATATACTGTTTAGATTTCCTCACAACTAACTATAAGTTGAGCTTCATTCTGAGTGTACATCTTTCTATAGTTCTTTGGTTTACTATGGAAGCTTTTGCTATTTAGTATCATAATCCTCAGTTCTTGTATCTCTGTTTATCTTCTCTATATCTTCAGGTCATTATTATAATATATTCTTATATTTCCGCTTCTTTCTATGATATTGTTTAGTGTAAAAAGAATACAACTGAAGTGCAGGATTTTCTGCTTGGCATAAATAGTTAAAAGTACTAGTATTGCAGAGTCATTTAGAAGGCAAGCCAAAATAATTCTTGATGAAGTTAAAAGCAGATAAAAGACTACCTACAATACTGCTGCTAGAGCTTTAAGGCAATGATTTTCTATACTATTCAATGAGATCTATCAGTTTCTAGATATTGTTAAAGCCTATGAGAAGCCTAGGGCCCAGGTACTACAAAATCAGCTACCAGACAAAAACTAATTTGGAGGCAGCTATCTCTAGTAAATTTAGACTAAAAATGCTAGGGATCAGACTCTTTACACTCAAACCATAGTCTATTTTGAGCTTTCTAATAAAGACTTGAGACAAGTCTTAGAAACCCCTCCAGCAGAATAGTTATTATTGCAGATAAATTAGTAGAGTTAGGGAAAAAAGACTCAGAGATTGAAATTGAGTATTTGTCTGATAAAAACTTAGGACTAGTAGTCTTAGAAACCAATCTAGCAGTAATGATCTTTATTACAAATGAGTTAGTAGTGGATGAAAACTAATCTAAGGTTGTTACAACTATGTTCTTAGTCTTGATTTGATACTAGAACAGGCTTGTTCGGGTGTCATTGATAGGTAATTGTTATCTTAGCTTCTGAGATAGGAATCTCAGAAAGCTTATTCCTTCTATGGCCTTGACCTAGAATCATGTATATATATCTTCACTTCTTCGCCCTCTCGTTGGATCTCCATCTAATATCTTGTATCCTAATACAGACCTTGCCTCTCTCTGCAAAGGTGTACTCCCTTGTACACCCCCCTTGTCTTGCCTCATCCCATGAACAACTCTGCAGACAGCTGCCTCCCTCAATATACGTAGCAACTGCCTCCGCATATCTTGTATTCCTTGCCCTCTGCCTCTCTTGCCTTTTGCCCTTGCCCTCTGTCTCAGCCTTCCACTAGTTACATACGTAGCATTCCTACATATGTCTTACCCTAGCCTTTCTCCAAATCACATATATAGTACTCCTACATATACGATTCCCTCTTGCCACTACTCTGGCGTACCCTTGGTCGCCTTGTCCCCAGAGCCATCGTTATACTATGTTGGATCCTTTGGACCAACTGGTATGTAGTCATGTCAGGAGCAGCTCTCCCACCACCTGCCATCAGGTTCCAGACCTAGAGAAACTCCCCTATACCCTCAGGCCTGAATGAATTGAATACCTATCATTAAGAAATCATCGACATCTTTGAGGCCATAGATCGCATTGGGGCCGAACTCGGCAACAGCCTGGCCGTGGCTGAACAAAAGCTGAGATCTGCTAATGAAGAGATCACAGTCCTCCAGACGGATCTCGACTATATGAACCTTACCTTAGCCAATGAATGGACTATAGTCCAAAACCTCAGCCACACTCTAGGGAACCTTGTAATACCAACAGCAGCCAGTAGCAATAAGATCGAAAGCATTCTGACTCCCTCCAAGTTCAATGGGGACCGGGTTCGTCTATGAGCCTGGAAGAATGCAGTCAACCTTAAGCTAAATGGGGATTCTGCTAGGTTTCCGTCGGAACAACATCGACTGGTATACGTTTTCGCCTTGCTGGAGGGGAAAGCTTATGACCAGATTCAGCTATACGTCCTTGAAATCGGGATCAAGCTCAACGATATCTCGCCCTTTTCACTATCCTGGATAGGGCGTTCAGAGACCCCAATACCATTAGCACTCCCAGTAGGGCCCTCCGAGCCCTCAGGCAGAAAAACACTGATCTGTCCACTTATATGGCAGAATTCTTGAGACTGGTGGTGGAGGTCTGATGGAATAACCAGTCCAAACTGGAGCAATTCCAGGAAGGGCTAAATGACGAAATCCAGCAGGCCATGGTCAGCCTCTCGGAGGCCAAAACCCTTGACGAATTGATTGACCAGGCTTCTGTGTGGAACAGCAGATATCCTGGCTCTGCAACCGCCCCCCGTTCAGGCCAGCACCCCATCTCCCACAATCCCAGCAACACCATGCTACCAAAGCAGCTCAGCCCCTGCCCCCACCAATCAATCAGCATACCCATTGTTGGTGGCAGAAGGGCCCACCCCCATGGATTTATCATCAGGAAGGCCTTGCCTGACACAAGAAGAGAGGGAATGTTGCCGAATGAACAGGCTGTGCATAGCATGTGGAAAAGAGAACCATTTTATTGCGGCATATCCTCTTCGAAAAAAACCACTCGATGGCTGCCTATGCTATCTCCGAATCCAGGATCGAAGAAGTAGATGAGTCGGAAAAAGCCCTGTCCTTTGTCTAGTCACTGACACTAGCAAGGGACCTGCATTAAGTCATTTGTCTTTGTCGTCTTTCTTTGTTCCTGTATCTATGTCTGTTGATGAATCTTACTTGTTTGGCAAGCATTTTGTAGTACTAATAACTATTAAATTCAATGGTAAAACAGTGGTAACATGAGCTCTCATAGATTGTGGTACTTTGGGAATAGCTTTCATTGATCAGACCTTTGTCAGTAAAAATTTAATACCAACAGCCAAACTCAAGACCCCCTGCTTTCTTGATATTATTGATAGTCGTCCAATCTTTCTGAGGCTATCACTGATCTTGCTTGCCTGCCTAGCGCTATTGGTGACCATTCAGAGAGTCTACCAATGTTTGTGATTAAGCTCAAATACTCTATTGTTCTGGGAATTTCTTGGTTCCGAATACATGATGTCTCCATTAACTTTAGCTTTTACACCTTGACTTTCAATAGTGGGTATTGCAAGAGGCACTGTGGTACTCCACGAACTGCTATTAAGGGGTTATGTATACTACCCTCCCCGGTAGAGGACTCTGCTTAGGTAGTACACCAGACTGCATATATCAATATTGACAACCCTCCTGCTTCTATTCCTGTTCCCCTTGTTTTCCCAATATTCCCCGCTTCCCCAAAACCCCTAAGTATTAGCTTTATTGGTGCAGGGGCTTTCACTTACCTCACCAGGAGGTACAAGCTAAAGGCACATGCCCTCTCTATACATGATATAAACCTAGAAATCAACAAGACAAGGTATAAAGAAGAATAGAAGTCTATGGTCCCAGATGAATACTATGAGTTTATTGACCTATTCTCGGAAAAGGCTATGGAAAAGCTTGCCCCCCACCGACTATATAACTATACAATCCTGCTGATTGAAGGAAAAACTCCCCCTTATAGCCCTCTCTATGGAATGTCCCAAGCGGAATTGGAGGCCCTAAAGAAGTACCTGGAGGAAAACCTCAACAAGAGCTTCATTCGCCATAGCTCTTCTCCAGTAGGTGCTCCTATACTATTTGTGAAAATATGGCTCTTCTCTAGTAGGTGCTCCTATGCTATTTGTGAAAAAATCGGATGACTCTCTTCAGTTGTGTATGTACTATCATGGTCTGAACAAGATAACGGTCAAGAACAGATATCTCCTATCTCTGATCTAGGAAACATTAGCTAGGCTCTCTAAGGCAAAATAGTTCACTAAACTGGATTTGAGGGGAGCCTATAACCTGGTCTGAATAGCTGAAGGTGAAGAGTGGAAAACAGCCTTCCGCACCTAGTACGGCCACTTCAAGTACAACGTCATGCCCTTCAGATTAACCAATGCCCCAGCCTTCTTTTAATACTTTATTAATGACACCCTATGAGACTTCCTGAATGTATTCTGTATGGCTTACTTAGACAATATCCTAATCTATTCGGATACTCTAGCAAAGCACAAAATCCATGTCTGATAAGTCTTAGAAAAGCTGGAACAAGCAGAGTTGTACTTAAAGCCTGAGAAATATGAATTCCACATCCAAGAGGTGAAGTATCTAGGCTTGATAATCACAATGGAAAGTATCAGAATAGATGCTGTAAAGGTCGCGGCAATCCTGGAATGGGAAATCCCTGCCAATCTCAAGGATGTACAGGCTTTCCTGAGTTTTGCTAACTTCTATCGCCAGTTCATTCTGGGATATTCAAAGATTGTAGCACTATTGACAGCATTAACTAAGACCAAGGGCATTGAAAGAGGCCAATGCTTTCAGTGGAGTCCAGAAGCCTAGTCTGCCTTCGAGAAGTTCAAGGAAGCCTTCTGCTCAGCCCCGATCCTTGCCCACTTCGACCCTGATAGTGAGTGTATCGTAGAAACGGATGCCTCCGATTATGTGTCTGCTGGAATCTTGTCCCAGTATGTTAATGGTATTCTCCACTCAGTGCCCTATTTCACCAAAAAGCACTCCCTGATAGAGTGTAATTATGAAATCTATGATAAGGAGTTAATAGCTATTATGTAAGTATTTGAGGAATGGAGGCCCCACCTAGAATCAGCAAAGAGAATCATAGAGGTTCTTTCAGATTACAAGAACCTGGAGTACTTCACAACTACCAAATTGCTAAACCACTGACAGGCTAGGTAGTCGGAATTCCTCTCTCAGTTTAACTTCAAGATCAGATACCACCTCGGGAAGGCTAGTGGCAAGCCTGATGCATTGACCAGGAGATCAGGAGACCTCCCTAAAGGAGGGGATAAAAGGCTGAAATACCAGAATCAGGTGGTACTGAAGCCAGAAAATCTCAATTTGGCAGCCAATAGTCTGGCTAATGCTGATACTGTTGCTGACGCCAGAGCTAGTCTCTAGCAACAGGTACGACAAGCATATGAGGAGGACCCCCTAGCTAAAGACATCATTGCCACATTGGAATCTGGACAATGTCATCAGATCAAGATTTCTCTAGCCAAATACACTACTCAGGATAGCCTTTTCTACCACCTGGACCACCTCTACGTACCTGCAGACAATGAGCTATGCCTGCGATAGATTATGGAATACTATGACATACTGGCAGCAGGTCACCCTAGAGTGGCTAAGACGTTAGAGTTACTGTCTAGGCAATATACGTGGATTGACTAACAGAAGGAAGTGGAGCAGTACATATAGAATTACCATGTCTGCAAGCATGCCAAACCTACCACCACGCTCCTTATGGTACCCTGAAGCCCCTGGAAGTCCCAGAACAACCCTGGCAACACCTGACTATGAACTTCATCACCGGATTGCCAGAAAACTCAGGATTCAATGCTATCTTGATAGTAGTAGATCAGTTAACAAAAATAAGGTATGTGATACCCTGTTAAGATACCTGCTCAGCCCCCGAATTGGCATCCCTTTACCTAGATAATATCTTCTATTACTATAACCTCCCAGCATCGATTGTCTCAGACCGTGGCCCTTAGTTCGTCGCCGACTTCTGGAAAACATTCTATAAGCTATTAGGTATTAAAGTACACCTGTCTACAGCATACTACTCTCAGACTAATGGCCAGTTAGAACATATAAATGCCATCATAAAGCAATATCTAAGGGTGTACATTAATTACTAGTAGAATAACTGGGTTTCATTGCTGGCTACCTGCCAATTCTCTACCAACAACTACTTCTCTAAGACCCTGAAGACCTCCCCATTCCTGGCCAATTATGGCTAGCACCCTCAATTCATAGACTCCTTGGCACCTCTACACAAGGCTAGGAAGAATGCCCCAGCTAAGGAGTTCGCTATGCAGATTTCTAAACTTCACTCTACCCTGAAAACTGAGCTGAGATATGTATAAGCAAGGCAAGCTGAATATGCCAATGGATCATAGTTGCCAGCCTCAAAGTATCAGCCAGGAAATAAGGTGTGGCTCTCCAACTGGCACTTCCGGATAGAACGGCTATCTCACAAGCTCGACTACAAGTTCCTAGGTCTATTCTAGGTGTTGGCTGCTATAAGCACTTATGCCTACTGGTTGAAGTTCCCTAAGGATATCAAATACCATCCAGTTGTCCACGTATCGGAAGTTGAGCCTGCAGCAGATAATCTCCTCTTAGGACAGAAGCATTCCCCCCTTCCTCTCATGGTGGTTAAGGGTAAGAAGGAGTGGAAGATCGAAGAGGTATTAGATTCGAGGAAAAGGTATGGTTATCTGCAATATAAGGTTAAATAGTTAAAGGATGAGGAGGCTACTTGGCAACCCATAGAGGACTTGAAGAATGTATAAGATTTAGTTGCCCTGTTCTACCAGCAATACCCAAAGAAGCTTCACCCAATGGAATAATGTTGTGCCTTTTGAGAGTCATATGGTAGGGCCCATCAGACTCTCGTCCTTCTCGTTCTTCTTGTTGTTTAGAGCTGGAATCCTTATTGTTACCTTTGTTGTTGTTTCCTATGTTGATTTTATTGGTTGTTGTGCCTAAGCCTACTAGTCACTAAAGCTCCAGCCTAAAGGGGGGATAGTGTCACAACTGTGTTCTTAGTCTTGATTTGATACTAGAATAGGCTTGTTTGGGTGTCGTACTGTTTTGATACTCAAACAAGCTTATTTGGGTATCATTGATGGGTGATTGTTATCTTAGCTTTCGAGATAGGAATCTTGGAAAGCTTATTCCTTCCACAGCCTTGGCCTGGAATTATATATATATATTTTCACTTCTTAACCCTCTCGTTGGATCCCTATCTAACATCTTATATCCTAATATAGACCTTGCCTCTCTTCACGAAGGTGTACTCCCTTGTATACTCCCCTCATCTTGCCTCATCTCGTAAACAACTCTATAGCACAGCTGCCTCCCTTGACACATGTGACAACTGCCTCCGCATGTCTTATGTTCCTTGCCCTCTGCCTCTCTTGCCTCTTGCCCTTATACCTTATCTTAGCCTTCTCCTAGTCATACATATAGTATTCTTACATGTGTCTTATCTTAACCTTTCCCCAAATCATATGCATAGTGCTCCTACATATGTGATTCCCTCTTTACCCCGGCATACCTCTTGGTAGCCTTGTCTCTAGAGCCATTATTACAAAGGTAGTTATCTCTAGTAAATTAAAGTACTATTGATTAGACTCCTTACACTCTAACTGCAACCTATATTAAGCATTTGTCCTTAAGACTGGTAGTCCCTAAAGCTACCTATCTAGTAGGAATGATCACTATTACAGATAAGTTAGTGGATTCCAGAAACTGATTTAGTGGGAATGATCATTATAGTAGAAGTGGATTAGACTCCCTATACCTAAACCATCATGGTAGCCTATATTGCGTATTTATCCAGTGAAGACTCAGGAGTAGTTTCAAAGGCCGATTTAATAGAAATGATCACTATTGCATATAAGTTAGTAAAGTCATTAGAAAAAAAAGCGAATTTAGAAAATTTGAAACAAGTGTCTATCTATACTGAAAATAAAATAATAGAAGAGACTCAATATACTAATACCAAATCTCCAACTAATTACAAACTGAAACATTCATCTAAATAAAACTAAAACTATATTTTAATTTAAGCCTTTAAATGCTAGGTACATATATATAGATCTACCTCACATCTTTACCTATCAGGTTGAAAAAATTTTGGTTCTCTACTATTCCCAAATGCAACCTAGGGTTTCCCTAAGCTAGTTACAAGCCTAGATAAATACAGAATAGGGAACTGAAAGGATTAGACCAGAACATATATATAATATACATGCATATGAGAAGACTTGGTAAGAAATAGCTACCACTAATATCTAACCTATAAAGAAGCTAATTTTCAATTGGCAGTAATAGCTCTATACTTTATAGCCAGAGTAATTGATAGCAAAACAATGACAGCAATATCAACTAAGTTTAGAGGGAATCCAATTTGAGACTAATGTTTACCCTATTGTAGCTGTATTGCTTTGTGAAAGGTGGCATGGCTAGACAAGTCCACCCATTCTGGCCATCGTAGAGTCTAATTATCAATTCATATTATTAATATAGCCTCGTGCCATCATGGAGGAGTCTAGGTCTCGGGAAAAAAATTACATTGAGAATAAACCAGACTAGACTAAGGAAGAGCTTGTCGGACAACAGGCATTTGATATTGATCTTTTCAGAATCATTTTAATCATTACATATAATATTGCTATAATAGTATCGCTAGATAATACGGCCTTATAAGAGGGTGCATTTTGTCTTTGATTATAGTTATTTCAATCTACAGGTGTGGGAGCACATGCAGCTGGCCGGCTTGCTTGACCTTGACTCAAGGTATCGACAAACAAACTGCTTCATAGCCCAATATGGCAAACGCGGCGTCGCATAGGTATTGTACATACCTACATATATCTTAGCTTCCGCAAAAATCCCGAACAGGTATGTGCTGGCCATCTTGGTGGTAGGTACTTAAGGTATTGAGCGACCTGGTATATAGTACCTCCGACCTAATCCGAGTGAATGTAAATCCACTTACTTCGCTAGGACTTGGAATGCTCTCTTCGACAATTGCATGTTCTACCCATGCTTCCTTTTCCATCAAGTCAGAGAACTCGTATGTTAGGCGCAATGTGTACATTACTATCTACACCTGCTTGTGTAGTTTGTCCTATAAAAACAAGCTAGGCGAGGTGGATTTGGCAAAAGGACTATTACTGCCAATATGTCTTATATTCAGCTGCCTCCTTCGAAAATGATCTCATCCTGCTCACAAATTGTTGTGGATAGTACGATCCTACAAAGTCAAACAGGCCAACAATTGTCTTGGTAGTTTTTAGTTTGAATTTCCTTTTGTTTTTTCCCTCGATAGTACATCAACAGACAACGCTGAGCGATCGATCTTGACACCCAAATATTTTTTTATAATTATAAAGAGAGGAAAAACGAAAAAAAAAAGGAACACCTGTTTCCACGTATTTTTTTATATTATTATATATATCGATCAGAATAACAATATACAATTTTCTTTTCGAAGCCATTATTCAGTGTGTTGCGTATCTTGTCACACCACGAATCATGAGACAACTAGGTAATATAATCGACATACAATTAGAGAAAATATACTAATTTATCCTGAAGCAACTAACTATTAATAACTGCCAATGAGAACGAGTTGAAGCTCATTACTTTGAGCTCCCAAAATCTAGTTTCTTTTTTTATACAGATTACTCGTAAGCGGTCCATGTGGGGTGCACAGGCAAGTGAATCTGCCAGTCCTGCATTCTCAGGTTTCGGTTACAAAGGCGAATGGTACTTTGTCGCATCTGCCTAACATTCCCTCTGTATTAGCTTTCCTCTAGGCCTGTCCGTTCCCGCTCAAGCCATCATTTGGTGTAGGTAGCTGAAATATGACTCGATGGTATCCAGCAATTCCCCGTCTCCCTCCTTGCCCCAGTTTGGTTCATATAACTCTTCTTTTAGAGCCATCTCGGTAAAGCCAGCTCCCTGTTGTTATCTTCTATTTCTATACAAAGTTGTGAGGCAATAAAATGTAGAAGTACTCCGTAGTAGTGCATCCCTCACCTCAGGTTCACAAAGAAAATTTGCTAATACCTAATTCCGGGGATTTAGCTGTTCATCAGCTGAATCGCATATATCTTGAAACTGCAACAACATGAGGACTAGCACCCCGAAGAGAATCATCACTGGTATCCAAAGCACTCACAGGTTCCTTTCGCTACTAGATGAACTCCCCACTAAAAACATCCTATAACCTACCTTCTGCGAGGCAATCTACCTATCAATAACCACTCGTCATTCGTCCTCTCCTAATATAATTCCTTCCACTGGTACTGGCTAATGTACCATGCCGGGATTATGTAGCCACTGGGTTTCGCCATGCTCCGTATGGCACCCTAGGGCCTCGGGGCATCCTAATCACAGTTCCATGGCTCTCGCCGGCACGGGAACCTCGTACCGACAGTGAGAGCGAGATCTTTCACTCCACCTCGACCAGGACCATGACAACCTACCGCTGAAGTGCTGCATATAAAGTTCAAAAATACCATGGGATGAAGGCCGGGGCTTCAAGGACTGTGTATAGTTGGAATAAGCAAACTGGGATAAGTATTGAGGGGTTGCAATTGAGTTCTTCGGTGGGAAAACTGACTACCACTACATTGCAGATCACCCAAATCAACTCTCTGTCTGAGTGAAAGAATCAGAGTGCTGGTTATGTGGCGTCCGAATGTCAGCTGTTCTGGACCTAGCCATTCCCATTCTGATTCTTTGCACTCGATGTATTTTTGATGATCATCACTATCGCATCCTGCTACCACGCTCACTGTTTTTGACGCTGCTACCCACTATTGGATACACTAAACTCGCGTTATAAGAAACCCACGATATAAGAAACCTCGCGATATATTCTGCGGTCCCGACAGAATTTGTATGGGGAAATAAGAAACTCGGGTTATTGGCAAGTTTCTTAATTTAGATACCTATTTCACTTTAGATTCTGATTCTGATCGGGAAGGTATATAAGATGTACCTATTATTTCCTATCAAGCTGCAGTTAGAGGTTTTGCAGCCCTAGGTCTCTTTCGTCTTCAATATCCTCATGTCAATTCACAGCGAGGAGAGAAGGTGGAGGCTGTTCTGTATCGAGAAAAAGCGGGATCTTGAGATTCTACAATGCATGGTTCGAGGGGCAGACCATCAGTGCTGTCACCGGTTTTTTTAAGCCTCTCTCGGACATTTCCTAGTTTTGGTATGTATCCCGTGTTATAAGAAAACTCGCGAGTTCATTAGTTAATATGGGACGCCCATAATAAACTTAATTAAAAGTTTCAACTTTAGTCCAAGTTTAGGTCTAAGTCGCGAGTTTTCGGCCAAGTTAGACCTGCTAAGGCTTAGAGGTGAAACCTTTGAACAGAAGTGAAACCTTTCAAGCAAGTTGAGACAAAAAGGCTATGGAGAATAAGTAGTTTGAGACTTTGGGGAGGCCTTAGCTATATCCCGAGACCCTATTGAGGTTTCCTTCTCTATAGAGACCCTATCAAGGTTTCCTTCTCTGCAGAGACCCTATTAAGGTTTCATTTTCTGTAGAGATCAAGGCGAGGTCTCCTACCGCCTCTACTAGCTCTCATTGTAAGAGGTTGTTTATTGTTATCTGTCGTTGTTATCCATCTCGTTATCTTTTATTTTCGTCGGGAAGTTTATTTCGCTGTCGGCCTTGGCTTTCCGAGGCCTCCTGTATATATACCTTGATCTCTCGCACTCTAGCGTACAGCACTTGGTACTATCATGAAGTCAGCCTAAGTTCACCCCGTGATCTTGACTAATCTCACTTGTACCAATCTAGTCTGTAGTACCGATCATGTCACGGCTAGTCTCGTGCCGTCCTTGATTCAAATTTGCATCAGACATATATTTTGCTTCTATTGGAGTCTTTTGCTAGGTTTCCGTTAGTCTGGTTGCATGGGTTTCCGTAGGGTTAAATTTAAATTCGTAGAGACATTTATTTGGCTTCTATTCGAGTCCTTTGCCAGGTTTCCGTGGAGTGAATTTACATGAGATTTTGC
>WHUX01000699.1:0-13496 GCA_015179025.1 Terfezia claveryi
CAAGGAATCGGTAGAAGAACTCTCTCGCCGAATCCAAACTCACAAACGAAAGCTCAAAGACCTACAAGAGCAACCACTTGGCCAACAGCGCCCACCAAAACGAACTCGATCAATTGATGATGATATCGAAGATTTCATCATCCGTGGTACTCGGACAGGTCCAGTACCACCTCCACCACCTCCACCACCTCCACCTCCAGTCCAAAAACCCGAGTTCTTTCTGACAAGAAAGAACCCCGAAACCTCCCCTACCTCCGAAGTTCGATGGAACTTCAAGCAAGCTGAAGGAATTCCTAATGAAGGTAGACCACACCTTTGAACGCATGCCGCTAACATACTCTACTCATAGCGAAAAAATCCTGTTTGTAGCGGATCTACTTACAGGAGGTGCGAGCACCTGGTATTACGCAAACCAACACAAGCGTACACCAGATCCAACTCCGGATGGGTTGAATGGGACACGTTTAATGTCTTTAAACGTGAATTCATAAACACACCAGAACCAGCATGAGAAGCGGGATGCGAAGGTCTCCCTTCAGAAGGAGTTCCAGAAAAAGGTGAGTTGATGAAAGATTTCATCGCTCGTGTCAGGGTTCATCAGTTGGTAGCGGAACTACCACGGGAACAGCTCTGGGAGCACCTGATTAGTGCAATTCAGCCTGAGACTTGGGCCCATATGGTCCGAGTCAGTACTGACAAAGACATTCTAGACAAGGTCCTGTGAGCACAGAAATGTGCTTTTAGGCCAACGCAAATGCCGGGTCTCAGGTTGAGTATGAGAAGGTTAGGGAGGCCATGCACAGAGCCAGTTCCGTCAAAAAGAACAGGCTGCTGGTGCGAAAAAGGAGGTACCCAACACTCCCAAGACTGCCGAAAAGAAGTCCAAAAACCTCAAAGACCGAATTACCAAGCCCAAGCAAAAGGCAAAAACCAAGCCTGATGCTAAAGCTAAATCCAAGTCAGATACTGCTTCTAAGAAAGCCAAAGAGCCTGGCCAAGATAGCATTACATATGCTATGAAATAAGCTCGAAAGAAGGACGGACAGTATATCAAGTGTAGGGACAAATCTCACATGATGGGTGACTGTTCTATTGGTTGGAAGGTTACAGATGAAACAAAGGTAAAGGAAGGGAAAGGAAAGGAGGAAGCTAAGAAAGTGGCGACAGTATCTGCAGGAGCGGCTGTGGTAGCGCCACTCGAAGTTCAGTTTGGGCACATTGTTAGTGAGGATGAGTTGGATTATGGGGAGAATTCAGACTGTTAGGATGCAGGCTATCTAGTACGTTGGGTCAGATAGTCTCGCAGAATTGGTTTTCTATTTGTGTTATAAGGAATGGCATCTCTGTTGGCAGTTGGAAGGAGGAACATAAGGAGAACCTATGGATATTGACCCTGTTTTAATTAGTTCTGTTTCTCGCAATTTGTCTTCTTCTGCTATTTCTTCTCTTTCTTTATCAAATAAAAACGCAAAAAAAGGACAAAAAGAAAAGCTGATGATGAGGTGGCTCCTCATATTGGCGCACTCGAAAAAAAGACTACGAAAGGTGGCGGTGCCAGATATTTCATTGGATGGAATTAAGGATCTCTCTTTGGCAGGAAAATCGGGTGCAAAGGTATTGAAGCGTGAAGGACTAAATTTCTTATCTCTGTTAAGTTATCTTAGATGTACGGAGGAAATAAACGCAAAATTTCCATTAATGCTTTGGTTGATACTGGCGCAGAAGCCACGATTTTTGATTCTTCTTTGTTAACAGATGATGCTGCCTTGGGTTAAGAGGGAGAAAAGACTGAGATTAGAGAGCGCCGACGGCTCGATTCTCAAGAGGTCTGGCACAGTACAGGTTCAGAACCTACAGATAGAGGTCCCAGATGCAAGATCGGGATGAAACAAAACTCTTGACCTGGTAACAGAGGTTCGTGCCTTGAACTAGGTCTTCCACTCATTTTGGGGATGCATTGGATTAAAGCCAATTGTGATAAGCTACGGGTCACCACTCCTTATAGACTCGAGCTAAAAAGAGCGTTGGAAATGAGGAGGTTACGGATTTCGCTGACTTTGACGAAGTACTTGCAGAGACTCAATATGTCAGATTAATGAAATAGGGGAATGCGATTATCAGAAGTTCGCTAAAGGAGACGTTCGCAAGGTTATGAAAATAAAGCGACTGAAAATATCCATGAACTTGCTATCGATTGCTAACACAGTACAGGGATTTTGAAAAATCTTTGGAAAGGAGTTGCAATCCCCTTCCACGCACGGTCCACAAGACATGACAATTGAGTTAGAAGAAGGAAAGAGTCCCCCATCAGGAAAACTATACCCCCTCTCCCTGATGAACTGGAGCTTCTCAAATAATACCTAGATGAGATGCTCCGAACCGGCAAGATAAGACCAAGCAAAAGCAGTGCTGGCGCTCCTATATTCTTCGCCAAACAGCCAAATGGCAAGCTCAGAATAGTCGTAGACTATAGAGGGCTCAATGCCATAACCAAAAAAGACAAGTATCCCCTACCACTTATGACTACCTAATGGAACAAGTTGGTACTTCACAGGTTTTCTCCAAACTCGATCTCAAACTCGGGTTTAACCTACTCAGAATAGCACTGGAGACGAGTGGAAAACAGTATTCAAACAAGATATGGCTATACGAATATACAGTTATGCCTTTTGGGCTAACTAATGTGCCATCTGTTTTCCAGCGACATGTTAACAATATTCTATCGGAACGAATTGACCAGGAATAGTTGTATATATTGATGATATCCTCATTTATACCAAACAGAGGAAGAACATGTCGAGCTCGTCCGTTGGGTGCTGCAGAAACTAACGGAGAATAACCTTTGTGTCAATATAGACAAGTTATCTTCCATATCCCAGAAGTCGAATTCGTGGGATTTAAAGTAGGTACAAAGGGGATACAAATGGGGCAGAAGAAAGTGAGGACATCCTCGCCTGGCAGGCTCCTCGGAACGTCAAAGAGTGCAGAGGTTTATTGGTTTTGCTAATTTCTATACCGGTTTATTCAAGGCTTTAGTAGTTTGGCTTTGCCGATTCAGATACTGACGCACAATGGAGTTCCTTGGAACTGGACACAGCAGTGTCAACAGGCCTTCGATGAGTTAAAATATAGGTTCACCACCGCTCCGATACTATGCCATTATCACCCAGAACGACCAAAAATGATCAGACAGATGCGTCTGATCTAGTGAAAGCTGGTATTCTATCCCAAAAAGAACCAGATGGTCGTTGGCACCCAGTAGCGTACTATTCGAAACGCTTCATCCCAGCAGAGCTCAATTACATGTTCATGATAAAGAAATGGTCGTAATTGTCAATTGTTTTCAAGAATGGAGACATTTTCTCATAGGTGCCCCAGAGGAGATAATTGTGTATACGGATTACAAGAATCTTGAGTACTTTAATTCCACTAAGATACTCAATCGAAGGCAGGCCAGATGGGCGGAAATACTAAGCCAATTTAATTTTAGAATCATCTACCGCCAGGTGATAAAAATGGCAAAGCAGATGCGCTTTCTCGTCAGGTTGATCCTGACCTCGAAGGAGGGGAGAGAAGCAGGACCACACGATTCGGATGTTCAAGCCTGGTCAATTCCAACTAGGAACAAGTGAGGAGAGTCTAGTAACGCACCGCATTATGGCAGTGAAGGCCTCACAAACAGAAGATCAAGTTGGTCGAAGGAGATCCAAGAGGCTGCCTCAAGGACGACAAGTGGTTAGGGATTCGGAACGTATTGAAGTTTGGCAAGAGTATCCTGGACTCGATCATTACGGTTTAGAAGATGATATGGTAACCTATGAACGTCGCCTATATATACCTGACAACAACTCCCTTAAGTTGAAAGTGGCTTTCCAGTGTACGATGCTAAAGTTGCAGGTCATTTCGGACGTGACAAAACCCTCGAGCTAATGAAACGAAATTACTACTGGCCTAACATGCAAGACTGGGTACGAAACACGTTCGCACATGTGATGCTTGCCAAAGAAACAAGACAGCAAGACATAAGAAATATGGCAAGCTCGTACCTCTTCCAATCCCCTATAGGCCGTGGGAACACATTTCGATGGATTTCATACTGATTTACACCAGTCAAAGGGTATAATCAGATCTGGGTTATTGTTGATAGGTTTACTAAGATGTCACATTTCATTCCCTTAAAGAACCGGAAGGCAAAAGAGTTGGCTGGGATATTTGTCAAGGAGGTTTGGAGGCTGCATGGATTACCAAAAGGGTTGTTTCGGATCGGGATTCGGTGTTTACAAGTTCGTTTTGGATGGAGGTAATGCGTTATTAGGAGTTGAGTTGGATAAGTCCTCGGCATATCACCCCCAGACTAATGGTCAAACCAAATGAGTCAACCAGACCCTTGAGCATTATCTACGGACGTATTGCTGTTGGGATCAGGATGACTGGGTCGAGTTATTACCATTTGCCGAGTTTTGTTATAATAACACTGTCCACTCTAGTACTAAACTCACACCATTCTTCGCCGTATATGCTCAACACCGGAAAACAATTTCCAGAACCCAACCGAAGCCTCAACTGAATCGAACAACCCTGAGGCAGTCAAGACAGTCGAAACCTTGAATGCAATGAGAGAGGCTATGAGGGAGAACATGAAGGCAGGCAAGGACCGGATGTCCAAATACTACAATCTCAAGGTAGCAGAGAAGGAACCGACATTCAAAGTGGGAGATTGGGTATGGTCAATGCAAAGAACATCAAAACAAGGCGTCCGACCAAGAAGCTTGACTACAAGTTACGAGGGAAGTTTAGAATTAAAGGCTTATTAGCACTTATGCCTATGAGTTAGAGCTTCCCCCAAGTACAGGCAAAACTCACCCAGTTTTTCATATTAGTTTGTTGGAACCCTACCACCTTAACACGATTGCGGCAGACGCTCACCAACACCCCCTCCAGTCGACCTCGAAGAATCGAATACCAGGTGGAAAAGGTTAGGACGAGTGAGCTCAGGAAGGGACGGGTTATGTATTTAGTCTCTTGGAAGGGTTACGGTCCTGATGATGACACATAGGAACCATACGAGAACCTGAAGGATGGAGCAGCCGATTTAATTCGAAAATTCCATCTGGATAATCCTCGTAAGCCTCGGGACCCTGATGTTATCTTGTGAGGATTTTTCTTTTTTTCCTATTATTGGCATTAGGTTTTTTGAATTATCTTTACGTTTTTGTTTTACCTGTATTTCTTATGCCATATTGTCCCAGGGGTGCAAGAGACGTACGCAGCTATGTTTTGGCTATCATATATGAGGACTGGTCCTCAAGCCCCATCTATTGTTGTTAGTAGCAATAATGATTCTGGTTGCATGATCAATTAGGTTCTTGCGGACAAGAACCTTAAGGAGGGAGGCACTGTCACGGGGTGACATCCAGCCCTACCAAAGGTACTTGGGCCCTTATAGAACGACGCTAGAATCTATATGGACTCTAGGTACACTCTTAGTAGTGTGGTGCAAACGTTTCTAATACTTATCTATAAGAGTTAAGTATATGAAACGGGTATGAACCTCGGAGTGGTTTATAATCATCCTAGATGGTTAAGACCCTTATAGAACGTCCATAGACCCTTATGGGAGCTACGGTTTAAGTTTCATAAGTATCCGATTAATGGTTCAATAGTTATACCCAGATCAATATGCTGGCTATATGCATACATATACTAGCTATTAGCTGTTACCCTGAAGTCTTGGCGTTACCCTGAATTACTAATTATTACCCTCAACTTAAGGAAAATAATTCGGTAAAAATAACTAAAAAAATGAAGGACCGAGGGCGCATTTTAGACCAAAGTGCGTCCGGTGACACTATAAGGGAGTGTGCCCAGGACAAAGGCCAAAGGTAGGGCCAAAACATAAAGTTCTCCGAATTTAATGTTTCAAGGTTCTATCTAGGCCTACTCTTCGTCCTAATTCCATTTCTGCAATCCTTTTTATGATCGGAGTTAAACTCATGGAGATATAAGACTTTTAATATGGTCCACGAGGAGGTTTACTTATTATTAGTAATAACTCCGTGAATAATTTGTGTATCGAGATAAACTAAGATTCTATTATCTTCTATGCGTTGATACCTTTCCAATGGTAATCTACTTGTGACCCACGGTTCTCTATTCATAGAGTTATGTGCAGTTGAAAATTATTTTCAATGGACACTAGACACTACATCAGCAAAAAAAATATTTGCGTCATGTGTCTTCCTGTGCGTCGGACGCACAGGACGCATGGGACAGGAACTTACAATCAGGACGCCAAACGCTTGGTGCGCCAGCGTCGGGACGCAACACTCGTGCGCACCAGCGTCGGGATGCAACACTCGTGCGCACCAGCGCCCAGGACGCAACACAAGTGTGCTCCCACGCCTGGGACGCAACAGAAGCATGCTACCACGTCTTGGACGCAACATGAGACGGGCTGCTCGTCCCCAACTCTATAGGTTCCACCTCTGGCGTTGCTGAACCAGGGCCCCAAATCGCTCTCTTCTACAATGCACACCCGCTCACCGCTTGCATCTACGACGCTCTAACATCAGCCAGCTACGTACCACTATTGCAGCCATTGAATATGCATAGAGCAGAAATATCCATTGTATTCGCTAAAATTATATACACAGAAGTATTGATTAATAGATATATATATAGAACATGCAATCGCTGCTTCAATCGCTTTAACACTCGCTCTAATACTCGCTCCAATACTCGCTCTAATACTCGCTCCAATACTCGCTCTAATACTCGCTCTAATACTCGATCCAATACTCGCTCTAATACTCGCTCTAATACTCGCTCCAATACTCGCTCTAATACTCGCTTTAATACTCGCCATAATACTCGCTCCAATAGTCACTCTAATGCTAGCTGTAATGTGCTGGGATAGAGAGCGAAGGGAAAATACACGGGGAAGGGAGGTATATATACAGGAAAACGATAGTTGCCAAGGCCGACTGCTAAGGCCGACAATTTAGACTTTCCGAAGACAATGAGATAAGGGATAACAAGAGAAGTGGCATGACAGTGATCAATGGCGCTCAGCCCCCTTTTGCCCGCGGGTGCCGTACTATTCAATGCCTGGCCTGGAAATAGTCATATTGGGCAATCGTAGTCGTGGTATTGCGATATGTGCGGAGTTCATAGGAATTCATGCATTCGTGGGCTTATGTATATATATGCGCGAGAAACTCGTGCTTTTGGAGACTTATATATATATATGCGAGAAACTCATGCTTTTGGAGACATATAAGCCCGCGAATGCATGGATTTCTCGCATATATGTATATATATGTCTCCAAAAGCACGAGTTTCTCGCACATATATATATATATATGCACGCGAATGCATGGATTTCTCGCATATATATATATATATGTCCGCAAAAGCATGAGTTTCTCGCACATATATATATAAGTCTCCAAAAGCACGAGTTTCTCGCACATATATATATATATATGCACGCGAATGCATGGATTTCTCGCATATATATATATATATGTCCCCAAAAGCATGAGTTTCTCGCACATATATATATAAGTCTCCAAAAGCACGAGTTTCTCGCACATATATATATATATATGCACGCGAATGCATGGATTTCTCGCATATATATATATATGTCCCCAAAAGCATGAGTTCTCGCATATATATATATATGTCCCCAAGAGCATGAGTTTCTCGCACATATATATATAAGTCTCCAAAAGCACGAGTTTCTCGCATATATATATATATATATGCCCGCGAATGCATGGATTTCTCGCATATATTCCAAAAGCACGAGTTTCTCGCACATATGTATATATATGCCCGGGAATGCATGGATTTCTCGCATATATATATATATATGTCCCCAAAAGCATGAGTTTCTCGCACATATATATATATATGCCCGCGAATGCATGAATTCCTACGAAACATATCACAAAGCATGAACTCCGCACATATCGCAGTACCACGACTACGATTGCCCAATATGACTATTTCCAGGCCAGGCATTGAATAGTACGGCACCCGCGGGCGAAAGGGGGCTGAGCGCCATTGATCACTGTCATGCCACTTCTCTTGTTATCCCTTATCTCATTGTCTTCGGAAAGTCTAAATTGTCAGCCTTACCAGTCGGCCTTGGCAACTATGGTTTTCCTGTATCTATACCTCCCTTCCCCGCGCATTTTCCCTTCGCTGTCTATCCCAGCACATTACGGCTAGCATTAGAGTGACTATTGGAGCGAGTATTACGGCGAGTATTAGAGCGAGTATTAGAGCGAGTATTGGAGCGAGTATTAGAGCGAGTATTGGAGCGAGTATTAGAGCGAGTATTAGAGCGAGTGTTAGAGCGATTGGAGCAGCGATTACATGCTCTATATATATATCTATTAATCAATACTTCTGTGTATATAATTATTAGCGAATACAATGGATATTTCCGCTGCATGCATATTCAATGGCTGCAATAGTGGCTACGTACCTGGCCAATGTTAGAGCGTCGTAGATGCAAGCTGGTAGCGGGTGTGCATTGTAGAAGAGAGTGATTAGGGGCCCTGGTTCAGCAACGCCAGACGTGGAACCTATAGCGTTAACAACCTCAATTGAGTTGAGGACGCGATGGCAATAAGCTCTGACATCCAGACGTTGAGCTTATGTCAACCACCGTCCGGACGGCTTTTGGGGCCCCAATGGCGTCAGGACGCAGCGCGGGGCCCTAGTTGCGTCCGGATTGTAATGCAATACCCCGGGGCATCCGGATGCACAGGACGCACAGGACGCAAAATCGCGTCCGGACGCTTGGTGGTGCGTCCTGACGCATATTTCTTTTTGCTGATGTATTAAGTGGATATTGCCGGAAACATAATTAGATGCCTTCGGATATTGTCGGATAGTAATTCAATAGTATCGGGGATTGGTAACGTATCTAAAATTGAATTTAGTTTTCTCGGATAAGAATTCTTTAATGGGATAAGCGAGCTATAAGCGAAGTATGTATAACATGCAGACATAGGAATATTCTCTACGTTCGGGTTAGTAACCTGTGACAACGAGTCCAGATAGCAACTGCATTAACAAAGGTGTGGATGGCATAACACTTAGGAAGAAATTCCAAGGTAACAGGTAGGCCCGCGTTTTATAAAATATTTTTATCATAAGAATATCTACGAACACCGCAGGATATAAATAGTACAAGTAGTTCTGGTTGAATTCATTCTACCACCAGCAAGTATTCGAAAGCAAGAGCACCTTGAGTACACGAAGCCTACAAAGTTCTAAGTCTTGAATTAACTTCACGTTTAAGCGACATAGGATTTATTTTATGTTGCGAAATAAGATCCGTCGTAAGGAACTATAGTTGGATTGAACTTTACTGCTATAGGATTGATATTCTGTGTTGCGTAATAGATATCGTTGCGGCAGCAAATTACAGCCGTCCTAATAGTTGCAAGAGCGCTATCAGTCAATAGGGCCCCCGTGACAGTCTTACCTACAATCATCCCGCCGCGTCAGTTGGGGCTCCTTTTGCAATTGGGAAAACCTAGCACAAAGGAGGAAATACCCATATATGGGAAACGAATGAGAAGACAAACATATAGAAATGATGGCTTTTTGGCCTCTATATATGCATACAATTCATACTTCTACTAGCTCTAGATAATGGTGTTTTGCATGCTTCCACTGGTGGTAAGAGTGTACTATTGTAGAGACCGGTAAGAGTGTAATTAAGCAAAGCAATGGTTAAAACACTTGTGTTTGTTGCAAAGAAGTTATAGTATCGTGATCTTTAAAGGCTACTATTGTACATGCTACAACCTCTTGTTCTTTGACCTAATGTTTCTCTACATAATAACCTTCATTTCGGGTATACCTTTACTGAGTATTTTCTTCGATAGGTCACTTATGTTATCTGCGATGTTCTTTAACCAAATGTTGCTACAAAATTACCTTCATATTGGATATGTCCCTATTTAGTACTTTTAATGTCGCTGTGGCTACTGTGGTGTTGTGGTAAATCCTTGTTGCTATCTGTGACATTGAACAATTTAATCCCGTAACAGCCTGGTCCTTTGCAATATCCAGTCCATACCGGTATGGCCCGGATCCCGTAATAGACCAGAACATATACATATATATAGTCAGCATATTAATTTGAGTATAACTATTGAACTGTTAATCAGATTCTTATGAAACTTGAACAGTAGCTCCCTCAAGGTCCTATGGACGTTCCATAAATGTCTTAACCATCCAGGGGGATTATAAACTACTCCGAGGTTCATATCCATTTCATATACTTAACTCTTATAGATAAGTATTGTCACGGAGGCCCTATTAACTGATAGCGCTCTTGCAACTATTAGGACGGCCGTAATTTCCTGCCGCAACGATATCTATTCTGCAACACAGAATTTCAATCCTATAGCAGTAAAGTTTAGTACAACAGTAGTTCCTCATAACAGATCTTATTTCGCAACACAAAATAAATCCTATGTCGCTTAAACGTAAAGTTAACTCAAGACTTAGAACTTTGTAGGCTTCGTGTACTCAAGGTGCTCTTGCTTTTGAATACTCGCTTATGGTAGAATAAATTCAACCGGAACTACTTGCACTATTTATATCCCACGGTATTTGTAGATATTCTTATGATAAAAATATTTTATAAAACACGAGCCTACCTGTCACCTTGATATTTTCTTCCTAAGTGTTATGCCATCCACACCTTTGTTAATGCAGTTGCTATCTGCACTCGTTGTCATAGGTTACTAACCCGAACGTAGAGAATATTTCCATGTCTGCATGTTATACGCACTTTGCTTATAGCTTGCTTATCCCATTAAAGAATTCTTATCCAAGATAACTAAATTCAATTTCAGATACGTTACCAATCCCCGATACTATCGAATTACCATCCGATAATATCCGAAGGTATCTAATTATGTTTCCGGCAATATTCACTTAATAGTGTCTAGTGTCCATTGAAAATTATTTTTAACTGCACATAGCTCTATGAATAGAGAACCGTGGGTCACAAGTAGATTACTATTGAAAAGGTATCAACGCATAGAAGATTATAGAATCTTAATTTATCTCGATACCCAAATTATTCATGGAGTTATTACCAATAATAGGTAAACCTCCTCGTGGACCTATATGACCATATTATAAGTCTTATATCTCCATGAGTTTAACTCCGATCATAAAAAGGATTGCAGAAATGGAATCAGGACGAAGAGTAGGCCTAGATAGAACCTTGAAACATTAAATTTGGAGAACTTTATGTTTTGGCCCTACCTTTGGCCTCTGTCCTCGGCGCACTCCCTTATAGTGTCACCGGACGCACTTTGGTCTAAAATGCACCCTCGGTCCTTCATTTTTTTAGTTATTTTTACCGAATTATTTTCCTTAAGTTTAGGGTAAAAATTAGCAATTCAGGGTAACGCCAAGACTTCAGGGTAACAGCTAATAGCCAGTATATGTATTCATATAGCCAGCATATTGATCTGGGTATAACTATTGAACTATTAATCGGATACTTATGAAACTTAAACCGTAGCTCCCTTAAGGGTCTTTGGACGTTTCATAATGGTTTTAACTATCTAGGATGATTATAAACCACTCCGAGGTTCATACCCGTTTCATATACTTAACTCTTATAGATAAGTATTAGAAACGTTTGCACCACACTATTAAGAGTGTACCTAGAGTCCATATAGATTCTAGGGTCGTTCTATAAGGGCCCAAGTACCTTTGGTAGAGCTGGATGTCACCCCGTGACAGTGCCTCTCTCCTTAAGGTTCTTGTCCGCAAGAACCTAATTGATCATGCAACCAGAATCATTATTGCTACTAACAACAATGGATGGGGCTTGAGGACCAGTCCTCATGTACGACAGCCAAAACATAGCTGCGTACGTCTCTTTGCACCCCTGGGATAATATGGCATAAGAAATACAGGTAAAACAGAAACGTAAAGATAATTCAAAAAACCTAATGCCTAATAATAGGAAAAAAAGAATAATCCTCACAAGGTAACATCAGGGTTCCAAGGCTTACGAGGATTATCCAGATGGAATTTTCGAATTAAATTGGCTGCTCCATCCTTCAGGTTCTCACATGATTCCCATGTGTCATCATCAGGACCATAACCCTTTCAAGAGACTAAATACATAACCCGTCCCTTCCTGAGCTCACTCGTCCTAACTTTTTCCACCTGGTATTCCGATTCTTAAAGGTCGACTGGAGGGGGTGTTGGTGAGCGTCTGCCGGCAATCATATTAAGGTGGTAGAATTCCAACAAACTAATATGAAAAACTGGGTAAGTTTTGCCTATACTTAGGGGAAGTTCTAACTCATAGGCGTAAGTGCCAATAAGCCGTTTAATTCTAAACTTCTCTCGTAACTTGTAGTCAAGCTTCTTGGTCGGACGCCTTATTTTGATGTTCTTTGCGTTGACCATAACCCAATCTCCCACTTTGAATGTCGGTTCCTTCTTTGCTACCTTGAGATTGTAGTATTTGGACATCCGGTCCTGCGCTGCCTTCATGTTCTCCCTCATAGCCTCTCTCATTGCGTCCAAGGTTTCGACTGTCTTGACTGCCTCAGGGTTGTTCGATTCAGTTGAGGCTTCGGTTGGGTTCTGGAAATTGTTTTCCAGGTGTTGAGCATATACGGCGAAGAATGGTGTAAGTTTAGTACTAGAGTGGACAGTATTATTATAACAAAACTCGGCAAATGGTAATAACTCGACCCAGTCATCCTGATCCCAACAGCAATACGTCCGTAGATAATGCTCAAGGGTCTGGTTGACTCGTTCGGTTTGACCATCAGTCTGGAGTTGATATGCCGAGGACTTATCTAACTCAACTCCTAATAACCGCATTACCTCCATCCAAAACGAACTTGTAAACACCGAATCCCGATCCGAAACAACCCTCTTTGGTAATCCATGCAGCCTCCAAACCTTCTTGACAAATATCCCAGCCAACTCTTTTGCCTTCCAGTTCTTTAAGGGAATGAAATGTGACATCTTAGTAAACCTATCAACAATAACCCAGATCTGATTATACCCTTTGACTGGTGGTAAATCAGTGATGAAATCCATCGAAATGTGTTCCCACGGCCTATAGGGGATTGGAAGAGGTACGAGTTTGCCATATTTCTTATGTCTTGCTGTCTTGTTTCTTTGGCAAGCATCACATGTGCGAACGTAGTTTCGTACCCAATCTTCCATGTTAGGCCAGTAGTAATTTCGTTTCATGAGCTCGAGAGTTTTGTCACATCCGAAATGACCTGCAACTTTAGCATCGTGGCACTGGAAAGCCACTTTCAAATTAAGGGAATTGTTGTCAGGTATATATAGGCGACGTTCATAGGTTACCATGTCATCTTCTAAACCGTAATGATCGAGTCCAGGGTACTCCTTGCCAAACTTCAACGCGTTCTGAATCCCTAACTACTTGTTATTCTTGAGGCCTGCCTCTA
>WHUX01000007.1:600000-806043 GCA_015179025.1 Terfezia claveryi
CCAGCACAGGCGGAGGAAATGCGGCTGCGGCTGCGGCTGCAGCGAGGCAGGAGAAGAATAGGGTGGGGTATGGTCCTAGTCCGACGTTGATGGACTATGATGGTTTTAGGGAGTTTCTAGCGGGAATATGTGAGTGGGCGGTGGCGGATGTGGCGGATGTAACGGCCCATCAACAGCAGCAACACCAGGAAGGGAGTTATATCACTAGTCAGCTTGCTGGGGCGGCAACTTACTTAGGTGCAGGAACATTGGTTGGGGGCTTGTCGCCTTTGCCTAGTCCCGGTATACCAAAGAGTAGCATCCTGAAGATGAGTCCGTGGGGGAATGGACCAGAGCCGGCGGACCACCATTTTATGCAGAGGCTCTTTAGAAGATGGGATACGGATATGAAGAATGGTTTGAGCTTGCAGAACGTGGTTGCTGGGTTGGCGGGGGTCAAGGGAACAAGGGATATCATGAGTAGTATCAGCTACTTTTTTGAGTTGTATGACGATGATGGGGATGGGAAAGTTGACAGGGAAGGAATTCTGAGGATTAGTGAGGCGCTGCTATTTGTTACCCGTAAACCGTCATTATTTTTGCCAGAGGATGAAGCAGGGGAGACGGGGGTGAGGGGCAAGGATCCGATGAAGGGGTGGGGAGATGAGAGGATTCTTAATAGCGTGAGTGAGTTTATTAGGAGATGTTTTGAGTATGCGGACCCTGATCACCCTGAGAATCGAGATCGGAGGAAGCAGGAAGCTGAGGAGGAGCAGCGACGAAGGAAGGAAGAGGAGGAGCGACGGAGGAAGGAAGAAGAGGAGCAGAAGGAGAAGGATTTACTTGATTTGAGTGACATTAGCGATTCAGAACCGGAGCAGGCGCCGGAAGATGAAGAGGAGGATTTAATTGTCGCTTCGAGGCCAACGTCCCCGGACCCGCTAGGTGCGATTCCACCACATCCATCAACCAAGGGACCACCATCATCTTTAAAAAAACCAAGACCAACATCTTACCATCCCCCACGGACGTCTTCCCACCATCCGCCACCCTCCCTATCAGCAAACCTTGCCTTAGACCCTGCAAACCCGTTGCACATGACTCTTCCCACCTTCCGCATGGTCATCCTTGCAGACGAACTTCTAGAACGGTTCTTTGAAAGTGGCTTTGCGGAATCATTCGTCCTTCTCGATGCAGGAAATCCCAGCTCGTCGACCTACCTCCATCCCAACACACCTTCACATTACCAAACTGGTCAACAGCAGCAACAACATCAGCAACGCCACAGTGGGCTGACCACCTTCAATACCCCTGCTCCCTCACAGTCGGCTTCCGCAGCAGCAGCACCACTAGCTGTCCATGGTGGCGTGGGAATGGCATCCGTCCTCAACGGCCCCGCCGCTGTCGCGGGTGCAGCGAAGGGTTTGAGAGGCGTGTTAGATAATATCGTCAATGACGGGATGAGGGTCGCTGCGGAGGTTAAGAGGCGCATGGATGAGCTTGATGCGAATGCGCGCGCGAGTGGGGCGAGAGCTGGGGAGAAGGGTGGTGAGGAGGAGGATGGCGAGGAGGACGAAGATGCGGGGGTGGTGGAGGGGAGGGATAGGGAGTTGCTTAGTGGGGCGGAGGCGGAGGTAGGAAGTGTTAGGAGTGGGATTAGTGGGAGGAGGAGTTTGGGGGGGCTGGAGGAGGAGGAGCGAGTGGAAGAGGAGGGGGGTGTAAAGGTGAGGAGGGTGGTGAGGGAGGGGAGTAGTAGGGGAGTGGTGGAGTTTGAGGGTGGGGTACCGGAGGCGCGGTAGGCGAGGGTATTTTTGGGAGAGTGAAGTTCTATGTCTTGTGCTTTCTTCACTTTTGTTTATTCGCAAGCTGGAGAGGTTTCTTTGCTGCTGTAGAATTTGTTTCATTTTATTGTAAATTGATAGCGGGGCAGGGGGTTTAGGAGCGGGGTCAGGTGAGGTAATTCAGACCTTGCAAAGATGTTTTCCGCAATTTTGTGGTTTTGTATTATTTATTTTTTTGGTTCGATGTTTTTCTTTTTTGGCTTTCGAGTAGGGAATATACTATATCAACTAATATATACAACAGATAATAATAACTCTTGAGATATGTTCGAGTAGGAAGTCATGTTAGAAATCAGGGCTCTTTTACAGAGTACTTACTTGCAACTTGAATTCTTAGATATACATGCATGAACCAACATCCTGGGAGGCCAGGTGTAGTTGTGCATTAACAATCTGTAATACATTCTCGGTTATATATACTGTAGGTATGGAAGATGTTCGATGAATGGTGCCATGACTGGCATATGTAGAGCTGTGCTGCATACAGCCTATGAGCGGCGTAGATCAACATATATCGTATATACTTATTCATGCATGCGCACACGCACGCACCCAGTTAGCAGTTAGGTATTTGGGTTGTACTTGTCCCAGGCTAGTAACCGGTCTGCAAAAAAAATCAAAGCCAAAGATTATGATACTATTTTGCGTAGTGAGGATTTAGCAAGGGAAGTGAGTTGTTTGGGGACGCATTAGAGTAGCAGGTCTGCATCCGCCTCTGTACAGTACATGTCGCATCAATGAAAGTGGTGAGAGCTTTTCGAATGTAATTGAGGATGTTGTTAATGGAGTACTAGATGCTGTGGATGATGTCGATGTTCAGTAGACTCTTGGGTTTTTCTCAATTTATACGCCGAGTGTGCTCAAATATTATTCACTCCATCCGCAAAACATCCTCAACGTTCTAAAGTGCTTGCATACGGAAGAGCACCACAAAAGTTTCCTTTCCATTTCGTATTTTGGAATAGAGATACGCACATATCATTGCATATATGTGTATTCGCTTTGCATATGCAAATCGTTCTTGCATCAGGGCCAGCAGGCCCGCCAGTCAGGCCGGCTAGGCCTCTACATACCTGCTTGACTGTATATATCTCTAGCTATGCCTGCCCTTCATTTGTCCAGCTTATTATTCTCTAGCTATTCCCTTCGCTCAATTCTCCCTTCGCTCAATCCTCCTTATACTATGTTCGATATCGTAACTCGTGCTCAGGTGGCGATCTTACGATCTCTGGGGGAGGCAATTGCTGTTATTCGACAGCAAACTGGGATTACCCCCACATATCCGGGGTCTCCACAACGAAGCGCAGAAAAGGGGATGGCACCCTGGAATCGCTGTGCATATGCCAAATATGTATGTGTGCATAATAACGTTACTGTGCATATGCCAAGTAGTACAGAGTAAAGTGCATATATATGCATATGTAGTGATACTGTATGTAGCATTTCCCAAATAGGAAGTGGAAAAGACTTTGGTCTAGTCTGGTTAGCATTGTTTAAAGTACTGGGACTGGGCCAGGCCCTAGTACTGACACCTGGGATCTCCGGTATCACCTGACTCCCATTACAAATTAACTAAGCCTCGCACTTGTCGAATGCTCCTACCATCTGGTTATCATGAGCCTACGTTAAGTTATGTCAAAATACTAAACACTCTGATCACGGTTAGCAGGACTGAACAGTTTGAACAGTGCTGAATACCCAGCAGTATTTTATGATATTGACTATATTAATCTATGTTAAAATGCTAATTACTCTAATTGTGGTATACGTATGTGATACTGTTATATAGATATGATTCTCCTCGCAAAGTACAGTAATGTCTGAGATCGTAAGTTTTCTTTGTGTACCGAATAGCCTATGTATTAATTTATTCATATTATATATTCAGAAAAGCTGACTTAAGTATAAATCACAGGATTAGCCTAGTTGGAACATATACCCTTTGATGTATGTAATAGCCTTGAGTTCGATTCCTTATGGAGAGTTCAGGGTAGTATATTCCGGTTGTTCAATACCGCTAACTACGATCAGAGTGTTTTAGCATTTTGACATAGATTAACGTAGTTAATATCATGGAACGGTGCTAAAGTATTCAGAGTAACCCTCGCTATTCAACTGATGAGCACACTGAACATCGCTAGCGAGTACTAGTTCATATGTCTAGCTATAGAGTGTCACTTAACACACATTCATTATTAGGAAACTCGTTTGACGCGGCTGAATAAGTACTGTATTTGGACTGCACAGGCTATATTACAGCTGGAAATAGTGCGCTGTTTAATGATGTATGCACTCGTCGCTTTCACTTCGCTTTGTACATTTTTAAAAAGTTGGTTGAACATGTCTCAATCTTGTACAGGTAGTTAACTGTAACGGGAGGGGTCGTGATAACCAGACGGTAGGAGCATTCGACAAGTGCGAGGCTTAGTTAATTTGTAATGGAAGTCCGGTGATACCGGGGATCCCAGGTGTCAGTACCATTAGCTGCGGCCTGGCCCAGTCCCAGTACTTTAGTGGTTGTGCCAAGTCTCATGCCTGAGGTGTATAAATTATTATTCAAATCATTGACGCCAAGACATATCTAAGTATCAGATCAGATCAGGGTAATGATTTATCTCGATACAAAATACTGTGGTAAACTCTGGCTTATCTCTGACAAGGAGAAAAAAAAAAAAAAAAAAAAGACCAATGCAACTATAAGCGCCAAAGCCATATATTAACAAAATAGATGTACTGACCCTACCTATACGCATCCATACCCTTATGATTTCCAGTTGGCCAAACAGAGATATACATAGAAACAGGAAATACAACTGCGCCAACTCCCAGTATCGAAAGGCAAAGTGCCTGTATGAGAAGCTTCTATAGCCACAAACGATGTCACCACCAACTACCAACCTGTGTCGAACGACCCAGCTAGCACAGGCTACCTAAGTAATCACCAGAAAATCAAGTAACGTGTAGCGATAGATATTAACACACCCATTCGACGCAATTTCACTCCCACAATAATTATCACCTCGACCAGCGTCTGTTCATTCATAATCACCGCCTCGGCCGGCCCCATCATCGCCACAGCCAACCAACCCATAATCCCAATCCTCCACAACTCCCTGCGGCTCCTCCCCCAAGTATTTGTATTATGCGTAGTTATTCTCGTGCCCTAAGGACTGTACCTCAGAAAGCGGATGAACTTACTGTGCGAACTGCCAACCCCTACCTCCCCGCAAACCCGATAATAATCAAAATCAACTTGTAGAGGCGGTGAAATCGATGTGAACTTGTATGTTCGTGTATTCGTTCGTATGTGTGCCGGCGTAAGCTTCTATCTGATGCAGGAGGAATACAACACATAAGCGTCATATAAGATAGCCAGCGTTGTCAGCAAGCAAGTTTCAGAGTATGCAGTGTATTGTCATCCTACTTCTGATTTCATTCCATTCAGCACTTCCGCCTTACTGCTCCATTTCACTGTCTTCCACCAGGCGGTTCTGTGCTCCCCTCTAACCGTCCTCCTACATCAAATCTTTATAAATGCATCCTCTATATTCACATAACCTTTCTTATTGCATCAAATAACAAGGGTGTTTCCCTCAAAAAGGTACTCTACATATCCACACAATCTCTCTACTTTACATGCAATCCTATGGTTCCGAGGCCCTCCACGCCTGAATTCCCACATGACCCCTCTCAATCGATATTCGAGAACCTACAGCGCGGGAAGCAGGGATGATGTTCCTTTTTGAAGCGGCAAATATTATCGTTGTAATTCCATACATCTATTAGGTGTGCTAATCACCCAGCTACAGCAAAACCTCTCTCATTAGATACGCTCGAGGCAGGAAAGTCCACCCAATCACATAGAACTAACATGGGCGTAGTAGGAAATTCTGTAGTTAGACTGTAATGCTTAGAAGCCTGGAGATACATGGTGCTCGCGGTGGTGACAGCAACCTCTATTTCTGGGAGAAGATTTATATAGAGAAAGAGAAATGATAGGCCTGGTTGGAGGGAATCAGTACGAGGGTTGTGGGCGAGGTGCGAGGAGGAATGTAGGGCTAAATTCATAAATGCAAGAGTGAGGTGGGTACAAGAGATGAGCGCGTACGTTTAATGGTATTCTTTTTATGCCAAAGTGGGTTCAAAAGTGCTTAGTAAATTGCTATTACATATGCTCGGAACTCAATGCATCTAAGAGGAGTTGGGCATCCAGGGGCGACCTGGCTGGATGGGTAAATCTAGGCCAGATTGGCTTCCCGGACCTAGCAGAAGGCTGGACATGTAGTATCAAAGTTCGTGGAAGGAAAAGTTCCACCTCAGGTGTGATGTGCGAGTCGATACTGTGTTATAGTGAGAGCGACAGCCGAGGGATGGAAAAGTATTTTGATTCAATGGCTTTCAAAAGACGCCTAGTAGTAATCCTATTTGAGGTTCGACGAGAAGGTTGTCTCCGCTCAGATCACAACTGCAACTAAGGCCCGCACCGAGCCCAGGGAATAGAATCATTGAAATTCTATCAACAGGCACAAATGTATAATAGGCAACGTCATCTCCCCAAATATACAGCGCATACTGAGGGAGTGAGCAGCCACACAAATCCACCGCATGTTTCTCGTCGACAAACCCCTTGTTTAAGCAAGTCCATGTGAGACCCACCCCTCGAAAGGAATGGTCACAGGTAATATTATATCCTGAGGGACAACCCTAAACTGTTACAACTGATGCCAGTTCAACTTTTGTCTCTTCGAGTTATGAGTACTCAGCTCTTCATCAAATGAATATAGGTGGAATTTTCTTGTTTCTTGTAGGATTTTTTGGTGAACCTTTGTGAGGCTTGGGAGGATGGTGACTTAAGTTACTGCTATAGATGATTTGAGGTACATGTGAAAGTGAAGAACCATAAAAACCCACAAAACATCGATGCTTGGAGTCGAACGACAGGGAGAATGGGAAGGTCAATAATACGAACACAGGCCACAGTTTGATCTTGTCCCCACTCTCCTCTGGTGTTGCCCAATTGGGAAGTGACTGCCTTAGGAGGATTAGCTCCGCTGAGCTGTATCACGTGAGGAAGCCCTCTGCAAAATTTGTTAAGAAGTGTTGTTTGATTCAATCTGTAATTTCCGCTTTAGATTCTTGAAAGAGGTATAGTAGTTGTGCGATGAAAATACTAGGTAGTTGGAGAGGTTGTTAGACTGGGGACATGCTTGAGTAAAATAAGGTGCTATTTTGAAGGATTAGTCTAGTTGAATTACATCTAGAAGTGATTAAGGGTCGGTGGAAACACATAACCGAAGGCATTTTTTATCACTCTATGGTTGGTTCACGAATAAGCTGTATATACAGAAAATTGTGGTCGTATAGCAACACCTTTGCCCTGCTCACGTTGCAAAAAACTCGTTTACTGTGAAACTTCAGATCAGGGTGCCTTCAAATCAGGCTTCGTCTCTACAGCTCAACAGAAGCATAACGCCCTTAAACAGCATATCCTTACCTTACACACCAGGATTTAATGACTACTGTGCATAAACCAAACATCCTCTTAATGCATGGGATCCTACAGAGTAGGTATATAAAGAGTTAGCACTGAGTGATCAGTTCAAATTGAATGGGGGCTATAAACAGAAAGGAGACCTCACTGCTTACTGCTGCTTGATTCAGTTTGAACCAGGGTCTTCATTGCATGCAAAGGATTATATACAGTACCACTGAACAGTCTTGCATAATTTCCTTTTTTTTAATAAAAAATAGTGCTGCCATATTGTTAAGCAGTTCTCTCGAAATTGGCTGTAAAGTTTATGCCTTAATTTATATTTATATATAGAAACTAAATATAAAAAAAATTACCCTCTTCTTCTTCTCCTCCGCCCAAACCACACGAGTTGCTTTCACCTGCTGGTTTGCTGTAGTAGGCGCATTTTTTTAGAAAGCTCACCGGGAGTAGGGAAACGTGGAAGGCTTGTGTAAGGCTTGCAGAAATCACCACATTGAAAAACGAGTTGTTCCAGTTTGTCGCAATCTCACTCTTTGAGTTACAAAAGCTCTGATTAATGTAGTTCAAATAAGCTCTGTTTTCATAATTGGCTCCAACTAGCAACAACTGATTTTTATGCTGCGCACGCTGCATATACAAAGTAACGTACTGCATATGTTTGCATATGCAGATGCAAGCGGGAAAAATCTCTTGTACGGCTGTAACATACAATTACTTTAAACTGCTTATTTTTTTTTTTTTTTGTAACAGTCATTTTCCAATGGGACGCTTCTAAAATAGTTATACAAGTACTCTGTGCTCCGTACATACTGCTCTTTTTTTCTTTCAAGAAAAAGAAAAGGGGAAAAAAACTATGATATGTACGTACTTACCCTGAATTCTGTGTCCAAGCGTGTTTTAGCTTCTACCCTGAACCAGCTCTCCATAACAGAGCCTACTGATTTCACCAAACACTGAGAAATGATCACGAATTGAAGTCCCCTTGAGGTCTATTTCTATTCTAACCAATCAAGTGGCGTTACATAATCGTCGCAATCGCTAATCAACAACAGATTCTTTTTTTTTTGTATATCCTCATCCTTCTCATCAGCTGGTATTATATAGTTTTAACATCTGAACTCATCTCCGATCAACCTCCTGATTCGAGGCCAACTTAACCACTAGTGGGCGCCCATCGCTGATTAATTTGCTTCTTCCTCACCTAGATTCACCAAATTAGCATCGCCCTACACAACTTGTAAACCAGGGGTCCTGGGGTTAATAAAAACTCACCATCGGCGCTATAAACCATACCCCCACCGTCAACGCCACCACCGTCGCCACCAACTGCGCCTTCCCAAACCCCTTCCCAAGCATATCAAACGGACCACTTGGAGTCACCCTCGTACCAAAAACATCCGTCTCACTCCACACCACCACGAGACTCGTACTCTCCATCAAACTTGGACTGGTACTGATCCCCACGTTCCCTCCTTCTATATACATCAACTCCCGCTTATGAGTGAGTATACTCCTATGGTCGACTGGGAGGACAGGGTCATATCTCAGCAGCCCCTCTTCCCTTTCATTCGCGTCCGGGTCTCTGCCTACAGGGCGCCGAGGGTCAAGGAGCCGCTTAGGTATAGAGAGGAGCGATGGCGGTGAGTCGGTAAACACCAACAAATCAATAGTTGTAATTGATTGTTTCGTCGCCGTAGCCGACATTGCTATGATGGGAATCGGCGAGACATAGGTCTGACTAATGGCATACGGCTTCACTCCCATCACCTGCGGATCAAAGCTCGAGAAATCCTCCATGGAGCGAAGCGGCCCGCGGTCATTCTTCAATGGGGATTCATAGAGCTCTGTAACCACTAGCTGGTAACCCTTTGTTGTAGGCACGTCCGATGTTAAGTCTTCATTAGCATAAAACGAATACACAAACCAGTTCTCACACAGCAAGGCGACAATTTTCTTGCTCTTATCGACAGAGGTGTGACTTGCTGAGTACAGGACCGCACCAGAGACAGAGTCCAGGAGGTATACCGACACGGCGTCAGAGCCATCGATACGTTGAGTTGTGAGGAGTATCATGTGTGGGTTAAGGTATTTATACATTACCGACCTATCTCCCATAACCTTCCCGATAGACGCAGGTGGGGTACTGCGGATTGGTGTGTTGATCGAAGTGACGAGTTCGAGTTCTGGGGGGAGAAGGAGAAGGTTTTCTTGACATCTAGAGATCCCGGGGTAACTTTATAACCATGAAGATCTCCAAAATCATCCGGTATGGCAACATATAAATCATCTGAGACGGTGATGTTCTCATCTTCTGCTCCATAATACTTAGTGGTAATATCGCCACTTGTGTTTCTCACCACTGCCAAAATCACCTTCTTCTCCCCCTTCCCCTCAATAAGCGACGTAGCCATGACCATCTCCACATCCCTCGAATCCTCCTTCATCAAGAGTTTTCCTTCAAAAACATCCACCTCAACATACCTCCCCTGGCTCGACAGCACCCCAACCACTCCCTTCGCAATCTCATAAAACCCCTTGATATCTTGCACCCTCATATCCACTAGATGCGGTATGAACCAAAGAACCTTCCCTCTCTGGCCAAAATCAATCCCGGCCATGCCCCCATTCGACGTAACCCCTACAAGCAGCTTCCGGAAACCAAACGCATCTCTGAATTTTCCGTCCAAGATTTGCTCTGTCTTTGCTCCAGTAAACTCCGTGAGGATGCGCGTGGGAAGATTAGCAGCCCAGGAGGGACCGTACGTGATCAGCTCGTGTATGTGTCGCTTAATGCGGTGGATATATGCCGCGATAACATTCTGTGATTCTTCCACGTGTAACTCGCTTTCGACTTCTTCTGTAGTGGGATCGAGGAGTTCAACCCAAATGACAGCTTTCATGCCGGACAATAGCTCGGGGCGAGTCCATGTTACGACGCCATTGAGGGTGAGGTGAGTGTTTGTGTCTGGGTATGAAGTAACGAAAGTCCTTAGGGCATATGTATTATCCGTGCGGGGAATAACCTCCGAAACCGACACGAAGGTCGAGCGGATTTCGGTTGCATTTCCAGAAAATGTGTAGAGTGGCCCCACAGCAGACCCACAATAGATTTCCGAGGTACCCAAGGGAAGGCTCCAAGTAAAGTAGATTTCCCCATTGGAAGCCGCACTTGCAGACCACGAGGTTGGCGAGTAGGATTTAGCTGGGATATCGTAGATCTTGGTGAGAATCTCATCCTCGCCATCCATTTTCCAGATCTCGGCCCATGAAGAATGAAGAGTGTCGAAGGAGAGGAGGAAGGTGTTGTAGCCTGGCACGGTATGCGCGTCGATGCGTATGATGCCTTCGGGAATGGGGATGGTGCTCATTGATTGACTCTTGAGGGAGAGGAGCATGAGTGTTCTACCGTGGTCTTCGCGCCATACTGCGATACCCGGACTACCGACATGGATTATGGATTGAAGGTTCCTAACTTCGGAGGCAGAGAGGATTTTGGTGTCGCGTCTGTGGATGTCGGTGGTTTGGAGTCTGTTGGTGCCGTCCTTGGGGGAGAGGCTGACGACGTAGGCAGCATCTTGATAGATGTGGAGTGAGACCGGAACATCATTTCTATGCGACTGTTAGCCATAGTCAACCCTCGGGCTAATATGAATAGTAGGTGTACTTGTCAATGATACCGTGATAATCATCAATCACATTCCCGTTGGTACCATCCACTTTCTGTACACTCCCATCCGTACACAGCACAACTGCATCCTGTTCCTTCGAAACTCGCACATCTTTTAGCACCTCATTAAACTCCGTAGTCCAAAGCAACCTTCCATCATTCGCATCCCAAGCCCTCAACGTCGACCCCGCCGCAGACAACACCTTGCCGTCCGCAGGCCTAGCCTTGATCGAATCCGCATTGAATCCCAGGGCATCTTTCGCTATCGACTGCCTCCACATAAGTGCCCCATCTCGGGGATTTATAGCCGCAAGGACCTTCCTGTCCGTGAGGGTGTATATTAATGAAGCTTTTGAGTCTGGTTGGGGGCGGTGGAAGAAGGTGGAGGGCTGTATTGAGAGGCCGATGGTGGGGACGTGCCAGTCTGTCTTGTAGGCTTCATCTTGGATGACAGCGAGAGAAGGGACGATGAGGAGGGAGAGAGAGAGCAGGCAGGGGAGGAAGGCGGTTGGGGGCCGCATGGCTGCTGCTGCCGGTGGGGAGCAAGCAGGTGGGGGTCGTGTTTGCTCGTCGTCTATGGAGAGTGCCCGACTAAATGTCGATCTGAGATGGCTGAGGGGAGCTGTCTTCCTATCTCCAGCCTCAATTTGTATGTTGTCGATGACAAGCTGTTGTGTTCCTTGCAGCTGGGTGCAGCTTTTGGCGGTTACAGACTGGAACTGTGATATTTCCAAGCTTTGGGCTTCAACACCAGCAACGCCCAAATACACCTACTACTAATATACCTGCACGCCCTGTTCCAGAGCTCCTCGCGATCTTGTAACGATGGCCGACTACACAAAATTGCTCGATCACCGTGGTGAATTCGCAAAATCTCATGCGGCCAGATATCGCACGCCCGCTGACTAAGCCCACCAAAAACTCCCAAGAGTCAACTGCCCCCACCCAGCCCCAGCGGGCCCACCAGAAAGCAGTCACACTTAGTCCCCTCCTCACCACCCTGGAGGGTACTTAAACCACATCAATGCCTCCACGAATACGAATCCCATCTTGCCCATCTGTCACTTTCCTCACATTCAACCCATCTACATCATCAGGCGCCCTTGTTCCCACACGAGCAAGATGCGCATTTCTCTCCACCACCCCCGCCCAAGCTAAAGCGCAGACGAAACTCCGTCGAGATTTCTTTGAATGGCTTAATGGCCCTGGTGCGGTATTCACGCAACTACCACACGCAGGCAAAACCAACTACCTCGGTGCATACGATGTCAAGACCGGTGAACCAAGAGAGGGTGGGCGGAGTGCGCAGCTGCCTTTCCCGATGAACTCGGTCTTTCCTTCGACACCAGTCGTGAGCGATGAGTTGGCAAACGAGGTGTACAGCCGTGTCGTCGAGGGCGGGAAGAGCGTTAGGATGGTGAGCGCGGAATTGAACGTTTCTCTGCAGAGAGTAGCTGCCATTGTTCGGCTCAAGACCATTGAGAAGCGATGGGAGAAGGAGGTAAGCTTCCTCTATACACCGCAACCCCAGAATACCCGCAGGATCTCTATGATGAGTCACATAAATTCGATTAGTCTTGAAGAACACCTACATGGTTAAGATACTTTCTTCCTGAGACGGCCCTGCTAAGGCCTATTTCTATACCTACCTCAATCGCCCACCCTTCCTAAAGCCCTCTCACTAACCAATCAATCTAAACCCCTCAGGGAAAGCCAATTAAACCCTTCCTCACCAAAACCATTCACGGCATGCTCCCCATTACACCCCTCACTGGCAGTATATCCAACCCCCACGAGCCTATTAACGACCTTCCTGCCCACCCTTTGACTCACACCCAACATTTTGTCCCCGTCTCCGAATCCCGCGCCTTCACCCGTGCCGACGCCGGTGCCGAGTTTGGTCTTTCCCCCGCTGACGAGATGATCCCCCATCCCGAACTCATCACCGAAGAGCGTGAGCGGGGGCAATTCACACCCGACGACAGGAGGCAGAGAGCACAGGTGAAGGAGTGGCAGGAGAATGAGGCGAAGAGGCTGGGGGATGAGAAGAGGAGGCAGAAACAGAAGGACGAGGAGATGGTTTTGGATAGCGGGAGGTGGAGGTGGAAGATTCAGAATGCAGAGACAGGGAAGGTTGGGTTTAGATATGGGTTGCCGCATGAGGATAGAAAGAAGGGACAAGTCAAGATCCCCACGAGGGTCGAGTAGAGGGTTAATATTCTTAGAAAATCAACCGCATTGCGGTCGACAGTGTACAAAATTGTATATATGCACCTCCCTTTGGAAGTATGACGAGATGTGATAGAGCACGTCTTATGCAAGTAATAAAAAGGCCAACAACTTGAATATATTGCGGGTTGGACTTAAATATCTATCTCAGCTTGGTTCGCCTACATCGTATTCAGTGCATTCTCCAGCTTCTCGGCCGTCAATCCCCCGCAAAAGCCTTGTGGTTCTTTAGCCACATGAGTCCAACTTCGAATTCGAAACTACGACCTTGAATCTCTCCAAAGCCGTACCTGTTAGAGTTTTGGGATCCCGCTGTTTTGGTGCTTGGGCGATCGAGAACTATATGTGTGTATCTACTTGTTATGTATAGCGGTGCGGCCTGCTTCCTTCAGCTTCCACAAAAATTCCCCTGATATAACGGATATCGTCGATAGAGGTTCTGGTGTTTCCCTCAAGATGAGGTTTTATGTGTATTGTATGTAACTCAGAGGAAAAATTTCCCCTGTACTGGCCTGCAGCAGCTTTATCCTTGAACACTATCACAAAAGTCATCAATGGTAATGTCATAGCTGAACTAGAATATGATATACAGCAAAAATCCCCCACATGTGGCTACAACCTAATCAATAAGGTTGGTAATACCGCTCGAATACATGTCTTTTGCAAAGCTCTCTGTTCAACAAAAATCTCCGTTGGTCACTAGCGACAAGATAGTAGGTACCGGTAATTATATTCCTACAGATGCTGAAAAAAAACTAATTGTACGTATGTTTGAGTTTTGCCAGTTGCCCATCTAACCTTGATATACTACTTCCGAACCAAACATGCCGCAGTTACCTGTCTGCTGATTTGTGATCTCAGCCGCCATCATCGAACTTTGAAGGGTTCTGTGCACCACTGTGTTAGATCGGCCATTGGCGCTAATACCTGGGGAGCGGGGCGTGTGGCTTTTCATGTCGATTTTGTATAGGCTTCGGCAACAGCTACTACAGTTTTCGTTAAGATTCCAGAGTTCAGGGTAATATAAACGCAAGTTCAGGGTAATGCACTGTGTGCGGGCAATTCTTTAGGCACCTCCTCTACAGCGCCAGCCCGAATGCGCCGCTAGCTAGTGAGACATACAGCAGCGTGATGAGTAAAAGGGGTGCCGTAAAGACTTTCTTTCCCCCATACATTGTACTGCAGGTACATCTGCAAGTTGTAGAGAAGAAATTTTCCGACACGCCCTCATAGCCTACGCTTGGACCAGCACCGACCAAGGACCCTTCAACAGCTAGGCTCAACCATATCAGCAAGGCCGAGTCAACAGCCTGCCCATACACTGCGGCTGCCCACACACTGTGGTAGCCCAAAAGAAAAAAGGCACACATCATTTTCCAATGTCCCAGACACGGGGAAGCTAATCTCGACGGCCGCATATTTAAGCGACCTTGACCGACTCATATCAATGAAAGACAACGAGGACGAAGAGGCATGGGACGCAGCAGAATGTAGCTTTCTTTTTCCTACTTATATTCCAGACTCAGATAGTTTGACATCTCATTACTCGTATGCACTGCCTTTAGGAACCACTTTCGGAAACCCAGGTGGATTCAAGGGTGCATGTTCCGATACTGTATGTACATAGCCGCGCGAGTCAGGCGAATTAATGCTCAATCCACTTAGACCCGGATAGCTCGTCATACTTATCTGAAGGGAAGTGCACACGAGAAGTGAGCCTTTTTTAAGAAGAAATTTGAAAAAAATTGATAAAAGAGAACAGAAGTTCAGGGTAACTAATAGTTCAATCTTCCAAGGCTTAGAGTAAAATATTTTGGGGGTCACTTCTAGTTCAATCTTCCAAGGTTTAGAGTAAAATATTTTGAGGGTCACTTCTAGTAAAAGTCCATCACAATAGAGACAATTGGTAAAATCATTGAAATTTTATAAAGATTATAAGTTTAAAGCCAATTTGGAATCAAATTAGAAATAAAAATATTTTAAGTACCTCTGTTTCAAAAAAGAATAAAAAATATATATAATACTCTGGTTCTAACCAATTTTAAGTCAGTAAATGGTTTTTATTTAGTATAGTTTAACAGCAGAAACGCAATCTATTTCTTTCCAAAACTAGGGAACTCTCATAGTATTCATTAGTTGTAATCTATAGAAGTATGTAAAGCCTAAGTAATAATAATGTAGCATTAGTTACCCTGAACTCTTGGCCGTTAGCTTCAAATCTAGACGGTTGTTTCGCAATTCTAAGTAGATCAGATAAGCCGGGGACCTAACTAACAGTGGCAGGGAGAGTTGAGGACAACTCGCCAACAATCAGTCTCATAGACCAAGTTGAAGTTAACGTTTTTACTTCTATTCACAACTACAGCAATATCTAGACCTTGCTTGCGGCATAACTTGAAAACATGAAATTTTGGAAGTTTGGTTGGCACAAGTCCCCCGCCAAACGGGGACTTGTGAGCAAGAGTTTGCTTGTCGAGTAGGGAATAGGTGACGAGGCCTGTCCTCTTTACCTCTCTGAATAGAAACCCAGGTTCCTGCGGCATGGGAGGCGCATCGAGTACTGAATTTTTTTTTAAAAAAAAAAATTAAAAATAAGTAGAATATATATATCTTTCTGAGTGACATGAAGGAAATACAAATAAAGAAGAAAAAAAAAAAGAAAGGCCTCGCCCCTAGGTGGTGTGGGAAGATGGGAGAATTACTAAGGTAAAACGAGCGATAGTATCAAATAATAAATAAAATATGCGGGATAACTATTGGTGTAGAGCTAGAGTTCCAACTTGTAAAATATACGCAACTAAAATCAAGAAGATTATTTATTATAAATGAAGTTAAAAGTTTAAAGGGAAGAAACGAATTCAGGGTAACTTGCTACAACACATAATAGCCCACCAATAGCCCACCAAACCCCCTTTCCGGTGTATTCGCGATTATTCATGACGAAGTTTCAGATTTATTTTTTTTACACCGAACTGATGTTACTTACATATACCAGCGTAGTTCGAATTTGGTCATAGGTAAATGTTTCCCTGAAAGTGAGAACCGGAATTAGCTGATAAATACATTCCAAATTCCCCAAGACCATGGAAAATCAGGTGTCCAGATGCTTAAAAGGTACCTCAACCTTTGAGATCCCTTATGAATGGAGGTCCCTTTTTTAATATCAAATTCATCATGACCCAATTTCTACCGTATATGACTAGTAGTTATTTAATTAGCCGTCTTACTTGGCAGAAGAGGATAAGGTGGAGGACAGGGGAACTTGGGATTATGACAGAACAAGTACAGAATAGAATCACTTGGGGATAGAAACAGAGCTTCCACATATATATATAAGATTAATACTCGTATCGTTCAGAGAGCTACCCGGAAATCCGAGTGGATTGAAAAGTTAATCTGTCAGACCCGCTCGAATATGTATTATGTAACATGCTCTCTACGAGGTTGCGCAACTAGACTAGTAACATGCAGTACCTGATCTGTACTAAATTTGAAACGGTAAAGGAAGAAGCTCTCGATACATAGTCTGGCTTGCTCGATACAAACTTCATGCTGCTCCCAGGGGTAAAAGAAACCAAGAAAACATCTTGATCTGATGCAGTAGAAGCATTCTATATTCCAGACTGAATGCCGAAGCCTGGGGCGCGGACCTTTGCGTGTCACGTCGGCTTTAGATGAGCTCCTAAGCCCTCCACGTGTGGCGATTTCCGAGTACCCCGCCATATCAAGTAGCTAATGCAGTTGCTCGCGTCGGCTTTTTCGTTCCCTCGAATGCTGATGTGACCCTAACCCCACAGGTGAAAAATAGTCAAGCTAACGAACGATAGAGACCATGTACAGAGTTGAAAACTTTCCTTGGATAAATGAAATAAATATATATTTCCTACTGGATCAAGAGTTATGATAAATATAACAACATTTGCTATCTAGAGTTTATTATATTATAACGGTATCATTTGTATTCAATGCTCAGATACCAAGTATGAAATCAGCTATACTTTTTATTCATCAAATCAGCCTTACTCCTCCAGCACGAAGTTTAGATTAATCCCCTTACTTCGTCAGCCCATAGGTGCAAGCTACCTTCCAAGTATCAAAAACTACGTTCAGATCTCCATTTGCAAGACACCATCCACCACGTCTTCCCCTGCCGCTTTTTCACTTACTGCAAATCTCTCCACATCCCATCCATAATTTCTCCTCAGTCGGCCCCAAATCCAACTGCTCTGAATCTTACTCCACTCTGATTCTGGATGTGGCCTATGAAAACTAATGCTCTCATTTACATCGACCCTCTCAGGCGTGAAGCGGAAAGCAGACCCACCGACGGGAATACAGCTAAATCCCAAATGGGTCATCAAATATATAAAGTCCTTCCATACAATAGGTGCAGACCCGGAGGCAAGGTTAACAAGCAGTAGGTGGGCTCGGCGTGATACGAAAATTGGGCCTGGCTTTGGAGATGGCGGCACTGGGGTTGCCACTATTTCCTCGCTGGCTTCCTTTTCTGCTGTGCCTCGGGTTTTTATCTTTTGGGGGTTCGATGATTGCGCAGGATCCTGGGTGGCACCAGTGGAACCTTTAGCGTTTACCCCAAAAGGACGGGCAGGCTCGTGGTCAGCGGCGGGACAACGTGGAGGATGTCTGCGTGCCGGCGTGGGTAAGGTATGATCATCCGTGACGAGCCAAGGATCCTAAGTAAGAATGTTTTAGCACCCACATATGAGGTTCTCTTGATTATTTTAGATAACGAAAAATATACCTCGCCGTATCCAAAGATATCGTCATATGGCACGACTGGAATCAGCTCTGGCAATGAAGTTGTATCAAGTAGTCCCGCTTCATTGTCTTCGTCACTAGCACCCTCTGCAAACCAAATCTGACCCTGCCAATTCCATTTTCCCTTGCGTTTTTTTGCTAGCCTGCCTTTACTTGCCCCGACCCAGTCGGCTAATGTTTTTCCATCCTTCGACAGCTTTGCAACTTCCCTGTCTACAACCTTCCAAAACGTCTCCAGCCCCTCTGGTAGAGTCTCTACCTTTTGCAGTACTTGCCATCCATCATCCGTTCCGGCTAAGGAAGGAGTAAGATTAATCCTCGGCATGATATCTGCAAATTCGTTGATAGTACGTGAGATTCCGTCGGTAGAGCGCCCCATATTTAGGGTACCCATGCCAGACGTAGGAATATAGACCTTCAGTTCATCCACCAATTCATACACACTCGCTGCCGCACCGAGATTATCCATGACCCACGGGTGTACAGTATCCTTCAGGTAGGGTCTTTCGAAGAGCTCCCGTTCTACCTCATCCGAGATTCGGCGAAGATCAAAGATCTCATTCTCCCATGACTTACTCACAGTCGAGCACATGACGATCCCTGCAATAGGATCCTTTTGATATACACTGGCTGGGTCAGTGTGACACAGGAAAGACATCTTTCCTGTGAACGATGTAGTCTGAACTCGATGAAAGTACTGACGTAGTTGGGGCCCAGCCCCAACGTGCAACTTCAAAGCAGTATCCAGAAATCTCTCCAGTATGATTAACAAAGCTTCTATACCGGTAATTATTTCGTCAAGTATTTCATTTGCTCCACCCCGGCTGTCGATTATGATTTCGTTGGCATCCTCAAAAAGTAAGACGATTTCATTCCAAATGAGAAGGCGAGAGTAGCTATTGTGGATAATCTTCTTCACCGCATCTCCAACGCTCTCAGCAGAGTATGGATTGCCTCTGTGGCCGTAAAGGTCTGTGATATGCTCTGCGCGATGCTCGAGAAATTTTGATGTTTCGTCGAGAAGGTAAGAAGGCTCGGTGCGAAGAAGATCGACAATATCTTGCGCTTCTCGAAGCATCGTAGTCGCAAGGTGGTACGCATGATCAAAATTAAATTTAATTGGCGGGACATAAAGCTTCACCTTGGCCATGTAAGCTCGAGAAGTAGAGAGTCCTGCTTGAAAACTAATCGCAGAGATGGTCCCAACATCCTTGATGAGATATGCAAGCTGGGATTTATCAATGTTTTTGGCCGGATGACCTGATGCGTCCGGCTTTCTTGCCTCTACATCAAGAATATCCAGAACGCAATTGAGACAGAAATCTGTCACGAGCTTCTGCCAACGAAATAGGTATTTCCCTTGTGGCTCGAGAGGTACAACGGTTTTTGCAATGAGTCCACCGAAAAGATCCAGACTCTGCTGACTCCAAGTTTTGATAAGTCCATAATCAGTCTGTGCCTTGCCGATGATCACTACTTCAACCAAAGTATTTATGTCAAGCTTGCTCCAGCCGCTCCCTTCCGTGATGCCGAATAGGCCAAGAATTGGCTCCACGAAATTCATGTAGTCCCAACGCCCCATTTCCGCGGGGCCTGTTATGAGCCTCGAGTGCAAGAAGTTGAGCAATGGGGCTGGAGATTTTGCAAGACTGTCAAGGTTTATACCAGTTCCATACAAATATTCTTCCATGGACAGCTTTGTCAGCGGGCTAATTTTCCCGGTAGCTCCAAACATCTTCTCGCTGAATGTTGGTGCCCCTATTGCAACTGCTGCTGCAAATACCTGCTCGCTGAATTTTGGAGCAGCCGCTGCAATGGCTGGAGGTGGTTGGCCGTAAGTCTTGCCGCTCTGAGTTGATGAAGATACTTCGCCGCCTGTGGTTACAGTGGCTAACCATGCACGTGTGAGGCACTTGTTCCGGAGAGCAACGTTTTTCTTGCGCCAACGGCTTGCTATGAGCTGAGAATGGGTCGTTGCTAAGGTAAGGAGCTTTGTATACGATGCTTGAACATCGAAGAGAGCTGGGTTCAGGAGAGGGATGGACCGTGGAGGTTCAGAAGCATCCAGACGGCGGGAGCCCTGACGGCCAGATTGGCGGCGTGGAGGCATATCTAGACCGTTCAGCGTCAATTCTAGTCGAAGTTCCTGCAACCAGTCGAGAGTTTGTTACATCTATGCGTACCAAATGCCTTCAGAATCTGATATGCTCAAGCAAGGAAGGTAATTTTCCGGTTGGTGGAAGTGGTGCACGTTGAGCAACTGATATAAACTATCGATATCGTGGGATTTGGAGTAGCACATGAACGGACCCGGGGCTTATCGCCTTATCGTGATGAGCTGAAGTGTGTGCTTAGGTAATACGGCTGACGCTTTCCTTGTGAGAGCACAGTACGTAAGTACACCCCTCCGCCCCCACAATAAAATACCATAGATGCTCTCCATATAGTGAACTATGGCATTCCCTTCGCTCCCTGCTCAGACACTTGACTTTGTCCGCTTACTTACGGATGAAGGCCTCCTCGGTATCCTCCGTTCTGCAAATGTCAAGCTATCTCGAACTTCTTCCGGGGCTGCATTTCCTCGCCCCGAGCTTGAGAAACGGGTCAAGCTCATGCTCTCGGACTGCCAGAGGCTAAAGAATATGCTCCCATTGGGTCAGGCCACATATCCGGAGCTTCCAGGCTGGACACAAGATCGTGAAAATCATGATGAGCAAGGAAATAATGCCAAAAAAACTAAAACAGGGTAAGTATTGGTGTATGCTCTTCCGCTCTGGCACTCCAGCTTGTTCGTGATTCATGGCTAAGCCTCACTCTCGCACAAGCAACAGTATAACCGGGTTGACTCAGGCTTTCAGTGAATTCTACACCCTAAAAGAATCATTCACGTTCAGAGCAATGCAAGACAATATGCCCGGCTTCGTGGATCGTGAAGTGGGAGAGCATGCCTTCACAGATGCCGGTAGAACCCTGCTGGCACTCGCTGATACCGTGGAAGGTGTGTTTCCAGATGGTATTGAGAACACCGCTTTGCTCCTGCAGGACGAAGCCCAAACAGGTGGCATTGCTCTCAAGATAATTTCCATCCGTGGTTGCCCAGGGGATCCCTCAAATCCCATCTTTTTTGTGCTCTTTCACCATGAAACACGAGAACATGTCATCAGCTCTTCCCAAATTGTTGACGTTGAAAGCGTATCCCCAACTCTGCGCTGGGTGAACTCCTGCATGGCTGAGATGGACACCACCGTGGGGCAAATTGACTGCCCCGTCAATGCCCAACATCTCATTTTACGCCAGCTCCTCTATAACGCACGACGAGTTCCGGCGGATTATAAACCCACATTCAACAAATTCCGTAAAGGTGCCCTTGTGCACTTTACTCCTTCTTTTATACTGCCCCTTCGCCCAGTTTCGCCTGCTATGTTAGGACACCTCAGTCGCCCTATCAAACAGTCCGACTGTTCCGCTGCCAACTGTCCTGGGGTATTCGCCGATGCAGGCATTTGCTCTCGCTGTAGCATAATCCAGTACTGCTCTACCTTATGTCAATCTCGAGACCTCCACAGCCATGCCCCCTTCTGTGGACGTATTTCCCGCTCCAAAGTCGTTTCCTTCGAAGCCTGTCCTCCATCTGACATCGCCCAATATGCCGGTTTGTTCATGAACTTAGGCTCAACCACCCGTGACATGGCTACAACTGTCTCGGTGAGCGATCATGCGAAAACCGGTCTCGCAGAAAGTAGGAAAAAGCATCCAAATCGGAGACTCTTCTTGATCAAGGTTCAGGTAGGTCTGCAAGGCACTGGACCATTGATGGTTTATGACCAAGACAAGACTTTCATTGTTCAAGTATACCCTCCTCGGGAAGGAGGAGATGAGAGGGATGCCACGGCCTTTAAAGCAATGGAGAACCTGTCCCGCAAATGTACTAGATGGAGAGGCTTGAAGGTTTTCTTATATGCAAGGCATTCGAGCGCTGGGGATACCAGGCTAGAAGTGTTGACAGATGTGTTGCCGGGGCAGGAGGTGCCATGGTAAAGGGAACCTTCTGAAAGGTTAACAAAAAGTGTAGGTTATACATACATACAGCGTACCTAAACTTTATTCCTTAAGTGGGCATGTGGACCCGAAATCTTTTAGCAGCTGATGGAAAAAGAATTAAAGGAATTTCCTAGAAACTCCCAAAAAATATTGTACCTTTAGTAATAAATATACTACTAGTGGTAGTCAAATGAGAAAATTTTTATTTTATTGATATGTAAAATTGACCAGGCTCCCCTGTATGGACTAAACCATATTGAGGTGCCCCATTTGACCGCTTAATTTGAAAAAAAGTTATTGATGTTAATCGTGATGCTCAACATATCAGAGCTTCGGAGAGCACCAACATGAAACGATACCTCATAGATAGAGGTAAAGAAAGGCACTGCAGGACGTCATAAAAGCTATGATATTTTAGAGGATATTATCGAACGCTATCCAGAGGAGGCCATTTTAGTCTATTATCTTATGTATCGAGCAAGCTTTTGGCTTTGATGATGTTGCGGATGAAGATGTGGTAACTAGCAACATGCTTAGATAGAGGTTGTGGTAGGTACAGTGTGGTAGGGTGTGATGTGATTGGGTGTGGTGATGACTGCGATGGATGATTAAGCCGTAAATAAAAAATTTTGATCTATCCATCAACATCAATCGACTCTGGAGTCGATTGATGAAAGTGCTGCATATCAAGAAAAATTGATCTTGGCAAAGCAGGTTGTTCGCCAAGGGCCAATCATCGTGAAGGCCAAGATCAAAAATTATGCATTTGATCACAAAAATTTTCTCATTTGACTACCACGTACTTAGGTATAACGTTTTGAGGAGACTGGAACTTAATGACGTTGATGGGAAATCGAGAACTAAAAAACTGAGACAGGCTTCCGGTGAAGGTTGCCAAGGGAGCTCAGGCTGGGTTTGATATGAACAATGAATGTTATGAACCAGCATATGCACTTTGCTGTTTCAAAGCCAAATTCAAATATCATGACATATGGCAGAGGGTCATAGCATGAACCTCCCCAGTATCGTAGCATAAGAAATCTCATCACAGTTTCGGTCATATGAGATAACAAAGTTTATTGTCACGAAGAAAAAGATTTGTAATTAGTACTTACGTACAGTATGCCCGGTCTTCTGGACGTCAACACTGGACTCAATCCGGGCCCATGGATTACCAATGCTGAGAATCATACATAGTGAAGGAACGTTAACGGGAAGTCATCTTACAGTACAATCTCAATGTAAGAATGTCGTCGAGCAGTCATTGAAATATATTTCATTGTTTGGCCAGTAGACTATTTTCTTATACTGAATCTATATCTTATATTGGGCATTTATTATATTGAGAGTCTACGTAATCATAATTAAGATTGAACAATAATTTCCCTTTTTGTCCATTGCATCGCATTTCTCTAAAAGACTCCAATCAGTATATTGAATTATATACCCTTACATATGTGCTATCTTGTATCGTTATCATTATCGTATCTCAATAATTTGGCCGCAGTCCAAAATCATATCTGCCCCAGCGTTACCATATCCATCTATACTCATGTCAACAGAAGCCAATCAATAAATGGTAATATATAGATTATATAGATCAAAGCGAGGCAATTATAGACCTATAATAATCCTACATCATCTATCTCTACCGTCCCATCTGCAATAGATCGATCGATCGATAGATTAAACTACGTAATTACGTAGGTGTATTGGGAATGTGTAAATCTCTCTCTATTGGTTCCAATTTTTCTTTCTAAGCCAGCTCTAGCTATAAACACTAAATAGTTAAACCCGTCTCAATTCTTGCATTACCATCATCTCCATTTGTAACTCCCAACATTCCAATCCTGAACCTACTTACTATAACCAGAAAAACTCTCGCCGCCACGTTATCCCATGTGGTGATTAGAGCAGGGGATCATGCACAGATGCGTCATTTCCCATGCACAATGACGATATGCATGATGTTCCCCTCTTTCAAGTCCTTGTCCACCCCTGCTCAGGACGACCAGCGACCCCTGCACCCCAGCCATTGACGTTTGACCCTAGCTTTAGCGAATGTGGATGGGGCTCCTTCATATATTTCGCTGCACGATGATGATTGTAATGATGATGGTGGTCTCCTAATCTATCCTCGACTTCGGGGATGCTGGCCACCGTCACCCAGCCGGGTATGTATGTACGTATATATGTATGTATATATGTATGTACAGTATATAAGAGCTAGTATGTAAGTCAGTCTCGCGCCATGTACAAGTAGACATATGTATGCATTGTGGTCATCGTTGCGGTAAAGTGGCATTTAATCTATTCTCGATTCAGATTCAGGTGATTTGCCGATATGTCTTCTGATTCGCGATGGGGCGATGAATTATATTAATTAATCCGTGACGGCTAGGTCACGTTATTGCTGCAATTCTAATGTTGTTGGTGCATATGTGGTCCAGTGACATTGATTGTTTGATTTTTGATTGTTTGATCAGGACTGGACTGTCGAAGCCAATGTCAGTGAACATCCGTTTCTAGCCATACCCTGCCGTACCCAAGCCAACAAACAGTTACGTGACCCATGACCCAGTAATCCTGCTACAAAAGAACATTCCCAAAACAAACCCCGAAACAAGCTCTTCCTTTCCCCAGCCAATTCCTCTCCGTATATGCGCTGTCACCGTACGTAAATGCTTAGCCTGCCACACATCCCCCAGTCGTCCAGGCACAAGGCAATTTGCACAATGACGTCTTCGACCCTCAACCCCAGGTTATCTACTCGATCCACCCCGCGATCTCGATCTCGGTATTCGAATCTGACAAGGGAACCCGCAGCCGATGTCAAGGTTAACGTTAATGCCACCACAACCACAACCACCACCACCCCCTAATTCCCTACACATAAACTTACCCAGCTAACCAACCACTGCACCCCTATTGCACGGGAATGAAGGAAAGTGAACTGGAGGAGGGTATTAAAGACTGAACCTGCCGCGGGTTAAGCAGATAGGATGGGATGGGTATGCAAAGAAAACGAAAGGCAACGCAACGCAACGCAACAGCAAACTGTCCGTCCCCCGAGCACCATCTAGCGGGCGGGTTTGAGATATTCGGAAGGTGGATTTGAAGACACTGGTCAAGGGATTCGAATAAGAATGTGGGTTGGCAGCATAGTTAGATAGCCATTGGATATATATACATATCTCAAAGGTGGCCCTGTGATGGGAGTAGAGCTGAGCATGGAAAAAAGGACGAGGGATTAAATGGGGGGGAATAAGAAAGGAATGGAGAACAATGGTATGGAGGAGGGGGTGTTGGATGGCAAGGAAGTATAGGACTGCGTTACCAACCCGGCGAGAGGGAGGAGGAACTGGTCCAGGAATCTTCCGTCCGGGCCGTGGAATCGGAATCAAGGTATTTCTGTTGCGTGCGCACAATGGCAACGACCATCTGGAGCAGACATGCAGACCTTTGACCATCAGGTTGATTCCAGCCCTAGGCTCGGCCAGCACTCTTATATAGCCTATCCTTCATCGATTCTTCAAGATTTCTTACAGATGACCCCACCAACTGCCGACATTGTCAACGGATGAGAGATCAAACAACTACAGCGGAATTCGAACAGAATTCGAAACTGGCATACAATGCATATGCATAGACTTGAGAGGTCGGTGGCGATGTCAGCCTCTATCTCGCACTGCCCAACCAAAGGAGAGAAAAATGACATCCAGACTCAAACTAATAGCATGCGGTGTGAACACCTAAATAGGGACAGCCGCCTTCCTCAGACTCTACACTACATTCTGGGGTACCATGGCATGTGATCGAACACACCTGATCTGTCCTCGACTGATCGACTTCATATTAGAAACCGCATAAACTATACTGGACCTTAAAGCACAACACCCACTTCAACTTCAATTGCACCGAATTCTTGTACCACGCCGCCGAGCCCCGGGCCACCTTCAATCCACTATAATACCGATATACCCCCCGATGGAGTGACCCCCCTTCAACCACTCTCCCCGGGATGGTGAAATTAATCTCTCCAACTACCGCACGCGGTAATGATTATATTCGCACCATGTACACCATATCCAAATACCCTGGGCATTGCACTGCGTTAACCAGACTAGATGGATATATCTGTTTCCATTCCCACGGATAAACATTGGCAGCTATGACAACTTGCACTCAACTGCTACGAACTAGGTTAGGCGAGACGCAGCCGCAGTAGCTTGGCTACCAGGCAGTCTGGGCATCTAGTCGCGCATATACGTGGAAAGTCAGACACCCTTCAGGGTCCTGTGACGGGGAGGCAAGGGAAGAGAACACATGCGGAGTGGCTGCACTGAGTTTGTTTGCGCAGTGCATGCAGAGAGTTGTGCCAATCAGACTAGCAGACAGGCAACCGTGACATACTAAAGATAGCATCGCATGCCACCTTGCATCGTCCAACACTGTGCGTATAGCAAAATAGCTTAGAAGATGACACCCCTCGAAAGCTGATTCGCCGCCGTGGATGAGGGTTGGAGACATTAGGTAGCTTTTGCATATGGTACCTGGAAGCCAGGAGTCTTGGAGTTGTATATGGTGCGAGACCTGTTAGATATCAGATTTCTTGAGATTGATGATAAGGTACGTCTATTGCGCATATAAAATATAGTCCTAATCATTCAATGGAGAGCCTGGACATATATTGTTTTGAATTCAGCATCGACTCGATTTGCGGGACTCGCGGAACTCAAAACTCTCAGTACTAGCCCAGTTATCAAAGGCAGCGATTGTTTGCATATGATCTATCATAATTATATTCTTGGAAACACGCTACGCTTGTGAGTTCCCAAGATCTGGATCCGCCTCCTATTAACTCAAGTCAGTCTTATGAAAGAAAGATATCAGGGGGCCGGGTGTGCTGGACTTTGGAGTATACAACTGCAAATCTTTCCAGTCATTGCTTGCTAACAAAATCATTTCAGATCCTCCTAATAGATATCGATCCCTCCGTACAATTAGTCTGTGCTGAGAAAAAAAATGAAAAGTGACAGCACCCCTAGTCGATATGGATATCGATCGGGATCTGAATCCTTGCAAACGCCCAGGATTCGGCGCCGTTGCTGCCTGCTGTTGCCTGTGTGGGTGTCGGTCCGAGAAAATACCGATTAAACACTGTGCTCACCACAGTTGCAGGGAAGGACCTTTGATCTTGAACGTCGTACTTGCCGAATCCCTGCCTCGAGGGATTTCACAGGTGTCTTGATCATCAGTCCGCAAACATACTGACGTTGCCATTGCAGATATATAATTTGAGCATTACTTCTGAGGACCTGCAGAGCTGAAACCCAAATTCATTAGTCAACATAACCACGGTACACCATTTCTTATCGGCATCGGGGGGTAGGCAGTGGGATCGAGGCCAGTTTTCCTTGACCCAGCGCTGTCGGGCCGGAAACTCTTGAGTGTGACCGAATACGATGATTAGTGAAGTCTCGCAATCTATCGATCCAAATATACTTCCCGGTTACTGCTCTCGATTCCGGATACCACCCCTATCAATCAATAATAAATTCTAAAAGATTACCAATCGCAAGCCAGCACCGCGCACGTTTCGGCTCTGGACTGGCCTGTTCGGCCCCAGCCGAACTAGCGATTTCTTTTTATTTATTTCTATTATTTATTTCTAATTCCGGGGAGGTGGGGTGGTTGAGGGGTGGGGTAAACATATATGGAGAGAGGAGCTCCAATATCAATCAATAGTCAGCTAGATATTTGCCTTTGTGACGGGAGCGAAGGTATCAGTCAGGTATGGTGAAAATAATAACGCACCGAAATCGTGTAAATGCCTTCAGTTTCTGCTGTACTATGCTACGGAATCCTGCATCATGATATTGTGAAAGAATAAACATAAATTCTGCCTCACCCCTTCTCGGTGTTCTCATGATACATACCTTCCAGACATGCGCATACAAAACCTAGGACTGTTGGGTAGTCACTGGAGATAGTGCCCAGTTGAAGTCAAGCTTGATTAGCGTGGCCACTGCAGTGAACCGAACGCTCTAGTAACGCCTTTGCCACTGTCTTAATGAATAGATGATCACAAGTTCCCAAAATAATCCCCTTTGATAGTGCTTATGACACGGAAGCCCGTCTTATCTAGGATGGATGCACATCCAGGTTAATGTGTGTGAATAGAGTTTTGGATGTGAAAGCAAAGAAAAGCGGCAGCATAATCATACACTGCCTATATGTATATGTATATTTCAGCTCATATTCCCGATGGCCAGGAATATCATATTACGAAATTCGGAAATGAGAGCCCAAAGCACGTACCAACTAGTTTGAGTGCAAAGTTGTACATATGCAGGTCAGCCGGACACAAGCTCCGAGGTCTCAGCATATGCAGCTTCTCAGGAACACAGCCTTCATTTGGTTCATATGTATCCAAGTGGTTGGGTCTGGGAAACACACAGCCCAGTCGACGTCTAGAGTTCATAGACATAACTGATCGCCTTGGTGGTCAGCATGCAAAAAATGAGATCTTTCTGGAAGGAATGAGGCGAGCCTTCTGTGTGGTCCCAGCGCTTTGCCTCAGATCATGAGCCCAACAGCTGAAACATCCCGTGCTTGGATTACCAAACAGCTGGTCAACCAGGAGGTGGGAATTGTTACTGGGCCCATAGCAAACAAAAAATTCGATTCATCGGATCATCAAAAAAAGCTAACCTTGTCCAGCTGATGGCTGCATGCAGTTCTGTATCTATACCTGTAAGCAAATCCAGGAATAGGGCCACCTGGCTGAGACGACTCGTATTCATGATACAATCAACTGGGAAGTAGAGAAATAGGTGTGCCTCAATTGACCCGGCCCAATGACATGTTTATCTTGTTTTTTTGCGCGTTAACCTCGGCTCAGAACGGCCTATAATATTATGCGGTCAGCAACCAAGATACTTTTCAGACGAGATGGGTGTGACTCCCGATCGTGCACATTTGGGACTTTGGGTAGTGTCTTAATCCATGCAAGCTCGCTTCCTCTTGTGAATTTGTCAACTGTCCACACCACCCAAGAAGGAATATGATATATGACGACTCAGGGAATCCTTCCTGGTGGAGATCATGGTGTGGTAAAGATATACCACGTGAAACAGCAGTGTCAAACCAGCGTAATGCATACGTCTAGCAACTTTTCACATTAATGTTGCGTAAGTGATCAGCTCGCCATCGGGAGGGTGTGTGACCCAGGCACCAAACCCTCCCTTTAGCCTCGAACCTGGAATAATATTCCATGGTCAGTCCGTGAATATGCATCCCACAATTTGGGTAAAGAGCCAAGCAACTCAAAGATACTCTTAACAGCTCAGTCATAGTAATTTCTGGCTTCCGTTGGTGTGCGGGGTCCTTCTCTGCTCCCCACCGAGTACTCATAGAGTGCTCAGGGGATAGGATCATGGCCTCTTGATTGGATTTAGCGATAGAAGATTAAGAGAAGTCTTGAAGGGAGAGTGATCTAGAGAGAAAGGTCAGGCAAGGCTGGGGACGACCGCGAGGACTCGGGCATGAGCAGGGGAAAATTAAACAGTATGCTTGTGGCTACCTAGATACATATGTAAGTAAGGAGAGGCGACGCGAGAGGCAAGGAGGAAGACTGCCAACTATGGGACTGCAAATCAATAAAATTAATAAGTAACCATATTCGAATTTATGGTACTACCGCTTTGGGTAATCCTGAACAAACCGAAATTAGTCTGCACCTGGCAGCGATACGTTCTTGGCACTCGGCTCCGTATTGCATGCTTGAAATGTAGCTAGCCGAGATCTATATTGAGACTTGAAATGCAATTACAAGTAGGTAGCTCTGGTATATATGTACATACCACCAGACGTTAGAAGTTACCACCCTGTGCATATATATCCATAATAAAATACGTTATTAAAACAGCAAACTGAAATCGTCACTCTTATGTCCCACTTACCTAGCGGATCGAGTGCAGAAAAGACAGCGCAGAAGCACGTCTACCTTCTGCGGATTTGGGGTTTGTTAGTAGGTACCATGCATTCTCCTAGTTGGATTGCAAAGAGCATGGTTCGCAAGTGTCACCAGATCAGATTTGTAACTACGGAAGTGAGACAGGACTATCCTACTGAAGTGGTGAGTTCATGGCTGTGTGGTGTACAGTTATGTTTACTATTCAGCAATTAGCATACGTATACTTACATGGCAATATGGAACTACAAGGCGATAATCATCTGCATTAGATCATGAGGTCTCTTCAAGCCAGCACATTGTTGGGAATTATTACACTGTTCCTGGACTTGCAGAATACATGGCGAATCCTGAATTCAACATTGCCAGGGGCAATATGTGCAACAGATCAGTCACATCACATGAATCACAGCATGGCACAGTACATCATCGCCGCGCACCGCGCACCGTCCCGCAGGAATAACCCCCTGACTGCTTTCCCCACACCTTTCACAAGCGTATTTTTTGACCTCTACCTACCTACGGGTTTCCACAATTCATGGATCATCGTAGCAGGTGAAACATGGAGGGAAAAGGTTGTCAATTGCCTACGCGCGGCGCTCGTGTCTACCCACCCGGTCCGGGTATCGACTTGATCTGCGCCGGCAGGTAACAGTAAAAGCCGAGAACGAGGAAGTATGCACATGAATTTCTGGCTTTATATTCATATATCTTAGCCCTGGCACGGCCTCGAATGTTAATATATATGCACCCCAGACCCAAGAGATGAGTTGCAAACCCCTACTTTGATCAGCCTCAAATTTACCCTCTCTCGATAGCCGACCAACGCAGCTGAGACAGTGTGATGCTATCCCGGGAGGATTAATATATCTATCCTTCCACAAATACAGTCTGCATATGCTCTGAGGAGATCAATGCGCATGCCAATGTTTCGGGTAAACGTGGCGAGCGTGATCAACCCCTCGAGCCTCTTCCATGTAGACCTGGATTCTACCAATATGTGATGTTACAGCCGATATTGGCACTTTACAGAGGCCTCGAAGGATTGATTCCTATCGAACAAAAACTCAGCTCAGCCCCGATAATCAGTCCCCAATGCCCTCAATCCACGTAACCTCTGTACCTCCTGAATTCTCTGCTAAAATTGAGCTTCAATTGTCGATCGGGTAGTATCGGGGCAATCGTCGCAGGTGAGATCTCTCAAGGTGTGAAAAGTACTCACATAAACATGTCTTCTCATTGTACGGTAACATATTCCCTGTACATATTGCAGGGTTTGCGGATGTCGACGGACATATAAGTAGTCACCGCGTTAATAAAGAATTATTAGCAGCATCGGCCGGACCTACGGCAGGCTCCCGGATAGTATAGAAATCCAATCACAGGGCCTTAGACGTACTGTATTAACGCATCGGTTGATATTATCGAGCGGTGGACCGTGCTCCAAATGATTGAACGTTTCAAGCAATATCTATGGCACGTAGTTTATTCCAATTGACCCCCACCATTCCCGTGATGGTATGGAGGTCCCCCACATCTATTAGTAGTGAGAAATCAAGTGATAAGCTCGTCTGTTATAGATAAGGTGAAAATCCTAGTACCGCATATTGAAATTCAGCTTTGCTTTACATTATGCTAGGTCATGTGTCAAGTCAGCAGGGGATAAATATGAGCTGGCGACAACGTTTTGAGAACCTAGCTGGGATGAACATTGTGATCCTAGCATATTTTCCTTAGACACGTACCTGAACGGATTGATCCGAGCTGGTACAGAGTACGCGAATTGGAATTCGCAGGCGAAAGTGTGAAGAGTGACCTGATCGTGAACTGAGATGAAAATGCGCGCAATCGGGGCTTTAAAATGGATGTTGAGCCTCCACAATATTGGTACATACTTACTACCTCCCGTATTTCAACCTTGCAAAACAAAATGGCTGTTGATACGCGCACATGTACCTAAGATATGTGCATTTACTCCTGATTGACTGCCCAATCGGGTAGTTCGATCCCACTTTGGACTAGCTTGGTATGCAAAGGCTTGCATAGAGCCAACAGATAGGTTTACATATATGAGCAAGACTCGATGAACATTAGTAGAGTATGAATGTACGGCTGGTAGTATCCTCAAAATTGTAATGCGGCTTCAAATGTCGTTGAGCCTAGGCGGAGAGTAAACGCCCATATATAAATTATGTATGCGAGATTCAGACGCAAACAGTTGGTTTCTCTGTTGGATAGCACCGGTTTTCATCCGTGCTGTCGCTTGAACTGCACTTATTCAGCCCTAAAAGTTTCCGAATATCGGGCTGATGATCCGATCCACAAACATGTCTCAGGCACTATTCGGACGGGAACCTGCAAGGGTTCGCCAGAAACCCGAGTTCCCCCCGTGCTGGGGTTATCAAAGCTAGTTGTCGCCGCTTGAAATGGTGCCCTAATGGGGAAAGAATGACTACGGCTATTGTTACTGGGCCAATATGCAAAAGGGAAAATCCTAAATTCAATGCATGTGGGGCAAATGAGGCTCAACATTGGTGCGCCAGTGCATGATACCGGTTAGCAAGGCTATATTTGCCGTATTCATTGCATTGATGAATCCTTGTGAGTATGGCTGGGGCTACCAGACTTCATTCAACTACATAGTGATTTAAATTTATCCAGGGGTTATATGATATTAGATTTTAGTCCTGTGGGTATACCGGTATTTTTGATTCACCAGTAGGACGGAGTTCGGCAGATTTGCATATACTTGCTGACCGATATCTCTGCATGGGTGTTTTTGTGCAGTGAAAATCCAAGCACATTCTGCAGGTTTAACGTTTTATAATTAAACGCTTACCGATGATTGGACTGGGACTAAAATCCGGCCTTCATTAGGGCCTGATTACCTGATTATTAATGATACAGAATTTGTAGATCATGGTCTACTATATCCGATCTCTATCCTATGAGGATTCACAATCTAGACTACTTTTTAGATCCACACCTGCATACGGTTTAGTGGCTGCATTGTGGCGACACGGAATGTACGGTAGCTTGGGTTTAGGGTTGCTTGTAAAAAAATGACAGCGGCTCCCGGAGACCACTAGAACATAAACTTGTATTGGTAGCTCTCGTAAGTTGCCTACGGTACAATGATATAAAGGACCGCTTATAAATATATAGAATTAATCAGCCCTCCGAGGCCTAGAACGAGGAAATAGATACGTAAGAACTACTTAGCCATCACATGGAACCTAAATAGAGATAAACACCTAGTCTACTAATAAAACACCTACATACATAAATCCACGTGAATTGCAGATTGGGCTACATAGTCCAATTACCAATGTAGGAGCAAAACTCTTAGCACTTTTCATGCTTATATTTTTCAGTTAACCGCGCTACTCGCGTTGCTGCATTGAGGTACATAATGGCTAGACCTAGTGTAGATAATGGTCTCACCTGTTTCGGGGAATGTGAAGGAACTTGTAGAGAAACCCTCCGGCAAACTCCGGTCATATTTCTAAGACATCTCAGCCCATCCTACGGGTTCGTCTCCAATATTTAATAGTTCGAACAGCCACCTCTACTACTCTTGGCCTGGTAAATCGAAATATTTCCCAAAGAATGGTGGTCCCCAAATGGGGTCAAGTATAGAAGATGCAGGATGCATATTCATTCGCTAAGGGACATTTTACGACAGCCCAATATACTGCGAAGGCTGGTGCTAAGACTAGCATCCCCAATCTCCTCCGCTCTGCTAAGTGTGGAAATCCTGACCCAACGATATTCCAATGCTCTAGCGTGGGTACTTACTGCACTTATCAGAAATCATACATATATCAAATTTCTGCGTGGCATGATCAAGTCGTGGAGTGACAGCTCGTACCCTGTTTCCTAGTCTCATCCCTTAACACCGTATTATTTAGTAGTCTTTTGCTGTATTACAGATTAGTACAGATCATATTACCTTGACTAGTGTTTGATTAGGTGGCTTCTATACGGTCAAGACATCACATATACATAAGAGATAACGATCTTGAGATATGCATGATAATTGAGACAAGTTAATACCCTCTAATTGTAGGCGGTATGCCCGTATAGCTGGGTTTCTTTTGGGGAATTATAATTCTCCATTTGCACAGTGCCAGTGCCGCATAGGTCATGGCATGGTCAATGTATCTAGATCCCAGTGTTACTCGATGCACCTGGTGACCTATATAGACCCAATATGGATGTATAGGCTTTGATTGGTACATGAATATGGATGTTCCCGTGTAAACAGCTGAGAGTGAAAGTGAAACCTGTATAGTTACCTTTATGCGCTCAATCCCATGGTTCTGATAGTCTGAGGTGCTTCAGAGATCAATGTCTGGAAGCTAAGGAACCACTCTGGCCTCATGTCATTGGTGTTTATGCCTCATGAGCACCATATTGCTTTTGTTAACCCAAAATCAGGCCTTTGCTGGCCATGGCGGTTTTGGCTTTTTGTGAGAGGTACTGCGTATGAATATATGCACCATTGCTGATCGCTTTCTGTGGTGCGACGCTCCGTTGCTGAGCTCGCCGTTTTTCTTCTCGAGCTTATCATATAGATGTCTTTGACCAGTGATATCATTGCAAAGCCAATTATACTTGACTAACCGATACATCATTCAATAGGAGAAACAAATTTGCATCGGACAAGTCATCAACTCCATGCCCATCTCCGCAATTGGTGCGTGTGCGTGTGCGTATGCTTTTGCGTGTGCCGTCCCGGCCCGAGAGGTCCATTGACATCGATCTTGCCTGATGGAGGGGTGGAAAAACGTGAAGTTGAGGGTGGGAACTGGAAGCATTGGGCCGGGCATGCCAGGCCTTGAGTTGAATGCTGCGAGGTTCCAGTTGCCTATGATAGGAAATAGAAGATTGGGCCATTTCTGTTAGCTAACCTCAAGATCCTTAACAAGTTTTGCTTATTTTCATTGCCCTGCACGATAAATTGTAGTTAAACGAATATATTGCGAATTAACCCCCCCCTCCTTTTCTCATCTCTGCATGTAAGCTACATAGCCTAGGTAGGCGTCTCAATTGGTTGTTTGAATCCACTCTCCCCTCTTCCCTAGGTTGGGCAACGAAAAAGAAAAAACCTGGGGTTGGCGACGTTGCCTACTGGAGGAGATCCCCATTCCAAATAATTCTGCACGCTGCCTTTGTCATAAGGCTGATTTGGAATCTGACGGGTGGAGGCCACCAGTCTAGCGGAGGGTGCATTAGATTGCCCCACATTCAGGGTCGCAGCGCGACAACGACACTGCACGGGCAGTGAGACTCTGGGGAACGGTAAAAATAAGTACACCCGAGCGAGCGTCAAAGAGCTATACGGAACAGCGGGGTAAGTAAACACAATACAACACACGCAGAAAAAGGATTCACAGGTCCATCCCTGCCTGATATCAATGCAAGTGAGTAGTTTTGGACACATCTTGGATGAACAACAAGTGGTCCACACTCTGGAATGTCACCATCCTTTTGGCGCGCGTGGAACAATCAGGAAATCTCTAATCAATAAACATACTACCTGCTTTTTCAGCACAGGAATTCTGAGTACTATGCAGTGCGATCGGACGCTTGATTTGCTTATTCTATTGCTGTGTAAATACGTACGCGATGTCCACACACGTAATTGTCCAGTAAACGACTTTCATTTTCATTTTCCTCTACCAATTGCAAAAAAGCAAACAAAGTTTGATATATAGGTAAATGTAGTGCATATATACCGAGAAAGTTTTATAGGTCGACACATTTCGGAAGCACAGGCAAGGGGATCAGTCACTTGAACACGCCAGTGTGAAGGATCCAAGATTTCACGAAGTATGTTGGGGTGTCCAGATCTGGAGGGTCCGCACCGGTTTGGTAACGCAGGCTAAGTGAGCAATATAGATATGTCCGGGTCGGCGAGCGACCGCACGTGGTAATTGCGGCACTGAGTACTCTGGATTGGTGCCTGTAACTACTACATACTCTCCTCAAAACCCTTGCACCTAGACCCTGCGTTGAAATTTTTTATACGAGTTCAGGCTGTGCAATATGTGAAGAAACAATGAGGGATCCAGCCGTAGTCGAATATGGAGTTATAAACTATGTAAGCCTGACCACAGTAAAACCTGCATGCTTCCGGATCCATCCTGACGCACCTGTTGATAGCTGAAGGTGACATTCTCGCATACTATGCATCAGCTGATAGTTCTCAGCAGGTGTCATGTAAAGCAGCGAGATCGCTTCAAGCTCCAGGTATTTCTAATTGAGGCACGGCTTAGTATGGTACGTCGCACAGAACGGCCCATCCCATACCCAAGGCGTGAAATCAAACACCGACGTTCCCCCTCCATTGACAAGTAAAGGATAGGATGCGCAAAGGTGCCGTATGTTGGGGACAATGCGTGATTGTATTCCATTCTCCGCGGTCCGCGGGCGTGTATGTATGTATATTCCGCCACTTTTTTCGCTCCCTGGGATATTTTTGCATTGTTGACAAAATCACGTCCTGAGTATAGCATCGTCCCAAAGCCAGAGGTGGCGAAAACTTCTGCAACTTGAGTCAGTGTGAGAAAAAAAAAAAAAGCAAGGAAAATGCCAGGAGCCTGGGTGTCTCGCTGTGACTACCTCTAGCCTCATGTCGGCGCAACCGCGTTTGGTTTTCCCTGACAATATCAACAAAACCTGTCCCAGTTCTCCGAGACCGGGGAAATGGTCCCGGTCTTCTGGGAAGCTTCTAGCCTCACGCGTCACGCCTCACGCCTCATAGCTTGGTCTTGTTTCAGTGCCTTTATCCGTTTAGGGCAGCCTCGCGCTCGGGGAATGAGAAGTTCGGGAGCTGTCGTGCATGAGATTAGCGATCATATCATACCTTAAGTATGTGAAGAGCTCCTTCCCTGCTAAGAATAATTGATATGCTGTCATTGTGAGACCAGTTCTCTGTGGATGCCAGTGTCCTTATCTCTCCAGCGTACAATATCCGGCATTGGCCATGGTGGACTTGTGTGAATTGCCGCTGAATGATGTATTTTCGAGCAACTGACTCGAGCTCCTCCTAGCATCTAGTTACCGTAACTGCTATGGTTGACTGGACTGATGGACTAACTACCCCTCAAATTAAATTTTTTTTGGTTAAAGTGTGATGTTATGGCGGGGAAGTCGTGGCAGCTGCTTGTTATCATCACGGAAGGTGAAATGAGAGGGACGCTCTAGCGAGCCAAACATAAAGCCACATTGAAGAAAAAAAAGAAAAGAGAAAATAGGTTTTCATTGGCGGCTCTTTCAGCAAGCTGAAGAGCTCGTCCAGCGCTAACTAGGCAGGTTCCATAGTTAGCTCTTATCGATTGGCTCGGCTCACCCTGGTAATTTAGATTAAAGATGTTTCAATAAACAAAATTTTGTTTCATCCAACTGAGGAACCTGGGTTCGTCGTTAGGAACGGGATCTTCTAGGCAAATGCAACCCGTTCGGCTACAACGGCAAAAGAATGGTCAGGCACATTTTGGGCTGGTAAAAGCAGCATATGTATCTCACCGCGCATCCTAGCAGATATACGCTATGCAAACAAGTATTTATGTACATAATTGCGCATGCTGTGTTAATGTACATATAAGGAATTTGACTAAAGCTACTAGTATTAGCCAGTCATGCGAGGGTATATGGATAGGTATATGTTACTACGTGCGGTCAACGTTTACATACCTGTTCAAAAGGAGCAGAGAGCTTACAGAGACAGTTTCACTTCATATCCAGGGTAGTCTAGATCTCGTGCGCCCAGAACCGCGGGATCTAGAAGAACATGCTGCTCCTCACGCCCGAAGAATACAACCCATACTCATAGCCCCTGTGAAGGTACATGATAGGGCCAACCAGACTAAGGGCCAATATGCACCTTACCTCCTCGCAAAGTGACAAAACAACGTTAAAGATTGTCTGGTTCGTTAAAGAAACCCCCTACATGTCCGTAACTGTTAGCTTAAGCGTTCCATTGACCCGAGGTCTTGGTGGTTATTGCAGTGCAGCGCAACATTAATATCCCTAGATGCAGGTGTTGGCAATAACTAAAGATTCCTCACTTAGTCTGCAGCCGTGTATAACGTTGCAAATAGAAGGGTTTTGCAGTCAGATGATATGGTCCTTTAAATTACTTAAGTAGCTAGTATCACACACCTCGTTTCCAGACCCGGTCGCAAGGGGCTAGGCTTATTTGCGGACAACGCTCGCTTATATCTTCCTAGTCTGAGGTCTCCGACGGATTGTGACAAAGGTGCGAGAGCCATAACGGCCAATCACAAAAGTGTCAAATCGTTGGATCTAACATATCGACATGAATTGCAGCCAGCCAATCAAAAAGCGAGAAATGCGGCAAATCCCGGTAGATCACCTTGACTATATCTGCTGCTAGCCAGATCTAAGTGGACAGCGTTTTCAAATTTCGATAGTGTCTGTAAGAGGAAATGAATTGTGGGGGCATGTTCAATGCCAGATATAGTAGAAACAGCCTAGATCCATGACCAGTCCTAGTAGTATGTTGAAACATGATGAGGATGCTATGTAATATTCTCGCATCAATTTCTGCTACTTGCGCCGTTGGACACGGTTACCGGAGAAAGAGATTGCTAGCGCTGTGGAGTTACCAGTCGATATCTACTGATTCCAAGAATCGTGCACTGACAACAACTTGTTCGCCACTGGACGATCGATCTCCACCAGGTCTGCAGTCACTTTTCCTTGCACCTGTGTACGTGCAGTATTGGCTCTATGATATACCCTAACCAAGGTTTCATAGATGACAAAAATTCCGGCTTTCTAACCGAGCCCACAAGGGATAGATGCGTTACTTGTTCCAAGTATCCGGACTGGAACACCCATATCCGTGGGTCTATTTCTAAGGAACTGCATAAATCCGAACCTGATCCAGATCTGAATAAAAAAATTTTGGTTTGAGATGCCAAGTGTTACATTATGCTAGGCAGTTGATTTTGCCTTACCAGCCTATAATGGTTGATTCTCCGCAATTGGCTGACACATATTAGCCATAGTAATATTCCGCAGGTTTCACGGCCCGTGCCGTATTCTGGACAATAGCTCTAATTATTCTGCTATATATGGCCTATCTGCCCACGGAGGTAATGTGTAGAGAATTGGGCTGTATATCGATATCCAGTGCTCATGAGCGATACATAAAGAGTAGCATTGAAGATAAACCCAAGACACATGTAAAATGGTTTCTAAATATCGGAATAAAAAAAATGATATTCCTCTGAAAAGGTGTGGGAGATAAGATGCGGGGATTATGGGCTTTGCATGTAAGGGTAATTTCTTGACATCACATCTTCCTGGTGTTCAAATTCTTACCCACATATTTCATTATATATACTCATATAGAAGCGGTTCATGCTTCCTGTAAGCTGGTGTAAATGGCAAAGCGGATTATTCCTCACCACTTTCATGTATGTATGATGTCTCTTTGATTCGACTGTGCTCCATGGGGCTGCATGTCTGCGTCATATCGCTTGGTTCTCGGTGCTGCGTTCGTAAGGAAGAGGTGATGTTACTTTTTTTGAGGCGGTCCTGTTCATTTTGGTACCGAATATCCCAAGTCATCCCACCAGAAGGGAATAGTCGAGGTCCACAAAGATTCAGATCCATTAGTAGCAGTTGTTGATCAATTGACGAGCATAAAGTCCAGCAACTCGTGTCAGAGTTGACCCATGCTCGCTCACGCGCCAGTTGATAAATCTACAATCAAGCCGCCTAAATCTAATTCACCATCGCAATACCCGTAGATTAGTTCACAGCGCCGAGTAATTGACCTACCCACCCACCAGACTGTACGTGGACGGGAAGGCTTAGGTAGGTAGGCTTTTGTTGGCGAAGACGCGAGATCAATTCGCTATCTGTGTGTACTCCCATGAGAAGACCAGTGCATTTCAAAAGGGCTCGTGATGATCTTCGAGGGGGCGAGCTGAGAAGGCGTGTTTTAGTCCGCACGCCATGCGCACGGGTTGAAATATTCGTGATCAGCCGTAGCTAATCCACCACTACTTGGTTGTGCTCAGCCTCTGCGCGGAGGACGGTAGGGATTATTGTCTGGAGCAACTGGGCCTTGCTATGCTGACCGATGGTAGCATTCGTGAAATTACTACGGTATATATAAGCTGTAGGTCTGTTTATCCTGGATTGGAGTGTACTGCCTATTGTAATAAATCCTAGCCTCAAAAATATTGATATAATAGGTAAGCAAGGTCAATAATTGAGGAGACAGCGATCTCATATAGCAACGGTTGGTTATGTTGGATTCTGTTCAATTCATATTGCGCACGACAGCCTGATGGGGAAGGTTAATTGCACCTTTTACTCACCTATTTTCAACTTGATTCAATTATTTTAGGTGTACGCACGCGCAGACAAGGCTACAATGTCTAGATCTTTGAATTCAGGCTTGTGACTGGTGTAACGCCCTGTAACCCCTTGGATAGGTATGAGCTGTGAATCCAGTCACCACTTCGAACAACTGGTCATGGAAAAATTCCCTAGTTTTCGTGATCATCAGCCTTGTTGGCGCCTGATCCAACCAAAAACTGGTTTGGTTGGGAGAACAACTTTAAAATTCTGGTATGTTCATTAATAGTGTCGGCAAGAACTGTGGGGCTATTGGTAATTCAAATATGCTGGGCCTTGAATTGACCCCTGGAAAAAATGGTAGAAGTAAACAAACTTTGCATATCTAGAACTTCGCCTTAATTAGTATCCGGCTGTAATACCGATAGACGTCGATAATTGTAAGCAGATGAGTTGAGCTTCTAGAGAGGCACCGAGGGCTGGACAGGAGATGCCCTTGTTTTCTAATTTCCTTACTCTTCCGTTTTCACTATTTGTATCGTTTCTCTCTCCAAAGCAAGTCAATCGGACATGGGACGACTTGTGCAACTACATATTATCTGTATAAATATGGTAAGGGCTTCAAATGGTGATTTGTAGCCTTGCCGCAGGACAGACCAAAAACCGGTGTGGGGACCCCGATTGAGATGCAGGAGTGAGGAGATTAATCCCTATGATCAATACTGACCGTCGACTTGCTCCAATGCAAGCGAGGGTCCTAATCTGCATATTTAGGTTACCCCAATTTTCTGCTTCCAGTCTCCTTTCGCTGAACGTCTGAAACCTGGAATTAGATCCCCTGGTCCCTGTGGATCTCTTCAATTGCTGGTCCACGTTCTTACGCCCAATGTGCCACGGTCACCAATGCCAGAGCTTCGTGATGTTGACAAACGCACATAGAACACACCACTCACACGTCCCCCGTACTATCCTAGAGTGAAAATCTGCCTCCTGTAATGAGGGAAGGGATGATGGCCGCCTGCCCTTTGTTTATTCTCAAACGTGTACTTTTGCTGCCGCGCCGGCGGTAGCTGGATTAAGTACGTGACACCCCGATGCTCCGCACCTGTGCCTAGCTTGTTCCCCCTCTGACAAGAATCCTTAGCAACTTGGTAGTGCAGAAAGAGTACTGATGACTCGCGATGCAGGTCTAATTATGTGGCCCGGTTGTGTTGTAGAGGCTTTAAAGCGGCGAGAATGTAATACATAATCCATACGCACCACTTAGGACTCATGCCTCAGCCCTTTGCCGTGGTGGACACATGTTCAACCAGTCGCCTGCTCGACAGAAGCATGCTGTTGACCAAGGATATCTCGCAAAAACCAAATATTTGGTGGATCCGGAGCACGGGAGACTCTTTGGTAAACATCCCGGGTTTGATTTGTAGTTGCAAACACGTATTCGAGCCCCACTGAGTATTATGTCCGTGAGAATATTCAGTCTTGTGCAAGTATGGATCAACGAGGAAAAGCAGATCTAGGTATCCGTACGCATACAAAAGCAAGTGCAAAGTGTGGAAACACAACCGGGCATGGGAGAGAAAGTGATTCCTCCGCGCGCACAGCTAGTATTTACTCCTTCCGCCCATTAATGAACCCATTGCCCGCGGCTGCTGCGCCATGGATCGGTCGTGTCCCTGTGGAGCCTTTCGGCATGGCATGGACGCTGGCCCGACGTTGGACTTCTCGTTGAGCTGTCAACCATCCCTCCATCCCAAGCCGGCCTTACCTACCCTACCTACCCTACATAAACATGCTGCACTACCACTCACATCCATTACCAAAACCCCCCCCCCCTCCCCCTCTCTCCCACCCCCCCCCCCGGGGCAAATTGCTTCTCACCCATTTAGCTAGCCTGAACTTTTACATATTACATACGCTGCGTAGGTATATGTTCGCCTTGTAAGCTGGTTTCTAGACAACCCCGTCGACAGCCATTGCTAGTAGGAGCGTTTCGCACTGGCATCACAACTCTGCCTCGCCCACACCAATATTTATGCTTGACCCTCCCACTCGTAGATAAATATCCACCAACTCCCCCTCTTACCAAACTGACTCCGACCAAGCTAAACAACAACCCGCCGACATTGCTTGAGGCTTCTCAATACCCATCACGAATATCGTCGACATTTGCTACAGATACCCATACACTAGGTGCTACACCTACACCGCACCTTCTCATCATCCAAGCCAGAGAGCAATATTCAATCACCATATCTACAGTTGCAATATCTCTCAACCTGAAGAATAAAAGAGTTCTCTGCGTATAGCTGGCAGTTTTGAAGGGATATCAATTGCCTACCGAAGACCATCAATCACTCCAACAGCCTACTAGGAGTCCGCAATTGAAGAATTGCACCTCAACCGTCGAGTTCAACAGCATACAGTCGCATTGCTATCAAATAGCAGTTCGGCTTTTATCAACGACTTCTTCCAAACAAGCCCAATTTACGCCTTCAGAATGTACTCGTGTGTAAATCAACCCAGAGGCTGCCGCGGCCGTGTCAACACAGCTGATGGACGATGTGACTCTTGTCGAGTACGTACATGAGACCCAACTTCTACCTGGATCCTATTGCTGACTTTTCTATTCTAGCAACTGAACCTCCGAAAACCATCAGCATTCATAAGTCGAGGTCAGGTCGATATGAGCCGACCATCGATAGATTTCTCCACAATAGATCCCTCCTTACTCTGTGAGCCAGAAACCCGATAAATTCCATCTGGGCTATCCTCCACCGAGGGTCTCACATTCCAAAACGAAAAGATACACATGTCTTTCTACACGAGCACAAGCTCCTCCTAGGGTTTCGGCTTTACTTTTACATCGGGTTTTCTTATAATGGGTTGGGTTGTTTTTTGTTTCACTGCGTCCTCATGGTTCTTTTGTTTTTGGCACAGCACATGCAACTCGCATTCAGGGAAAATGGGTTTTTTGTCATTTGGGTATTGTATTTCCGTCAAGCTTGCAACTCACACCGGTGTTCACAGTCTGTTTTTTTATTTTTTTTCCCCATCATGACCACTTGATGTCCCTCTCATGTTTCTTATGTTTCTTATGTCTTATCGTTTAAATGGTCCAGGCGAATTGGCTGGGGCATTGGAATGTAGCCGGGAAGGCGGGCAGATCTTTTTCCATCATATCACCACTATTATCCGCATCATCATTATCATGGAGACTCTTCTTTCATTTAGTATGGGAATTGGCATGCGCGCACTTATCTGGCACTTACTGGGACATGGGTGGGATATATGGGCGTTCATATATTTATATTTTCACTATCTATTTTTAATGCTTGTGGTTTTTTTGTGCTGTCAGGCCCCGGGTGATCTACTTGACCTGTTTAGCTTCTCCATTTCTACTTCGGTTCGGTCGCTTAGATGATCAAAGGGCCGAAGGAAAGAATATAAACATGAACATTCACATAACATCTATTGAACTCCTGCTCTCTGCCTCGCCACTTTTTTGACAATGATCCAATGGATCCAGCTAACTCACATTTGTCGTAGAGCTGCCCATGACCAGTAACCATTCCCCGATCGCCCTGGCCGGGGGTACGTTGTCCAGTTTGAATTCCCCACCCCTCCCCCCGGCCACCCAAAAATATGTCACCTTCTTTTCTCCTTTCACACTGCCTCTTTTCCCAGCACAATCCTTACCTCGCTGACGTCGTTTAACGTTGGTGGCCAGTCCAACAATAACTGCCCGCTGTACGCCAACAGCCGCCTAGCACCGAAGGCCTGTTGTCCCTGGTTCCCTACCCACCCCCTCCTTCCCTCATCCTCTAACTTCTCTCTCCCCCACTACTCTATCTTTTGAACCCCGCTACGCCATTACGATCCTGCTTCGACATTCAACACCACTCCCTATCCAGTATGTCCTTGCTTGTCCCTTGCATTGGGGCTCCTCCCCCTACCGCGAGTCCTTTCCCACCTCTTTGATATTTTATTCCACTGAGCTACATATTCAATACGTTATTTTATTTCGCGATCATCAGATCCATCCGGATAATTGTCTGGCGACCTTGGAGGCGCGCTACGCTCCACTCCTTTCGGAGGGAAAAAAAATAGACCGAACGCTCAGCACCCAGCTAGCCAGCCCTAGAACACACGGTGGAACAGCGGACCCGACGACGGTGGTTCTGAATCGAATTACAGGCAACAGCGGGTAATGTCGTAGTACAATCTGAAACGATAACCTGGAATGAAGAATTTCTCAGCATACGATTATACTTTGGCAAGATTTTGTTCGAAGCTCAAGTCAGATACAGGTGTGTATTCCGACCCAGGGCTCACGAGTGTTATGTTTCTGTCATGGGCTAGACTTCTTGGAAAAAAACATCGGACGAAGAAAGTTGATGGATGTGGTGGCGTGGAACCAACCCACAGACTATTTTTGTCTCGATACTTTTTTTCCCAACTTGCTGTGGTTTGCGTGGTCACGATACCCGTTTCAAATGGTTTCTCTCCTCCAATGCACCTGTTACAGCGAGGGAAGGCTAGGAGAACGTAAATCTTGTTGGACCCTTGGGTCAACAAAGACCTAACCCACATTGGTTTTTTAACAAATTGCAATGTTAATCACAGCCAATGGACGGCTGAAACCAGGGGAACCACGAGGGAGCATCAAAAAGCACACACTTATGACATAGTACGTACGTTACACATGCAGCGACAGCAGCAGCGATCGATTGAAGTTTTTGCGTGAGAGTATTAGTGAGCTAGTTGCAAGGTACGTACATACTTATCTTCGCTGAGGGAGTTCAAGGACTATGAACCTTTGGTACTATGCCGGCATGCCATGACATAAGTTGAGGTTCGTCGACCTTGAACTACGACGAGGACCAGGGGGCCAATTGCAATTGATAGGACGTGCAATTTTTACGGTGACAGCAGAACAAGGTCTACATCTATCTCCGTAATGCAACAAGCGTCGCTAGAGGCAATAACCACGACGACGAAAGTGTGTAACTGCAAGTAGTTCAGTCTAGCGTGAAAAAGCTGGAGGAAATAGAACGCGGGGGTCAAGGTATCGGGAATGTCTTCGAGCGGGGCTCGACGTCTGGGATTGGATCAACCATGATGACAAGTAACGGGCCCTTACAAAATACTCTAATACCAGTATGTGTTATGACGGTTGGTTTCGGCAACCTACTTAATTTTGCGTACATGGACTATTTCAGTCAGTGTTGTCACTTGTCTCGACAATTGAATGCCAGCACTTCAACTCAAATAGTTATCACTACCACTGACATTGAATTTTTTATTTTTTTATCTGCAAATATGAGTATTTGATTCCCGGTCTGGACCATCTTCTCCCGTTCCACATTGCATCTTTGTTGCTCGTTGCTGTTGTCAATGCCGTTTATTGACGCAGGTGAGCGGTGTATGGTTGGTATGTATCTGCTGCCAATGCCTACTCAATTGCTTTTACCCTCCTCAGGACCCTTTTTCCCCCGCAATCTCAGATAAAAAGGTGAGATACGGCCCATGGAACACTTCTATGATGTATGCCATGTACCTCAAGATCTAAACAAAAGACCCTCCCTGGTATGTCGACTACATGTCGCTGCTAGAGAGGCAAAATCAGCCTCCATGCCTATTAACCCCCTTTCTCCTGTTATGCTTTTTCGCTCTCCAATTTCGCTGCACTCCACTTTAGCTTGTTTTTTCCTGCATGTAGAGTAACTATCAGTATTCGTTGCTTTTTGTCCCTCTTCTGCACTCACGCCTACTGAGCTAGTTTAGTCAATCACTAGCAATGGATTTACGACTTAGTCCTCTGCGTCCTTTCTCGCCAGCTTCGTTCTCAAAGTCAAACTATCCTCTGCCTTAGCACGCTGGCTGAATTCGACACGCACTTCAGTTGGGCAGTTGTCGCTGGCGTTCCTGGGCTTGCATTGCATTCACGCGCGAGCTCGGGATTTTGAAATTTGGTTACACACGGGCGTACATACATAGCAGTGTTCCACCTAGGATTGGTCCGCCTGGTTCGCTTTTCTTTGTGGCTTAGCCTTATTTGCTGCAGGACGAGGGCAGAGTCAATATAGGCGCACCCGCGCAGTGGTGAAGGAGAGGGTATATTATCCCGGTACCATGGCCGTAACTCAGCTTTGTGGCTTACTCATTACAGTAAGCAGAGATAGGTGGAGACAAGTATGTTGATATCATATCCTGAGTTGCGTACATAGTCTGTGCGTGCGTGGAATTGATGCTCTGCTGAATGTTGCTACAACTAATGCCCACTAGCCCATTCCCGCGATGCCTGTGGGTGATATAGAGCCCGACAAGAAAACAAAAAGGAAGATAGGTTTCTGTTCTCTCGCATATATCACTTATCATGGCCTCAATTTACCTACAGCACGGTGGTAATAACACATGTGAACAGTAGTACATGCAATGGATTGCATTATCCGATGGCACGTTTGCTTCCTCGATCTACTTGTCTCCTCTTCTTGGTCTTCGCAATATGGTGCAGCAGCGGTAGCTAGGGACGTGCGCCCTCTTACATACTTAGTTGATTATTCCCTAATGTACGGTGAATGCTATACCTACACTATTCAGTTTTATGCAGGCTATTATTCCTCCATTGTTTCAGTCCCCCAATCCAATTGAGCTTTTTGGTACCCCAAATTGCTAGTTCATATACGACGAATGCGAAAATATGATATATCGAGATAATACATATGGTACAGTAGCGCAATTTGTAGATGGGGCCGTGAGGGGCATTTGTGGGCGGAACTCCGGGAAGTAGGAGAGGTGTACTTCAGTTGGACTGGTTCCCCAAGTTCCACCCCCACTGGCATGCCAGGTGCGGATAGTGTAAACATCTCGGTGTGATGAACTGAATCATTACCTTGAGTATAGTAAAAACAATTCGTACATCGTGTAGGGCCATGAATTTTATGTATTTGGGGAATATGTATGTTTTGACCATTTTTTCCTTTCATTTGTGCGTGGGGGGATACAGTCGACATGTTGGTTTTAAGCGATATACATATGTCTGGGGCTGGGGTTGGTTGTGATCTACTCCAGGATTCCATACAAAACTTTGGTCACCTACCGCTGATTCATGTTTCAAAAGCAAATACAATCATTAAGTGTACAAACAAATATGTCTCGTGTCTCCCCCACCTGGTCTCGATTTTCTCCTGCAGCAAGAATCTAAAACCCAAAATCGATGAAGTGTGGTAGTTCGCGGACTCCAATTCATTGCCACATCTGCATCAATGTGTTTTTAATTCAATGTGCCAAATATGGACGTGGCACTGAGTTGCGCCTCCACTGGCAACCTCGTTTTTAATGCACAGTTACTACAGGCTGAAACTTGGTCGCCGGAGGAATACTGTAAACGGTCTAGTTGAAATTTCGTCTCAAGGATTTGCGAATGTTCGCCCTTCTACTTACGATAGAGTCAATAATATGTATGCTCTCTGAAAAGGATCTAACTTCCGACGCTGCAATAATGCCACGTCGCATAATCTCGAGCCTATGTCCGATGCGATTCTACTGCCTCTTGAACGGTAATTAGTGCTCTACCCGTCTTTATCGAATGTCAACGAGACCTCCAAGAGTGTGCATATACACATCGGATGGTAGTTGTTAGGCATCGAGCCGTGGGCAGAGCAACCAGACTATGGGCAGAGTACTGTACCCTAGAGATTTGTAATCGCAATATTATCACAGGAAGAGCCCTGACTGCATTTGCATAGTGGATTTGCTATTGCTTCTTATTTTAATTCTGGTCTGTCTTGCATGTGCAGCACTTGGAGAGGCGCTTTATTTCAATTTTATAGCGTAAACAGTACGGTGGCGTACAGATATACTCCCCTAGGTAGTCCTCCAGTCATAGTCCTCCTTCGGTAATCTAGCTATCCTTCTAACCCAAAAGAGTATCAGTTGCAGAATTTAGAATGTTACAACTGCCGGACCTGTCGTACAGTATCATACACATATGTTTACTGGGCCAGGACGTGAGTTGAGCCCGATCTGAGGCATCAGATGGCTTGTTACAATTGCTTAGCGGAGTTGAGCACATTACTGGTACGATCACCAAATCACGAACGACTTTCAAATGAGATGATCGACATTTAGTGCCAAAACAGACCACTACCAGTTCCAGTTATCACGCCTACTAGCATCTCGACACATAAGGTGCCAATATTTGTTACTTAGAAGAACGGCAAAGTGTGATAAGCATGTTGTACTGTAACACGAATGGTTGAAGGCGCCTTTGTCCGTGGCCAATCCAACAACTTATTCCTTCAATTTTCTCATGATCTGCAATATGTTTTTCTTTGTTGATACGACGGTGCCGTTTCAAATTTCCATGTCACAGTGCTGTTGATAAATTCGGTGATCATGACCTTGAAGAATTAGTAACAAAGTACAGCTATCTCTTGCTTACAGGCCGTTTTAAAAGTCAAAGTTCCACAATAACAAATGTTTGCATATACTCCAAACATATGAATCTAAGGTCTACGGGTCATTAATAAAGTAAATATATGGTGTTCGAAATCATGTATTCAGGATGGTTTAATTTGCAATTTAATCAGAGTGAATCAGATAATGCTCGTGTCGATACTGTTACATCTGTACATGCCATGCATATATGTACATACATATATCTACATATTAGATCAAGATCGGTATATGCACAGGTCCCAATTAACTCCAGCTTGATACCCAGTCTTGTATAACCCCATTGAATTAGCGATGCACCGCAATGCCTCCTTCTGCCTACGCCCTCTCAGGTTCTCTCATAGACCTGATAGACCATATTTCTTACTGGCCGCCTCCATATCTTGCGTTCCGACCAGCTATGGGGAAATAGTACAATTTTCAACTCAGCTGAGGTGTCTGGTGAGGCCTTACGGGTTATAGTGAACATGGGTCATGGCTGGGGAGATACTCTAGATACATATAGATACAGGCATTACTAGTGGGTATTAGATTATGAACGCGGATTTGCTTTGGTGCAAGGGTCTAATATGATATGACAGTGAGGAGCTGTACTGCAGGTAGACCAACGAATAGAGACCATTTGAAGTGAGGCCTGCCGTTTTTATAATGATAACGTTCCTAGGTACGTACATTGTTCGTGCGGAGAGGCTGTGTTCGATTGCATAGCCTCTACGGCTGGAAACATGCTGTTTTAATTTTCCTTCAACCATCACGGGTAACAATGCTATACATTTGTGTGTATGTGATCCATCCACATCCCGGGCTAGTCAGTACATTACGATTGGAACCGGCGACTCAGCATGTACCCCGCTTCTAGGAACGAGAATAGAGTCTAGCCAACTTTAAATAATCATGCCAATGGTGAGGTAATGCACAAGATACCTACTTGCGTAGGTTGTAGCATAAAATGATCAATGGAGAGGGGAAGGCCATCGCGCAAATTATAGGCTGCACGGAAGAACTTCCGCTCGATTAAGTCTAGTTCCGGAAGCTGGAATATTCGTTTGACTAGGATTCTAGGTGGGGGATTAAGCATTTCACGGAAAAAGTAAAAGAACCAATATGGTGTGCTCTAGATCTAAGCAGTGTGTGATATGCAGGGAATGCCTGCCGTGCCATAGGCGGGAGGCCTCTAGGGCGATCACTCGATGCGTCCCATGAATTGATGCCAACTCGCAAGGATACTTCATGAAGGGGTGTGGTATTCCAAGAATTCTGAGTTAATCCGATGAGACGTGGCACTATCTAAGATGGGATGGAGGAGGGGAAGAGAGGGGTCGTAGACATGTAACAGAGGTGCAAAAATTGAGCTGTTTTATTTTCTTGGTCCGACCTAATAATGTTTACAAACATATTTGCCCTACTGTAGATAGTTACTGTACGAATACATGACCATATCACGGAATGCCCGTTAGCTGGTATAATATCCCATTTGGGATGAGGAATGGATAGGACGAGCTGAGCTGCATTAGTGACTTGAGGGCCTTGCTGGTGCCCGCACCTAGACTGTATTCGTGCGGCATTGAACCCGGTATGCTTGGCTACATATTTAGCTGAGGGTAGTCAAGATCATGGCCAGTTGCTTCTACAAGCATCATTACTTGGTCACGCCATTGCGGTGAGGCAAAGATCAGCCTGTGAGATATAGAATGCTTGAATCGATCAGACCGTGAAGCGCAGACACAATCAAAGTAAGCATGTATACTGTTTTTTGACTTGGTCATCGTGAAGAGCTACGATCGGCGATTATAAGGGCTGCAGTGCACGGCTGCTCCCGTCGCGCTAGGTCAGAGTGCTCACGTAAGATGGTGATGACGGTATGTAAATGTTGCAATAGAAGCTTCAGAACCCTTTATTGTAAGCCTAATAGCGGCAACATATAACTAGAGAAATAGCAGACTCTCAATGCAATGTATCTGTAGGCTATTATTTGTGGCCTGAATGATTCAACCCGGGCCGGGGCCTGGCTTGCTTGAATTCATGATGACAATCTTAGTCGTGTGATGTCTCAACCAGCTTTTGATTTCCTTACCCCAGACAGGAACCAGAAAATAAGGCGAGAACTTCATGAATCACTCCCACAAGTGGTCCCTCATAAAATGTCTGAGGTCCGAATTTTGAGGCTGCAGAATGAGATTCAGATCAGCTCGCCCTAGCCGCTCAAGTCATCCTGTAGAGCTGCCAGCCACACAATTCATGGGGGCGGGTTCGATGTCCAACCGACGCCATACATCAATGGTATAAGATCGGCAGGGACCAGTACAATAGTTTTACCGCTACTGGAAAGGGCAGAGACCATTATCACAGGTCTTACTGGAAAGGGTACAAGTCATCCTGAAATTGGCTTAAGCCATGTTTTAGGTTCCTCATGACCTTTTACACGGATGTACAAATATAGTTCACTCTGTGTTTTTTTTGCTCGATACAACAATGAAGTAGGTAGAATGCGCCGCAATTACAACGTGCCAACAAGTCTGCAGCCTCGTATTGCTCCACATGCACATTAGCCACCTAGGTAGGCCTCCAACGGAGCAACTACCTACACTCTCTGCTTGACCTGGAGGGTTTGCAAAACAACACTGATACTAAATGGATTCAAATCATATATCTTAGGTATTCAAGATCTGCAGATATCGCACACCTAGGCAGCAGATGTTATTCTTGTGACGACCCACCATTCCTCTTCTATCTTCACCCAGCCGAGCTTCCTTGCCAAGCGTCTTCCTTGGGTAATAATGATTATTGTCTCACTTAGGTATTGTTGGAACCATCACACGCCGTGCCAACGGAGTTGTTCTGTTACAATGAATATATTACACCTTTTCTATAGACACCCATTTGAGGGATCTGGGAGCCTTTGATGTATAGCGGAGTCGCAGGATGAGATGGTCTCAGGTTAGGGGGTTGTTCTGCCTTGAAAAGAATTTCTTGGGGTGGAGGACTTTCATACCCTACTAACGGTTGTTTTCTAGAAGTTACTGCTATCCACCGGCCCTCGAGGAGGATGGATTTGGATCCGCGCAGTGCTTCAGGATTTGTTCTTTGGCTAATAGGATACCCGTATTACATATGCGAGCACTAGTACTGGTGCTACAAACTAACAAGGCATGGCATTTGGATTCAATGTTCTCATAGTGAATACAAAGGATAGGCACCGCAACCGATGGGGAATCTATTTATCAGCTGGTATTCATAGACGGACATATACCTCATGATGTTATAACAAAAGGAGAGACTATTCCAGATTCCTGAGCTCATGATCATGATCATCAATGATATTCACAAATGTGCGAACCACGCGAACCAAGTGCTTGAGGGAAAAAAGCAAAAAAAAAAACAACCTTGGCTGGACTAATGCCTGTGTATGTATTCTAATTTCATATCCATCTTCATACACGTGATAGGCAGTATGACTCCTTACAAGTATTGTAGGAAACAAACCGCTGCTTTTCTAGAGCATTACTTTGGATGAAGCTAATGCGTGTATATACTTAGTGTATATGTACAGAAACTACCAGCTGCAGCGAATTGGGGGTGCCCGAAGCGGGCAAACTTACCAGGGACCGTACACGAGCTGACCGCCACCACGATAGCCAGCTACAGGCGCTACTTGGAAACCGATCATAAAAAGAACGAGATTAATTACGATCTCCACTACAGGGCTGATTGAGGTATCCTTGACCAAGGGCAGTCATACATATGCACCATGATACCAAGTACCTACTGTGTCCAGCCCTGCCCCTTACCTGTATGATAGAGGGGGTGGGGTGGAGTGGTATAACCCCGGTTTTACTTGTACTAGCAGTTGCCTAGATGTGAGGGTGCGGAGGCCTAGGGTGGAAGTGATTATGATGTCGGTACTGGTACAAGGCATCTCGGTGGGGGGAGTCGCACCACACCCCTGGATTGCAGTGCAGCCCACAAGGAAGGCACCACTCACAATTCATCATGTACGAATAACGTTATATATCTCTACTCAAGCCGGCGTCCACCCAGTATAGTTGGGCTCTCATGTCCCAAATTCGCTTGGTTCCGAGACCCGCAGTCTCCTACTTCAACGCACATGATATATTATATTAATATATGCCCTCTCCAATCCGGCGGAACCATGGCACACACCCTCAAAGCTGCCAATTTCCAGATCTGAATTCGAATTTCAGATCCGGAGTATTACCGCGTATCCGCAGTGCATTTAGACTACCCGCACTCGCTATTGACGAGTTTGTGATCCCTGAATGCATATATTAATACTTTTTCAAAAGTTTGATTTAACGTTTGCCTGCAGTCTCCTCCCAACTACCAAATGCCACGAAGAGATTACATATAACGCCAGCGCATATGAAACGATCTCACCATAAGTAGCAGGATCCATGTCTATGAAGACAGATGTATCGAGGGTATTTAAGAGCAATCGGAGAGGAATGTTTATCTTGCCATAGGTATTTCAGTACGTACAGTAACTTGAACTTAAACTATGCCCTGTTCAATGCCATGCATGGGAATACAGCCCCTTGTTTTGGATTTTTAATTCATTCACCGTAATCACCATTCACTTGGTTCCATTTTCCATCGCTCACCTTGTGCAGTCCAATAGGCTATGGATTTATATCAATTTGTAGCATCTGTAGTTTCCATCTCCTAAGCGAGGTCATTTGCTCTCTGAGAGTAGTTACAAGTACCTATGGCATGGTTGAGGTATCGTGGGATGCAGCACTCTTTCCATACTAAAATAGTGAGCCACGAAGGCTCGAGTCTAGACATTTAGACTATGGCTGAGGTCAGATGAATCAATATCGTATACGAAATGGGATTCGAGTTATGCCTCTGGATTTTCACTTCTAGATAGAGTTGAATGTTTCAGGTTCTCCATACAGTTCAACTGCAGTGGGAAAAATCAAAACGCATTACTGCAGATAGTTCATCCCGTGTAAAGCACACGATCGATCGAATCGGCGCTGCTTCATGGGGACATTCGTCGATTAACAAGAGCTCTCCCCCACGTGGTGGCAGGAGTAGCCAGGTTGCCAGGGTATAATAAACCCAGACTGAAAGGCGTTTGGTAAATAGCCCCCAGCAGTAGGTAACATATGAAGGGTCAGATTATTATATCAGATCGTTCTATATCACCCACATTTACATATTGCTGAGCTGACCTTTTTTTTCGTATGGTATCCACTATCGCATGATTTTCGCAAGACTAGTCATACATTGAGCAGAGAACTCAAGCTATCGCAATAAATATTATCTAGCAAGATAACTTGAGTTCACGTACTGGTCATAATGGTCTAAGTCTAATACAGGTATACACAGGACCACCAAATCCTAGTCTGGTTGGCACGAATCAAAAGATATCAAGTTCATCTCCAGCACCACCCTCGTCTATCCATCGCGGATCAATGTCTGCCATATCGATCTCGAGCTCTCCCTATGCCTACCTTAGCTTATACTTTATAAGTACCGAAACCAATGATAATCAAGGAGGAAGAGCGGCAAGAGATACCCATATCAAATCAACTCCCATCCAGTTCCGGTTTTACTTTTTTCACCGCTTGTCCCAGGCTGCATGATACTTGTGCATACTAGATTTACAAGCGAGTCGCTTTTTGGTGAGTGGGGAATCTGTTTGATATTTCCTGGGTGGGCCTATCGGCGGGCTTCACATAATCCTGTCATGTCAACCAGTACTGCAGCCCAGGCGAAGTTAAGTTTGCAAAGTCTGAAATTTGATGTGAAAAGTCGCCGGCGGCCATGGCAAACGGCGGTACTTAGTGATCAACATAAACAATTTACTTACTGTACAAGGATGATTGTGTGCGCTGCATGCCTGGGTGTGCCTTGTTCCTGGAAACCATGGAAAAACAAAGTTGAAGCAAATAATTGGAATGAAATTAAGTTGCGGGAAGCATATTTATAAGGCCGCTTAAGATTTCAACGTAAAATCTGATCTGAATCCGAAAATGCAGTATATGTATTGTTGTTCGTGCTGTACACTTTATAAGTACATAGGTATGAGTTCGTAGCATGCTCCCTGCCCATTCCACATGTATGTGCAAATTGCGCACCGTACCTACCTGTGCATCCAGCAGCACTCAGCCGACTCACCCCTCTTTGGTCTAATTTGAAATGCGAATACCCAACTTCCCAGGAAAAAGAACTTCAAGAGAGCCATATACACATGTGCATGGGCTGCATCTAGGGTTCCGGCCTTAGTTTGAATAGAAACAGAACCTGCAGTCAACTCCGATGGCAAGGTTTCTTTTCACAGAGCACTCTAGACTGTACATAGCCGCTCATCACCTCACGTGTTCGACCTTGATACTGAACGAAGGCTTACCACTAATCAGCCCGGAAGCCGGTGCAAAACAGTATGTAATCTAGTAGTGGATAGCTAAAGTTCTGCAACGTTCTTGTAGGCGGAACTTCAATATCCTTCTAGACTATGCATATTGCTTCAAAGTCAAGTCGCCTGGTAGTTGTTTGTACTCCCTTTAGGCATAATAAGCCTGCTCAATGCCGAACATTGAACCAATAGCGATGCAATTTATATCATTGATGTCGTCTGATCAAAGTAATGTACTACACTCCCCTCAGAAACCGGGCATGGAAGATCTGCGCATCCTTTGCTGGGATTTTACCAATCATAGATTTAGCACTTTACCTTCCAATTCAAGCGAATATCGTTAACTACCCTACCGTACGGCAGTTGTTTGACCGGCAAGATCGTTAGTCGCAGTACTGATTTGGACCAACGCTTGATTGTAGATTGGTCGCTGTTGAATTTAAAGACTCCTCTGTACTCCATATATATCTGCAATATCATAGTAAGATTCAAGACTGTATTCATCTGGGGGAGTTATAAAATCTTAATAGGTCCTAACTGATTTAGGAAGGGAACATGTGGCATAGCACGCAGTGATACGTGGATGGAGTCATAGACTTTACCAAGCCATACTAGGGTTTCCACTTGCGTAGTGGGATGGCTATACCAGATCTTCCACCTCTAGATGTCCTTTACGCCAACAACTGCATTATATTGAAGGTCTTTTTTGGCGACCAGCAGCGGAGGCAGTGAATCGAGATTCTGGAGTTGGATGGACCTCAAGCAAGGCAAGGTGATCTTCGAATCTGGTCCCTGTGTTCAGAGTTAATTTCTGCCTACAGTATAGAGTTGTAAAAAAAAAGTACCTGATGTTAATGCCATCTTCAGTCCATGATGTAAACCAATCTAACAATTCTATGAACAAAATCATGCCCCACATGACCTGCCTCAACATAATATCGGGATTCTAGCCTAAACTCATACATGAGCTACGCAACTTCAGACTGCCATACATACCCAATCTGGGTTTTGGGAATGAGTCAAGGCTTATAGATTCAGTTCCAGAGGTATGCATGCAGATGATGATAATTCACACTTCCTCTAACAAAAGAAACGTCAACCCACGATGCATATGCACCAAATAGTCTGATTAATGCAGTATCAAAATGATACGGGGTATATATAAATAAAACCAACAAATCTTAGGCCTCTATATGGTCTAGTACTGGTACACTAGAATTTGGTGCAGCGTCACGCACCAAAACTAGTTTGGTTCACCGTTATATGCGCGCTTGCGTCGGAACGACCTGTGGCTAAAACACCGGGCCGATCAGAGTGAAGTCCGTCAATCTGTTACCTACATTGGTACACGTAAGTAGTTCAGGCACTAAAACCCCTTGACACGGGACATTGATGCAACTAGAGGATTTCTAAAACAGCCACAACTCATGCTCAGATGTGTTTAACCGCAATATGTATCCGGAAAAACACAAATAGTTAACTCTCGGACCGCAAACATCAAACCCTGTTTCACGTATATTGTACACGTGAATGCACCATGACTATTGAGGAAGTTTCAGCCACTAGCGCTTCCCCAGACGAACAAACCAACCCCAATTCCGCCATTATTGATGACTCCCGGGCCTCGACGCCACGCATTTAGACAGGCTCAAATAATCTGCTCAATTTATCGGAGAACCTGCCTATCCCCTTCGATCAACGTTTGTGTACTCCGTAGGAATCCCTGTATCTGGAACAAGGTCTGTCTGCGGGTCAACTAAACTTCACAGGAGCGTCCGTCTTGGCAACGGTAATTTGTTCTTGGCAAGCATAAACTATCTCGATATTTTTGGTCGTGATATGTGTAAGCAGAATTTCATTCATTATGAAGACCTCCTGTCCGGAAAATGCAACCCAGTATACCATTTATTCAGTGGCCATGCTTATCTCGTGTATTTACACGGCTCCATGATCTATTTTCTGAAATAACCAATATCTTGTGCATGGGTTTCCATCGGCCTATAGGGCGGCAGTTATATCCAAGAGCACAGGCCCTTGGCTCACAGGCCAACTGGTAGAGGATCATCTTCAGAGTATCATTTACCAGGTTGATTCCATTGATCAACGTCGGAAAGTATTTATCAACAGCAATAAAAACATATACATATGCCAAGGACTACCGAAACAGGAAGCAAACCGTTCCAACAGAACTTTTCTGGGGGAACCAAACCATATTTGGGCAAAGGACCTGGCAGAAATCAAAAGAAATCAAAGAAAAATTTCTCATATAAAATTGATCGGGATCACATGTGCACTCTTCTCCTAGTGATATCTTTGCTGCTGCAGATACGTAACAACCGGCGCACATGTACAAATGATGCTTCGTCCGTAGACAACCGCGGTGACGATGCTCGCCCCTAGGCCACTATTACATTATTACTTTTACGTTACACTTTAGCCAAACGATTTAGATTCTAGGCGTAGGAACTCGGCTGTGTCCAGTGATATCAGCGGAGATAAATGGCTCGAGATAAAGAAATTGCTTTTCTTGCAAGTTAAAATATATGCACACGACGCGTCACTCGTGATACGCTGCAGCTTGATTCTCGTATCAGCGACTACTTTGGCAAATGAAAGACATCATATGAAGTTATTGACGATAGATGTGTCGTCTGAAACCAGGTAGCCAATGACCACCTATCTTGCTTCATCGAGAATTTAAAAAAAAGCCTAATGTCTCGTTGAGTCTCCATCTCTAGTTCTGTAATCTCTACCACTGCCGACGGCTTGACTAACGATAGCAAGCAAGGAGAGTCAATATTTCCATCTCTTCGGAGTGGATCGGAAGCATTTCCTGCCTTCCTGACGTTGTCCCTGTGATCATGATCTACTGATCGTTCAGCCACCTGCACCACCATCACTATGTTTGAACAAATCACAATACCAACTTTCTGCAGATCATCGTCGGAATGCAGCCTGTTCCCAAACTCCGGGACCCGTGACGGCAGTGCAGAGAGAGGCCACACTTCACGCTCCGTGAAACGTGCAATTGACCGAAAAGCTATGTAGTGGCTGGAGACTTGCATATAGTAGTGCAGTATCACACCTTGATACGAATGCTGCCGCTTTGCTTCAATTTCTTTGTGCATCCTGCTGTAGTAATGGTTTACCTACCTAGTTAAAGCTAGAAAAGGGTAAGTCCACCGACTGAAATACTCTCCAGGTAGCTCATCAACGTTCATATCATAGTGCATCATACGAGTATGACAGAGTTCATACCCTCATAAGGCTAATCGTATGCATGCTGCCTGCAGCTACAGAGTATCTCGGAGTGGTGAGTAAGTAAAATCTGTTTTTTGCGTCAACACCCGCCTTCTCGCCCCATATTCCAACTGGGGCCGGGGCCCCGAGACACAGACTAAGGTCTGCACTCGAACTAACCGACCCCGCGGCAGCCGCCGAAAATCATGGGAAGCATACGGGGTATTTTGCGTTAGCCTTAATAGGTAGGTAAGTGCATAAATATATGGAAGTATTTTTGGTTGGCCTGTCTAGCCTTCACTTATCTATCACGCCGTAACCCTTTTTCATGGGCAGGTAGGTACCTTGCCTGGTCGACACAAGACTCATATATAGAGCACTGTCGTACATAGATTCTGTCATCAACCTTCTCCTCTTACTTCGCCACTCAGTAAACCTAGCTAGATAACCTGGAAAGGAAAAGAGACAATTTGTAAATTTCTACTGTAATCTATTGTAAACGAGCTAAAGTAACGTTACTCTGGTTGCACAAACGCTCTAAATTAGTGTCTGGTCACGAGACCCACCATGATCACTATACGCAAGCAAAACATTCCAAAAAATCAGCCCAAAACACCGCTATTCGTGAATCATACATACATGCTGCTGTACTCTAAGCCCCAGCCTCCATCCAGCCCTATAAAACTCTGGGGTTGGGTCCCAGCCCAAATATTCCCCCGACCCGGTGACCGTTGACCATGGCAATGGCACCAGGAATTATGCATTCATAAGCCCGCTACCAGCAAATATCCTTGGTTATCTCGGTTTTTGTTACTAGAAATGGGATAGACTGAAGGTAGGATATAGATTAATATCATGCTGTGCTGCATATAAGCTTTTAGTGTTGATGTTCCTGGCTCTATTCAAATCCAGGGTTAAATTTACCCTATGCTTGTGTTACCTCTCTAAAACGGAGTTCAAAACCGCTCTACGTTGGGGTCTTTGGGAGGATGATTTGTCAGAATAGAATCTCGACTGGGGGCTACGATGCTAATATGCATATCCGTGTTTGCGGAATTGGTTCTATTGGCTGCTTATTATTTCTGCAGAATTGCCGTTGTAGGCCGTGGAAAGCATGGACCTTCAATTCAGGATAAGTAACATGCAGAAAATTTTAACATCACAATAATCCTTCCATATTTTGTACCTGCATATCAAATATTCGCAGTTGACTGATCCACATATGCCAAAATCTCCGTGGTGAAGAGTAAGCAGTCATTTGCGTGGATTTGTCATATTGTATCATCTGGGGCCATTGAAGACTGTGCACAACTACCCTGTCATGGAAATTAAGTCTAATTATCCGCACAATAAAATCATGTGAAGCTCGATCTTCGTATCCAGTCGGACGGGCTAAGCTCTTCCCGACACTGCGCCGCAACAATCGATCCCTCCAAAGGAGGGTGTTGTGCCAACCAGACTAAATCGATCAAACACCAGGACTCGGTACCGCCAGTGAAGTGTGCTAAGCGAGCCGGCTGACACGAACATGTATAAGCCACGAGATTAGCCCTGGCCCATGGAAATTAATGACTGAGTATCAACCTTTGATTATTAATATTGCTACATCAACCTTAACGCTACTCTACGTTGACACCGATCAATGTAGGGAATAGTATCTAGTTTCAAGCCCCTCGAGTTCCTTCCACGGGCCCTTCCGGCCCAAGTATGCCCGGGATCCAGGAACATCACCGTCATCTCGGATTGTGCCGAAAAGCTTACTCTGACGCAACCCTATTGCGGTATATCACCGATATACACCAATCATTGGATCATCCATGCCTATCCCGTTGAAACGCGTCCAATGTTAAGAGCGTAGACTTATAGATCAGTATCGCAACTCGCTTTTTGTCGTAGGTATACATACGCATACGTATGTACAGTATGTACTGTATGCACCAAGAGGCATATGCGTATGGGATGTTATTGGGGGTATGAATATATTTCATTGGTACATTAACGTTTGATATTGGTACAGATATGTGACGGTTCCAAGGTGTGGTTACATGACTTTCCGCAAGCATCCAAGTCAAAGTCCGAGCGCAACTGTGCAAATCAGTTCTCAGAGGGGATAAGGACAGGTTAAGGCCATGCCATGGGAGTTCTGAAACACAACAATTTGTGGATTAGGCTGAAAACATATGCGGAGCAGAGCACACATCACATTGTCGCGAAGCCTCCTGACTGGTTCCCAGATTTTGCGGGGCTTAACGCTAGAGTAGGTAGGTATGCCATGTGGCCGTGAAGTTTAAATCAATTCGTTAGGCTAACTAGAGCCGGCATCAAGACGAACTGGAGTTCATCCGATATTATCGGTATACGATGCAGGATCCGGGCGGCGCGATATGGGTCGATTCGTAACCCTGAGGTACGCCTTGCTTCGGCCCGAATATGAATCAGGGTAAGTCCGTTCCCTGCCTGAAGATAATCCTAGGACAGATTTGAATCTCGAGAATTGGTTTATAGGATATATCAGGTTCGCTTTGCAAAAAGCAAAAACATAAACATTCGGGTATTTTTTACCTATCTCTGACTCGATACTAACATACCGATAGGCAGTGCACGGGATTTAATGATTGTTCATGTTTCAGTCCCACTAACCCCCACCCCGGTGCCGGCATCCTGATACCGATATTAATTCCGAATCTCAATTTGGCAGTGCATTGATGACACCGCCTCACCTTGTGGCTGGCTAAAGTATCAACCGTTTAGCAGTTAAAGCAGCAGTTTCACCATAGAGAGGACTGTTAATTTCCAACTGGTCCGTGGGCTTCTCGGAGCCCGGGAGCTCCATAAGCTATGGCGAGCAAGACACCCCGCTAAAAATAGAGTATGGTCGTACTTGCTTGGCCAACATAAGTTGCGAGCTCATCGTCAACATCTCCACTTCTCCAGCCCCATTTCAAATAGTAATCACACCCGCCGTACCAAAGTTAAGAAAATTAAACTTTGCCGGGGTTCATTTGGATACAGAGCACTTACTCAGGCTTACCAGCACTGCAAGTCTCGGAATGAACTTCCGCAGCCAATCTGATTGATATATCTAGAACACGAGTCTCCACTCTGTACGATTACTGTACCTGGGTCTCTGGGGTAAGTTATTAATAATGACATTGGTGGACTTAGCGACTTAATTTATCTCCGTTAATGGCACCATAATCATATCCAAGTATAACTAGGCAGAGTCTAAGACCAAATGAATTGTACTGAATCGATCCTCATGAAGACTGAGACTCGGTTGGGCTAGGGATCATGAATTTTGCGGGCTATGGCGGTATGCGGTTGAGATTGATGCCTACTGTTGGATATTGGTGCTCTCAACATTCTTAATTCTCCACTGTCCAGTCGGGAATGTCTATATTTCTTAAGCTGCATAGAGTCTATAGCTAGATCTATAGAGTATCAGTGAGGGTATATCACGAGCAAAATAAACATCTCATTGAATAGATATTCTTGTCGTCGTGGAACTAATGAGGTGGCCGTTGGCGGTCCATGAGGCAACTGAGTAAGCCCATGTGGAGCAATTATAAGGGAGACATGCACAGTCTGATAGCTCTTCTCTAGATCACAGAACTCCTCACAAATAGCATCATAGTTTTGCTTTTATTTCCTTGCACCCGAATCATCAATCTCATCTGTTTACTCATGATTGAGCACAAAGCCTCATCCGGCTCCCCTTCAGATCCTTTTCTAGGTCACCCATGCCCGGAATTGAAAAGTGATACCGATATATTGTGCAATGTGCAGGGAATATATCTGCTGATCTGTACATATATATATTATATCAGCAAGAACGTGGAATATAATACGTCAGGGGTATAGGACTATCGGAGAATATAAAGCAGTTGAAGACTGCAGTAGGGGTACTGTCCAGATTCTCCGGGAAAGTCACCGGACCTGCCAATCAGACCGGCTCAACACGGGATGTTTGAGACAAGATATGTGATAATCATTCCCACAAGCCGAACAATAAAATTGCGCTCGCGATCGCGTACATGATCATGAAGGAGAGAAGGTAGAGCTAGAGAAGCAATAGATGCAGACCATTCCCCACCACTGTCAAAATATTTTAGTTCAGTCTAATGTTAAGTGCTCGTCCCTGCAGTTGAGGTTGTAAAATGGCTAGAAATGGTAAAGCGTGGTGTTGAGGAAATATTTCAGCCCGTACTAGAACAGCCTAAAACGTAGGTTGGAAACCTAATAGAGCGCAAGTTTCCTGGAGGGGCATGTTACGGCACCTCAATTCGGGGAGGTCTCAGCACAGCCGAGTCGTTACGCAATGCCCCTCTGCTACTTACTCTATTCGAATACGAAACATCCGATTCAATGGAGTCAGGTCGGTGGTGGATGTTAGGCGAACTCATGATAATTTGAGCCGGCTTTGCATTCATTTGTATTCACCTATCATCCAATTGCAGGTCACTACCCTACTTACCCTGTTCTGTTTACCCTCGTACATGCATACCCAGGATCATTCACACTCGTGGACATGTAGTCCGATCTCTGAACGGTATCATGATCGAGTATCACACGACACTCCATCCTAGTACTGTGATTCGCCTCAGAATGTTTGCCCCTCCCAGATTTCGACATTGGCATATATATAAAAAGGTATTTGATTAAGCTATGAGCTCGGTTGGCGCCGTGTGGCTCTTTACTCATTTTAATATGTTCACCGCACTTGACTATATAAAAAAGGTCAAAACGGTTGCTACGTAAAGGTGCAAATCGATATCTACGACTCTATATATATGGGATAAGTAGTTGTAATTGATTCAGGTCTCAAAAGGTCAATTGTCTTGGCAGCAAATCAACGTGATAGAGACCACTAACCCCATTTGCTTAATTTGCCCCAGTAAAATCTTGAGCTAATTGTAGTTTATCTGTACTGTAACCTGCTGGATCATGAATATTAATATTCCCCGGTTTAGGACAAGTTTCTGCCGACTGTTTTACATTAGACTAAGACCAGCGATTCAGTTCTATGGTCTCGGGAATTGTACTTTTGTCATTGAACGTTGGGGGCTCATTTATGCAAGTCTTCTAGGTTCTTGGCGTTGCCTCTCTGAAATGCAAACCTCAAGGCAAACTGCAGGTAACCCATAAAATCGCTCGACAGTCTGGCAGGTACATTATTTTGTGTTCTTGTTTCATAAGAAGGCAGGCTAATATAGCGAGTCTGGAGCTAAATGACCAGGCGAACGCCGTTGGACGGTAAATTGCTGGACAAAATCACTGCTTGAGCATTTGAGGCGAGCTAGCTCAAGTGGGAACTATAAAACATGCAGTGCATGATAGATACCCTTAGACAGGAGAAAGAAGAGTCTATCTGTATGGCAGCGTTACAGATGTTTGTACTCATGAAGCCATTGATTTCTGATCTCCATTTTACTGACGTGGAGTGCCATCCATTTTAGACTGAGGTGGAGGGCTGGTAGTCTAAAAACGAATAGGGCTTTCCCATTGGCAATATGGCAATGTTGATAGGCCCATAAGATGATCTCATAGGACAGGTCCCCTCCTTCTCTATCTAATGTTCTATCAAGCCAGACTGCCTCGAAGAGGGAGAAATTCAACATACTAAGCATCCTATCCACTTCAACCCAGATTATCGGCAACAGTTCCGACATTTTACTTAAGACGAGAAGAATTACATAAACTAGGCTATGTTATTAAAGTCCCATTTGTCTTGTTTCTTGTGGTAACTAATTCTCACAGTTTTTGAATGCTGTGTTTACATGTACCATTGGAGATATGTACAGCCTAGAAAAAGGATACTTGTACCTAGCATCGGGGGAATAGGCAGCCCTATTTGTGGGTTTGCCTGCAGATTTGCTGCAATGCAGCTACGGGCCGGCACGGGGCTTTCTGATGGTTCGATTGTCTGGCGGTCGCAGCTAATAATCCATCAGTGCTCGGATTTTTCACGGAGAAAATGCTCCTGAGTTCAATTATGATTGAGGGGTGCGCGGCCGTAGGAGCGAAATATGCTAATTGCTCTAAAGAAATCACTTCCAGAAGGGCCTCATCTACTAGAGATTATACAGGTCCCAAGTTCTGAAGCTGCAAACCCCTGTAAACTACGAGCTTTGGAGGAGTGACAGCGCCACCACTATGCAATAAACTAGGGCCAATTTGCCCTCTAGGCTGAAGGTCTCCATTCAGGCACTCAAGCGCCGACCGATGCCCCATACAATCTTCGATCCATAGATTTGTACTGCACTAAGACTTTTAGGCGCCGACGATTCCCTTACAAGCTTCAATCGATGAGATGGAGCGCCCAAAACACATTGCCCAACCCTTGGCTACAACTAGGTACGCTTTTTGTCAACAGAACTTTGTCACTATAGAGGTACCATAATGAGTACTGCATTTATCGTAGCGACGTACTTATCCAGAAGAAGAAGAGCTGAGCTTCACCTTATTGGTGACCTGCGCACGCGTGAGGCTGTGGCATGTACATATCCATCCAGTTAAATAATTTCTAGCCCCCTGACATCCAAGACAGGATGCTCTGTACTTGGTACAGCGATAAATTAGTAGTGCATAGAGGATGCAACCAGAACTACTGGGCCTCATCAAGTTCAGCAACATTGTTCTCATATAGTATTCGAATTTGAATGGAGACAGGTTGGGAGCTGAGAAGATTAATATGCTATTAGCATTAGCTTGAACAAAACCTATGAGGAATCCTGACACCGGCCAGGACAAAAATCTCGGGTGGTGGGAAGGTAGAGCTTGGAAGTGTGCATGTGTGGAGGATCCAGCCCGTTTCATTTCAGATAATAAATAAGATAGTCTTCAAGGTCCGGGGCTAGAAATTCCGGGTCGTGACTGCTCACATGATTCTTGGGAGAATTGTATGAAAGATGGATCCACTTACCTTATAGCGTTGGATTCCAGTCCGATTGCAAATCTAATTACTGCGTGTTCTATCCAAAGTGGTACAGAGCACATCAAATAGGAGAGGGGTGAAGGTGGTAATAATGTGAAACACACGTGCTATCAGGATGTAAACAAAAGGGCCACCTATTGCCAGCCTGAACAGCTGTCAGTCAGGATCCTGGGTCGTGCAAACCAATAAGAAAAGCAAGTTTGAGGATGAGATGCTGGCGCCGGCTCCAGAGTGCGGGAAGTGTATTCTGGAAGGGGATTCGACCACGGTAGCTGCATCAGAAGGAAAATAGGGCATATTCGTTACCCTTACGATGAAATTGAACATCACAAGAAACTTGATTTGAGCTGGGAGGGTGTTTGGTGTTCCCCAAGCACCCTATGATGCGTAGTGATCTGGCCCTGAACCTAGTCAGTAAGTTTTGATTATCCTGCAGTTTGAGTAAGAAAGTGATATCAGATTCAAGACCTACTGTGGGCAATTTTGTTCGAGCCCAGAGGTGAGCAACTTACTGTACTTCACTGGCTGTGGTAATGAGTTTCCGGACCTATTGTTGATAACCCTCGCCCCATACTGCGCTTCACTAGGTAAATTTTATCCACATGAAGGGTCCTCATGACCAATGCTCACAGACGCACGTGCCTACAAGAAAATATGGGCCGATTTTGAAGTCTTCCTACTTCAGGGTCACCCAGTGTAAATCCGCAAGGTTTCTTGTGATATGAACTTTGGAAATTGTGACCGAGCCTCGGGATTCGGTGCAACCAAGTTGCCTTGTCAACGAATATAATATCCCGTTGTTTTAGGCGTTCACATGCAGAAATTGGATGGTCCAACATAGAAACGTTATGTTCAGAATCGAGCTATCGCAGGAAATCGAGTTGGGGGTTGACGTGCTCACCATCCCCATATTCTTGGGTATCTCTGATCTCGCCTCACGCAGTGGGCGACTCTTGGAAGGGAGCTGTAATAATCGCCGATGTATACCCTCGTCATGTGGAAAGGAGCCGCTCTATTAGAGGAGGCTTACAGCCGTAGTACTTGCGCTCCCGGTCGGTTCCCGATGCTACATTCCAGCCATTTTGAGATTGCATACATCCTAGCTATAGCACAGCCATCTGTCGGGCGGTGAGAGTGGTTTGAGGAATCCGAGTGGTGACAACAAAACTTTAGGAAAAAAGAGTCCGTACAACAGGGTGCTGCTGCAGGTACTCACTATGCTATGGGTAACTATACTGTAAGTTAGCGATGGGTAATTGTAGATATAATTGTATTTTTGGCTGGATTTGATGAAGTAGTACTTACCACAAGTCACGGCGCACTGATACATTACATAAGTATTGGTTTGTGAAACTGCATTGTATCCCTTAAGAATAATGCACACTCTTGCCCTTGATTGAAGCCTTTTTCCCTAGGCACGGTTGTGAGCTGGGAGTTTTATCAGGCCATGTTGAGGGTAACGGAAGGAACTTGCTGCATAACAAAAGGAGTCCCACAATTGGTGTTAATAACTTTCGACATTTAAAATTATAAATCGTACATAGAAGCCAACGGACTTCATGTTGAACGAACCTACCAAAGTACTAAGTAGATAATAATCAGAGTAGACCGGCCAAATCACTATAGTGTGTAATCGTCCGTGGACATATCGCGTATATGTTGGGGTATCCGGTACCTCCACTCTTGCTAAGAAGTACCTGCTTGCTTATGTTGTTGTGATGACAAGTACCTTTCTGCGTGTGGGCTTAAGTACTGTAGGTTATTTAAGCGGCGAGTTCGTTCGACTTGGCGTGGCCTAAACTAGGCCGACTACCAAATGTGGTAGTCCATGAGGAAATAGCACTATTGGGGCAAAAGAGATTCCAAGACTTACTTACTGAATACTACTCAATGTCGGAGTGCAGTTAAATACTACTTTTGCCGTGCCTTAGCCCATTCTGGTCATCGAGGAATGCTGTAGGCTTAATTGCTATTCCTCCTTCTGGGCACGAGATCAGGCCACTCTCCCACTGCTACTTACCTCAGTTTCTGATTATAAAACCCAGTGAACCGGACCATATGGTGCAGATGCGTTTGAGACCCTCCTCCTCACCAGCTGCTATTATACCGTCATAAGACTTCCCTCTGTCCCCAATATTGTGAGGCTTTTCTCTCGTCAGTCCACGACAATATTGCCCTATTTGCGTTCCGGCTGCAATACGTGTAGGTTCTGTTGGGAAAGTAAATATGAGATTTCGTGAAGCTGATATGGGTCACCTGTGGATAGACTGTACTATGGCGTATTCCTCAAGTTCGGGGATGCTCTCCCGAGCACATACTGCTGCCGGTGCAGCTTGTGGAAGTACCTATTCACCCGAAAGAGGCCATGACAGGCTACGGAGAGCAAACTCCATGTCCTCAACCTCAACACAGCATCCATTGTGCCCAACCGTCACAAGGTCGGACAACCTCACAGTAGAGGAAAGGCAGAATCAAGCTCGAGCAGCGGCAGCTAAAGCTTTCAAAAATGATCTCTTGAGAAGAGGCGAGCCAGGAATTGCTGCTGATGGCACCCCGCTCCGTCGGCTAAGCGTCCGGTTTAAACCAACCCCACCCTCGGACCCTGACTATAACCCATACGCTTTCCTGGAGGATGGGCAAGAAACGTATGTCAAGCTTTTCCTACCCTTACAGTCTTCAACTAACCCCGCTGCAGCAGATTTCAATGGGACAGGAAGGATAACTGTGATGATTTACCACCCCACCGGTTGTATAATCCAACTTACACTCAAACCGCCCCCTCAAGTTATCGACGTCTTCGGAGGAGCCGTTCTCTGTTTTCCATCACACACACCATGGGTGGCTACTCACGGGGGAATGCTGCCCCGGACCGTAGTAACACTGTGAACGGCACCGACTTGAAGCCTCGCCGGTCCATGTCCTTTCTGCGCGGCGGAACTGATTTTATGCCTTCAAATTATCGACGGGGTAATCAACCGCCGATGAAGGAGAGGAAGCCACTTTACTCCTTTGGAGCTTCCTCATTTCGGGGTGATAAACAAGTTTCAGCAGAAGCAGGGCTGCTGCAGAAACCACGCTCACTCCGTATGAAGGTCCGTCGAATGTCTTCATCAATTATGAACTCCGTCAGGCGTGCTTTCTTTGCCGGAACTGTAAGAGACGTTGAGGAAATGGAGGTCCCTCCCCAGCACATTGTGTCAAACCGTGCATACTTCGGAAGCTATGATAACGCCTCTAATGTGGACAAAGATATAGAGAACATACCTGGAGATTTGTTCATGTCCAGGATAAACTCTGGTGCTCCAACGCTTCAGAGAGTACCATCTTCAATCGGCCATACATCTCTTTCTGGCTCTATCAGAATTGTAACTCCCCCAAAGCTAGCAGGTACTCCACTGAGTTCCTCCGGGAATACATGGGCTAGCAGTACAACAGCCTCCACCTTGAGATCTGCCACAGGTAGCAAACGCCTGTCTATCATTCGGGAAGCCACACCAAAAAATGAGGGAGAAGAAGAGATAGGCCTGCCTCGCCCACGAAATAAAGCGCTGGATGCACAAAGAGTATACTCTGCATTCCTCAGAGTTACTCGGGCAAAGAATGTCATCCATACTGCTCATGAAGCAGAAAGACCAGCGTTAGACAGAGTGGATCATGCGAGCTTGTTTGAAAATCCAGCTGCACAATCCTGTTCTTCTTTTGCCAGTACCATCAAAATGAAGACAAGTTCTCCGGAAAAGAGCATTGAGGAAAGCTCTGTCGAAACACCCTGCCCATCACCAAGGCACGCGATGGCACGAGAAAATAAGGAAAATATTCCACCAACACAGTTCGCTAGCGAGAGTAAACATCTCACGAGAACCCACGTTAAGATTGGCCCAAGAATCACTCTCTACCCCCCTCCTGAGAACGTAGTAACTCCTAATAAGGAGAAAGAAAGGGAACAGACGGAGTTAACTTTAAAGACAGTTCGTCATGCACAGTCGGCCTTCTTTCCCTATACTGGCGGCCACGCAATGGTTGGAATGTCCCCCAGTCCATATAAACGTGCAATTGCCATGTCACCAGATGCACCAAGCATCTACTCGAGAACAACGTCTGGGGAAACACCAAGACCTAATTCCACGCTTGATACCGAGTCTTCTCTGACCCAAGCAACTCGAGCAGGAGATTCAGCTGTGCTTCAAGGCCAGTTTGTCCAGCTTGGGAGGAAAATGAGTCTTGTTCAGATGAATGAAAGCCATGACGGAATTGTCCACAATCGAGTGACGCCTTCGTCACCCAAGAACTCCCCCGCAACGTATCATATCGCAAAGTCAAGAAGAGATGAGAATGTTCCTTTCTCGACATACTTGCCCGGTTTGACGAGGCCTGGTGAGGATACCATCACGACAGTAGGAGCATCTACGCCCGTATCTATCGTTGCTGGATCTTTCGGAATGAGTCTTTTCAATAGAGAGAGAGGGCGCCGTGATGTTGGTTTGGGATTGGTAACCAAAACTGGGGATGGGGTTATGCAAAAGGAAGCAGAACAAAAACACCGTGTCTTGACCTCTAAAAACCTCCAGGAAGGGGTCGTTGTTGCTCAACCAGAAACCCAGCCACTGTCAGGTATTGACTCTAATGTTGGACAAACTGCGAATATAGGAGATAAAAGAAGTAGTGGGGGAATGGGAACGGGTATGAGGCTTCCAAATCGCTCGCAAGTTCCCACCGGTGTTATCAGCTTTGGGAAAAAGGGAGTTAATAGGCCTAAATCCGGTTCCGGAAATACGGGTGCTAGTGCTAATAAGGACATGAGTATTGTGCCCTTTCCAAACTCGGTATACGGAGGGAACAGCACTGGTAACCTCGAAAACGAAAGAAAAGTTCAGGATGACTTCGGCAAAGGAACTACTGCAGAGGCAGGGAGCGAGATATTGGGGCAGATGTCAAAGTTGTCATTCGAGATGAATGATGGCAGAGGATACTCCCTTTCTGAAAAATTGCCCCGGACGAGTGTGGATTCCTATATCAGAGGTCCGAGAAGGCTGTTAAGGAATGAAGGAATAAACGGTAGCGTGGAAAGCGGGATCGGTGCTTTCTTGTGAATGGGCCTTGACCAACCTCCAACGAGCTGACTGGGGTATCAATTACGGGAGAAGACATTGGGCGAGGGTGACATCACAACTGCGACGCACCTGCACGGTTTTATTCATTCCCGTTATTTTTCATGTAGGGAATTTTGGGGAGCAAGTCAGTGGTATAGCCAAAGATCGATCATTTATGTGGTCGTTTAGCTTTGTCGTGTTGTATACTATAGAGCTACCACAATATGTATATGAATTCAAGTAGCTGCTGGTTGCGACAATTATATATGTTGCACCCCTTCCAAGTGAACAGGTGATCATGAACGAGGCCAAAACAAAACAAAGGACTAGTGTAAGCAGAATCGTGCCAATAGGATAGGAATCGCAGGGACCGGGTGTCGGGATACGTATTGTACGTACATTTATTTGTTGGAATCGAGATCAGCCTACTCGGAGAAATCCAACAAGAACCTATTATAGCAGAGGTGGGAATCAGGATTCTCGCTTCTCGAGATTTAGAAATTTTTGTAGATAGTTTGAGGCTATGTTTTCTGATGATTTTATAGAGTAGCTCCCCTGGCTTAGAATAATAGTTAAAGAGTGAGATCAGCACTTTCCGGAGAGCTGGTCAGGAGAGACAATATAACTGAGATAAGTGTAGTTTTTGGGCATACCATGCTATTTTACAGGCCTTTAGCACTGATTTAATCTGCAGATCTCAAACTATCACCTACAAATATCTTCTGTGATTCTTTTAAAGGCTGGTCTGTAGGTATGTTTTTATATATAGTGAAATTTATGACCCATATTGGATTTGAGAAGCTACATGTATATATGTTAAGTTTGGATTACAGGTACGACCTTAGATCGTTATCTTTGATGTGGTGCTATGTCTATCGACTCAAAGAGTGCTGCCAAGTGAGAAGACCGTTTCCGAATTGACCCGATAGGCTCGGATGGTTTCGGAAATCCTCCTGATAATCTGATGGACATAGTTTGGTACAGAAACATGAAGCCAAAACATGGTACCAAATGGACAGCGATGCAAAGCAACCTCATGTCACCCTATGTCTATCTACTATATAGGCATAACTCAAATTCGCCTTCATTCACACGAGACGTCACCAGATCCCTGTGTTGAAACGACCCCATTTTACAACTGTGTCACGTTTGGTCTAGCGCGGAGGAATCCTTCTTTTGGGGCACCCTGGGTTCTAACCTGGCTCATTTTGTTTGATGAATGTAAGTTCTCCCAGTGGGAGGCAGTCCAGATAGCAAGATAGCGAGATATCGGGATTCTTTCTTGTAGGAGGGGTATGGGCAGCTTCGAGCCGGCGGTGTTCTTGCAGACCGACCCGTGATGCGATAACAGGGTTGATATTTTGTAGCATGTTATGTATATAACTCGAGGTTTTTCTTCTCTCCCACTTTTTGTTTGTTCCCTTTGATTTTGTTATTTCTTTGGAACCATATTTCTCTTTTTCTCAGTTGAGAACGTTTTTAAATACCACCTCAGGAGCGAATTGCGTTCTTTCTATTTAATTTATCTCGGTCTGGCTTTCTCGAGTGGATATACCTACGATAGATTATTCCTTTTAACCAAAAAATCAATCACGTTTTCTCTCAATTATACCAGGTGGAGAAGCTTAATTTTATGCTTATACTACATATCATATCCGTGGGATCTATCAGAATTCGCTTTATCGCATTCTCTTAAAATTTCGATATTTCAATACCCGTTAGTCGAGACACGGTCTTCAAATAGGAGGGAAACACGCAGTTTATTGATCACAAGGGACTGGAAACATAAGCGGTTTGAAACGAAAGGTTCGGCACCGATATGGCAATTCGCAGAGGGCGAAGTCGACGCTTAAATTAGTGTGCAGGTACCACAGCTGACAGCAACGTGGATTTAGAGTTTCGCAAGCATCATGGCAACCGAGCCGCCGTACTGCTGCATTAAGGCCGTTTGTTTGAATTGATCTTCTGGATTCCTGCTGTTTCTTCTTTTCCTTTTCCTGCTTCATCGAGGCCTTCTTCTATACCATATACTTGTGCACTTTATGTGCTCGGTAATTGATACTTTTGTGCAACTTGGTATTTTGTACTGACCTGGCAGTAACTTAACTTTCTCTATATTGTAAGTAGCATGCTTTATTGCATAGGTTCTATATGGTCTAGACCTATTGAATTCTCTTCGATAAATCGAAAGGTTTGAGATTTCCCTTTTGATATATTCATACATGTTTACTGATAGGTACAGTTTACAGATCTCACCTTGGATAGTGGTTACGATACTAAACAATACGGGCTACCATGTTCCACTTTCTTTTCATTCATCAATTTCTATTTATCTATTCAAATGGCAGTGACTTCGATTCCATATTTTCAACGGCTGTATTGCCTTGAGAATGTCTACCACACAACTCGGACAAGATGACAGGGTTACAGCACCCACAGTGACATTGGCAGTATTAGCATCTACACTTACACTTGCACTGTAAGATATACCTCCTACATTCAATTTCCAAACAGAACTTAAGTCTATGTAAGTAGTGTACTTCTTCATGCCGAATCCTCTTCGTTCGTTGATGGGTTTATCCGGACAGGACCTTTCTTCTGCACCGCCGAAGGCTGATCCCTTTGTTTTTCTCATCGCATTATATTCGCCGGGCCAGTTTATCGACCTTTTACTCCTAGGCGACGTAATGTCAAATCGGCGTTACCTTAATGACTATTTGGAACAGCTAGCGAGGATATCAAGGTTGGAATAATTCTGTTGGAGATCCATGACGAATCGGCGATGATGGACTAATCGTGCTATATGCGGTGGTCAGGATTCGGTGATGTTTGGATTTTTTTAAAAATCAAGGCCAGGCGATTCCCAGCATTGGTTCACTAGCCGATGTCCTTATGAAGACTGGATTCACCACACCAACCAACCTAGAGTTGATCTATAGGCCATAGAAATTCACAGTTTCTTTACAAAACGGCTCGCCAGAATTGGCACTTAGACCGGGAGAAACTGAAAATAATAAGAGGAGGAATACTGGGCATACACCATTGGGTCTGGATCTGTTGCATTCAAGGATGCGCCTCCTGTGGGAAGAAATAGCGGGTTAGTGTTTGGAAATATCATTGAAGCACCATCCATGACGAAAGGACAGAGCTTGAATGGGATGGGCGTTGACGAAAGATCAGCAGGAGAGTATGGTGGCGCTGAGGGCTCTGACTACGAAGAGTGCGAAGCTGATCACGCGGGCACTGGTTTGTGGGATGGCTGGTACCTCTGGCCATCAATGATACCTGGTCCTTGGTTGGCAGCGGGTCCAACAGTTCCAGTGCGCAGAGGAACAAAGACTGCAAGCAGGCGAGGAAGCAAATCAATCACCAATGATCGCCGTGGATGTACGCACGATGCACGGCATTACTATCGTCAAGAGGAAAGCCCTCACCAGGGAGCCAAGTAAAGCAAGTACCGTTACTGGAGCTCTCTCAAGAAACACAAGCAAATTCAGCAGCATCATCGTGAGGCTTGTCAGAGTTCAAACACATCGGTGCTAGAAAGCGCCGGTACGCAAATCATCACACTGGATGAAGCCAATGAACCTCCTAGCAATAACTTATCATTAGGTTGTCGTTGGCAACTAAGGATAATTGCTATAACTTACAGACAGCTCAAAATGCTGATTTTGCCTTCCTCACTTGTGGGGTCGCTTCTCGAAATGACGATATTTGACTACAGACCTATTGCCGGAACTTCAGGGCAAGGCAGATAGATCGGAGACTGTTCTGTTCATCAACCATATACGATGATTCAGCACTTGTAATATCTCTCCTCAGCCCCTAGGATTTTATGAATACAGTGCAAAAGATGGCATCTCACTCGGTCTCACTATTTCCCCCTCTAGGACTTCCACGGGTCTTTTCATGCACAGTTCCAGTCGCAGCCCCAGTGGCAATCCCGGAAGTGGCCCTCACGTTACGAAAATCAATGACGATGCCTTCCAGGGATACTAACCCCATCATGATGACAAGGAGGCTTCCCCCAATGATGAGGCCTCCTGTTTAGAGCAATCAACTCTCTGTGGCTTCGGGAGTATCGTCGAAGATGTCACAGACTTTCAATGTACAGAGATTAAGGACAAATAAGTGCAGAGTCTAATAACCAGAGAGAGTCGAACATGGCTTCATCTACGCCCGGAACTTCAGCATTAGCTGTATGGCAGAGGCTGCTCGCGCAGGCACAGCTTGGGGACGTTGAGAAGCAACCTCGCTTGACAGTTCCTATAGATGAGCATCTTGTTCTCAAGAGCCAGTCAAGTCCAGCAATCAGCGATGTGACTGATTTGGAAATCTCTGAGCGACTCTGAGCAAGCCTATGAAGTCTCGAATCTCCCCACGCACCGTAATTCAATCTTAAATATCCTATATAGGACACCTACTACGGGTATATTCAGTCAGCCTCTTCTGCAACCTCTGCAGTTACAGAGTTCGAGCTTGACCCCTGTAGATGTTGAGTACGAGGTCGAGGAAATTGAAGAGGGAAGGATATGAATCTGCATTCGAGTCGATCGATGAGGATTTGAACCTTTACCTGCAACGGTCTATTTTTCTACACTAATGATGAGTGAAGGGAGGAGTGCGATGAGTATAATGAGTTCTTGAGTAGAAGAGGAAACCGGTGTAGTGCCTTTGGGCGAGGGAGGTGCCGATTGAGCGGTTGTCTGTCTAACAGGGTTCTCTGTGGACAATGCCTGCAAGGAAGGCAGTTTTTCAACATGCAGAGATGACACCTGTGGTGGTAGCTTCTAGGCTAAAGATGCAAAAGATGATGGGTGGGCAAGCGAGAGTTGAGAGACAAAGTTTGCATGAAAAGCAGAAGTCAACGCCAGCTACCGGAGTGTGGAGGAAAACTTTGGAAACTGGCATTTCCGGAGAGATTCCCACACAAATTCCCAGACGCACTTATGCACAAAAACTCAAATTGAGAAGCTTTCTTTGGTACTTGCTTCGATCGTGTGCGCAGCTCCAGTTATAGTGAAATTGACTGCAGCATCACGCAAACAATCAACACAACTCCCCCCAATTACATCTTCAATCCTCTGGAGCTCCCTCAAGCCCAAAGCCATCCCCACACCGCGGAAGCCGGCACGTCCTAGCGCCAAACTTCAGGCCAAGAAGCCTTCTTTGGGTCTCGATGGATTCCTGCCTACAATCTCGTCATACACTCTCTGAACTGCAGCTTTAGGTTTGTAGCAGGATGCACATACCCGTGCAGTTCTAGAGGAGTGGGAGGTGGAGAGCCAATCAAATGAATCAAAGAGGACGCATGTTGAAGGAAGACTAGAGATGGTTTCTGGATCATTATGGGGCGAATGTAACAATAAGGACGTAGTCCATGACCAAAGATATGATATAAGGATGGAATACAGAAGCACCATGCATGTCTCAAGGAGGGAGCGGAAGAGGAAGAGTGGTCAGCATCGGATGACAATGAGGAAAGGTTGAGAAGTGTAGTAATTGACCTGAAGGATGTCGCGGAGTCCAAGCTTAGCCAAGGAAACCCAATCACACTAAGAATTTGAAGTTGGGGAAGAGCCAAGACTCCCGTGGTACCGTGAACGCCAGCGCACATTGCTACATTAAACGGCGTAATGTGGACCACCCAAGAGACCCAGGTACGACCAAATTAGATGGGGAAGTTAAAAAGTCCTTCGCTCGCAGATGAGGTGGTAGGTTTTATATCACCTTTGTCATAACCTCCCCAGGCTCATCGGTCTAGGAGGACGAGGGGCAAGATATATCACCAGCTGGGTCCAGCGAGGATCAAGTGATGGACATTGAAGCGATAATGGCTGGGTTGTAGTCTGGTACTGGCTAGCCGCAACGACATAAACCTACCATACTCAATCGCCGATGAGACTTCCTCTGGTGTATCTTGCTCCTCGGAGTTGGGTACATTCTATGAATCTGAAGGTAAGGAGTATAGCCCTGTTGCACTTGAGTTTAATGGTCCACAGCCACTGACGATAAATACTACAATTTCATTGTGTGAACAAGCAAACACAGCAGGATATTATGTATTTGTGGTGCCAATGCAACAAATTAAGCCAGCCAGTATTTGAGCATATTCAAATTCCAACTGTTAGGTTTCAGCGAGATGTAGCCACTGCTCCCCTCGAAATTAACTCTGGATCCCTTTGGAGGACCCTTTGGAGGAGAAGCAAGGGTGTCAAGCCCGTCATATGGCAGTCATCCAAGGACGATGTCTGCAGCTTAAACGGCTGAACCAAGACTTTATGCGGTATACGAGAGTGGGATGAAGCTATGGACACGGCCCAGGGCTTACCAAGGAGGTTTTCCGGGGAAATGGGAAGGTTAAACTCATGCTGAAGATTGCGAAACGAACTTACAAGGTCGCATTTGTGGATGAAACATAGCGTATCCACTACCACAATCCCACATATTGGATTTAAAACGCAGAAGAGACTTTCCAGCGGCGCGCCATTGGCCCAGGTTGCAGGGGGGCCCAGCCGACGGCTTTAGCAGTGAGCCATCGCAGCAAACAACCAACAGCCCACCAAAGACATGTTTACCAGTAGCAGCTACACCAGTTCAGGGGACCCAGCAGTTTAATACCCGTACCCTTGTCAGGTCTCGAGTCGGCACCACAGCGCAGTACGGATTATTATTATGGTCTTGCTGGATCGTCAAGGAATTACAAAACGTAATTACAAACGTCACCTAGCGCCGCATGTCTCTGGGCCCCCATCGTTCCAGATGCCATGCTGAGAGAGCAGAAACCAGTGGTATGTAGTGGGGCTAATCGCCGATATCGCCTTTGTTACCACACCGACGGAAACCATTGCGACCTTTGCGTTAGCGCGATTCAGAACAAAATGTCACCACTCATATTTGTGCTGCCCCACCACATATTCCGTCTGCTGTTCCTACTTTAAATCTGGGCGAGGACAGGATTGTTGTCTGCTAAATCTCTGAAAAATCATCTCCTCCATCACCTGTGAACACATCAATTCCAAGAATTTCTATGGCATACACACGATTTCTGTGGCAACATACCCCAGAGCAGAAAGCGGCAATTACAGTGGAAGAGAACTACACGGCTAGTTCGCTGTGGTCGAAGGGGCGAGCAAGTCGGACTACGACTCAGAGGCCGGAGGGGTTGGTTCTCAAGAAGTTCTCTAGCGGATGCAAGCCGGTCGAGAAAGTCCATGGACCATTGTGGCAGCCACCAGCGACACCGGAGAAATTAGTTTCCTCTCCCACTTTCTCCAACATCACCGAGAACACTCGTTCTACGACACCTGAGGTTGATGTAGAATTTGAGGAGAAGGCATGGCTTTGGACGAAGACAGTGATCACCTCCCCCTCGGAGGAGGATGAGGCAATTCGACAGCCATTCTTGTGGGCGAAAACTACTGCCTCTAGAACTTCATACTCATCTTCAATTTCTTCTAATGTATTTTGCAAATATGTTTCCGATGCACCTCTCGCAAGGGTTTCCGGGTCACTTTGGCGCAAGGAAAAAACCGCCACTCCATCGTTGTGGACAAAACCAGCGAATTACTGGCGACTGCCAGAGATTGCCCCCAAGAGACCACTTTGGTCTCGCGAGCATGCACGCCGAACAACAGGTCTTACCCCGCAACCCCTCGTGAGATTCGTTGTGAGACAGAGTGATGCTCCAGTAGCGGTTGTCTCGGGGAGCCTCTGGACGCCAATGTCGTCGATGGACTCGCGGTTGGCGCACCGAAGTGCGAAGGCGATTGGCTGGTCGGTTTCCTGCAGGCCGAGTGACGGATATGCACGTCCCGTTGTGTCATTACCGGATTTGGAAGTAGTGTGGCCACCCGTCTCGCATACACAGCAACAGGCTAAATTAACCGCTGGTTTGCTGTGTTGCAGGGAGATTGCGGAGAGGGGGGCCAGTCTTGTCCCGGAAAGGATGGCCAACGCCGAGGTTAAGAAAATTGAGGTACCACTGGAGAAAGTCAGGGGGCGGATATCGAATTTGAAGGATGTAGAAAAGGCGAAAAAAGAGCAGCAGAAGGTAGCAGCATTGTGGGTGAGGCCGATGGAGAATTGGAGCATGCAGAGCTTGGAAGATATTGAGAAAGTGAAGGGGACGAAGATGTGGATCAAAGAGACGGCGAAGAGGACCACTGAGATGGTACCAGAGAGGGCTGAGACCAAGGCTAGGCCGGCGGAGGAGGTAGTGGTTAACTTTACTGTTGGAATGTGGGTTTCGCCAAAGGAGCCGAAGAAGTCAACGAGAAAGGCCCCGGAGATGCTGGCGCTCAAGCCAAAGGCGAAAGAGGACATGGAGTTTGAGAAGGTGTCTGGGCCCATGTGGGGTGTGAAATCACCGGCGAAAACTCACCCGCGATCACTGTGGCAGAAGGCTGCAGTGAAAGCGGTTGTTCCTACTTCTTCTCCCTTGTGGTCAAAGGGGCTTGCTTCTAGAACTACATCTGCTGCTCCAACCAGAACTGTGACTGTCCCAAGGCAATTCACCGAGCCACTTGCCGAGGCTGCTGGCAGTCTGTGGTCAATGGACTTCAGCACCATCGAGAAGAGCGAGCCTGTGGCCATGTGGAAGGCGAAGATGAAGCCCACCGGTCTCTGGCACAACGAAGGTCTCACTGCTGCCCTATCCCAGATTGAGGAAGCTCGCAAAGTGAGCCTTTGGCTAAAGACACCTGTCCACCGCCCAGATATCTTCATCACCGACCACAACCCTCTCCCGGCCAGCAAGGCGCCAATATCCGACAAACTCCCTGCAACAACCAGCTCTTTATGGGAACGCAAGATTGTCACTACTACTATCCCTACACATACAACTAATGGCCTCTGGGGATCTCTACCAATTGACCTCCGCCCCCGCCGCGATACATTAGCCTCCGACTCCTTCCCATCTCCGACCCTCTCTGAGGTATCCACTCTCGACGATGACCTCTCTACCATCTCACCAATCTCAGAAGGCGACATGGCAGCAGAAGCCGGCCAGGCCCTCATCCGCAGCGAAACCAATGTCTCCATCACAGAGGGTCTCTGGCGTCACAGGGAATCCGAAGCCGAAGCGGCTACAAAGGCCGAAGCGCAGGCTACATCTTTGTGGAATACCTCCATCGCTCCTCCAACCGAGCGTGAATATAGGAAGAACAAGGTCCTCGTTCTGGAAAAACCACCCGTGGGTGGAAAGAAGAAAAAGACCCTTCCTAACCTCACAAGGAAGAACCTCAAGGAGCTGACGGCTGCCGAAGAGGGGGAGAAGAGTCCTGCGGGAACATCACTATGGAATCGTCCCTCGCCAATGATGGAACGCATGTTCCTTGCTCTATCTTCTACCCGGAGAGAACCGATATTGCAGCCGCAAACCCCAGCAATCCCTAAACCGGAGGAAAAGGTGCAAGAGAAGGGACAACTCCATTTCCCACCAGCCTCCCCAGCGACAAAGGAGGAAAGACATAGCCCCTTCTCAACAATTCTCCGGATCCAAAATCTAAGGAAGCATTTGAAACCGGTGACCAGTCCGATTCATGTGCATGCGCATGAGGCTCGATCACATCTTCCGGGACAGGATGTCAGTGATATGTATAAGCCACTGAGACATATTCGGCAGGCGTCGGAAGGTAAGGGAGAGGAGAGTGTGAGTGTGAGTGGAAGGAGGGAGCCACTGGCGTTGGCGATATCGGGGGCGGAATGGTTGAAGAGGAAGGGTTTGGTTGGATAAATTTTGGGTTTGAGGGGGCTCATGTAGGGTTGTTGGACAATTTTTTTGCTTTGTTTTTGTTTTTGTTTTTGGGTTTCGTTTAGCGGATTGGGATAGCTCTTGATATGCTTTTGGATGGATGGAGATTTAAATGCCTGGATTGGGATCTTTTTCTTTTGTCTATGTGCCTATGGCTTGCTGCGTATTCACTACTTATACCTTATCTTTTTGGTTGTTTCCTTGATTAGGGTGATTTTGTTTAATTGGTGGGTTTTGTTTATTTGATTGACCTGGTTGATTAGCTCCGCAATCTCCTTTGAAGGAAATTCTTGTAACCATATTAGGATCTTAGTTAGTCTACTTATTGGTTGAGCAAATCAGGGCCAATCTCGAGTTTTGGTTGTCGGTGGGGTTTGATCACCATTATGATCTGGGCCTATACTCATTCCAAACCCAACTAGCCGTTTATCAGATTCTCAAACCAATCTCACACCGGGACAAGCCCTGGAAGTAGGTTTCGCAGCAGCGGATTATCCCGCAATTGGAAGTGGCGGATTACGAAACGGGCTGGAGGTTTAGAGGGTATGTGGGAGAATCAGATAACATACATAATAGGAGGAGGTGGTTCAGGGTAACTGCGGGAATGACTCGGCAGTATATTTGCACTTTTATTTCATTTGTTGCCCTTTGAATTTCTTTCTTTGCCGCTTGCAATTGGAATAGGAATGGGGAGTTACATACATACGTACCCTAGCTTCACTGCAATCTCTTTTAAATAAAAAAAAAAAAAAAACCCATGTACATACTTAACTAGTGCCGTGAAAAAAACCGTTTCTCGTGCCCATACTCTCCCATAATCATTCCCCTTTTTGGTATACCACTCCCCATAGATATCCCACCTCCTTTGTACCACATACCACAACCATAGACCAGAAACCCATCTGGCGGGGCTCCCCCAAACCCCCACCACTTGGCCTCCATCGTCCCAAAACTCCAAGTCAACGCTTAAGCACTCCTGGTAAAGTGCTCATCCCTCCCCCCGCCACAGACCCCACTGCAACCCCAGCAACCATCGCACAAAGCACAATCCCAACAACAGCACACGCCCAAACCCTGTATCTCCTTGCTCTTTGGTCCTCGGGGATGATTTTGGTTGCTGTTTCGAGGTCGGTAGGTGAGTACCTCGGTGGGCTGGCTTCTTCTAATGTGTTTTGCTTCTCGAGGGGTTGGTGTGAGGCGGGGGGGTAGGTGGGGGGGTAGGTGGGGTGGTAGGGTGGGGGGTGGGGGTTGGAATTGAGGTGCAGTTGCTGAGTTGGGTTCATAATTGATTTTTGCTGGGTGAGTGCGGTGCTTTTGGGTTGTAGTTGGATACGTAAAAAGTCATATTCTGGGTGAGCTTATGGACCGGATTTAAAAGTGGAGGGAACGGCTGAAACCAAGATCTAGAATTCATAAACGCCTCTTATGTAAATTACCCTGCCAGGATACATATATCATATATATATGCCACGAATCAAAAAAAGCATTATATATAACAACCACATTAGTAAGAATTAAAACTGGCAAATCTCAAAATGAGGACCAACAAAAACTAAACCGACTTGCCGGTTCCAACTACTCCGTACATCCGATATCCTTGCCAACCGGCTGTGGCGGCACCGAGCAGATGATCGTCGTTGGTATCGTGTCTTGGAATGGAAGTATTTGAAATTCTGTGTAATGCACATTATGTCTCCAGATGTTCATATGTACATAGCTTTTAGTTTCGTGAAGTTTACAGAGAGGGGGGAAACTCTATTAGATATTACGCTTATGATTTATTTGGGACAAACGTACGAAAAGTTCGCAAACATAGAACTAACCACCACTGCGCCTAATTTAAAACGATACAATATCGTTCTAGGCGGACATAGGAGTTATTTACCGCTAACTTAAGGTCAAAAAACAAAGTACTCCACAAGGCTTAGATCTCTATTTTTTTGCCTTACCTTACACCAATTCAGGCTTGGGGGACATCTGTCTGGAAGGACATCTCCAAACAGTCGGGGTTTGCTAGTTCTGTAGAGCTTAAGGATTAGCTACGCTCCGGATCTGAGTAGCCGACTTAAAAAAGAAACTTTACTGAAGCAGGGAAAGAGGGCGATTGGATTGCCCGTTTACCGGACGGTAGGTATAAGTGCTGTTCAGCATGAATTAGGTATTGTCTTATGAGAAAATACTTAGAGCATGTTGAAGAAGCTTTCTATATTCTTTCAGAGGATATTTTATGGCTGGTACTATGAGCGATCGAGTTTATTCTGTACTACTAAGTAAGACCGTTTTTTTTTTTTACAATTCTCGAATGAGGTTTGCCCCAGTCCGGGCCCTTGCCTGCTGGGGTTTCACCAATGTCAAACTCCATCCCAGACTGAAGTAGAGTTGACCTGCAACTGTCTCGAAACGTTGTATCGTGTAACAGATAAATGGGTAAGTTGGAATATCCTTACATGGATGGATCTTACCCTTCTTCTCGCCTGCTGGCGGCGTGCGGGGACATAGGGGTGGGGATATTCCTTGTACTCTTGGTGAGGACACTACAAATCCTTCCTCAAGTAAGGGTAAAGGGCTTTGTAAACTTAATAGTATGCTATCGCCACCGCAAATTTCTCGAGCTTATCAATGTAGTGACTTATGTCTAGACCATCAAAATGAATTCGTGCTCCGTGGCAGGACCATAGTCCAGTGGGTGTTGAACATGCGGATCCGATGGACTTACCCTGAAACCTAGACTCGACGGGGGTTAACGGGCCAGGGGACTGTTCCAATACAAATTAGGTAGGTTGGTTCCTTTCCAGGGTGTTTCACTACCTGGTCGAATACTTTACCTATGTTGGTTACAAAAGAAGCATTTCTTCCGCTTGAGTCAGACTGCTGTATATCTTGGAGTTATAGGATTATCAACACGATATGGCACGGTGATTCCCAGGCCCAGAACTGAAACTCGAATGGCTTGAGCCAGCGTTGAAGTGTATGCTGGCGCAATTGATAATGTACTATATCATTGTATGTTGAATTAAGTGCTCAATCCTGCTATTTTACCTCCGCTTTGGTACTTCTACCCCGTCTCCGGAGGGACTCTTGGAATGCCAAAATTGTCTCTAGCATACACGAATATATTCAACATACTATAGTGCCAAGAGCCTTCGACTTCTTTCACAAAGCAACAAAATACACTATAATTCTCCTGATAGTATCTTTCTCTGCGTGTGCATGGTGATAGTCTTCACCCAATGCTGCCTTATAGAAGGGAATTGGGATATCTTCCTGCAAGGCCGAAAAATGCATCAACTCGACGGCCTTCTTCTACTCGACCATCAGTGTTCAATATTATGACTGACGTTTGGATTCTATTTCTGCTAGTCAAGATCCTTCGAGGGCAAGAATGGAGAAGGTGGCATTGATTGGGGTCTTTATTATGGGTTATCCAGAGAGCAAGGATTCTTTATACGATGCTGTTCCGATTTATGTAAGATTACAAGGTTATGCAGCGGAGGAATCGTAAAGAGAATTGTTCGTGTATATTCAAAGAGGAGAGCTATCAAAGGTATCGCTATAGACTTATATCCAAAGAGATGTTTTTCCTGCGTACTTTCCGGCTCTTTTATCCTTCGCAGTCCTTTCCCAATTGCCTTAATGCGGAATCCTGGTATCCCCTTGCATTCCCAATTGCCTTCTTTTGGTTGCTTACTTCCCGTGACCCTTTATGGGTACTAGCGAGAGTTATTCACAACATTCTCCCTAACTCGAGCATCTAATCAAACTCAGCTAATTCTTCTTCAGTCATTGGGAACGCATCCAGTGCTTCTTCCATCCAGTTACTGTGGTCATCGGAAGTATCTTCGTCAGAAGGTCTGCAGGGTTGTCTTTCCCAGCAATCGTTTGGATCGTCAGTTTCCTGGATCAGACTTGCTGGCGCAGGTAGTGGAATCGATGTTCGATATGTCTGCTGCGTCTGGCGAATTTCAGGCTCTTGCTCAGATGGTAGGCCCCTTCGCTGTCCGTCCTTAATAGGGGATGTGTTTTGACTCCAACTTCCTCCAGAAACTGTTGTGCCCAGGCTGCATCCTTTGCTCCCTCGCAGTCCGCTATATACTCTGCTTCCGTCACTGAGAGAGATACCACATCTTGCCGTCGGCTGTACCATCCAACTAGCTGTCCCCCAAGACACATCATCGCACCTGTTTGGGATCGGGATTTCTCTCCCCCATATGCCGCATCGGTATATATTGTCAGATCTAGGTTGTCGGCTTTGCACAAGGTAATCCCTTCTTCCTTGGTTGAGTGCAAATATCTCAATACCTGGTATGCTGTTTTTAGGTGCCATCCGGTTGTATCTTTCATTCGTCTTCCTAGCAGGTTCACATGCACCGATATCTCGGGTCGAGTCATTCTGGCAATGAATAGGAGACCCCCGACAACTGACTGGTATTTTTTGGATTCCACCTTTGGATCGGTTTCTTCGGCTTTTTTAGGCATCGGGATTTAATGGAAGTGAGTGCTTTCCCCCATTTTCCGGCCCAAGATGTTGCTTTATCATGGCTTCTATTAGTCAAGTCTGAGTTAGCTTAACTTGGTCTTTCTGCCAGTGTAACTCCATTCCCAGCATATTCGCTGGTCTTCCTCGCTTATCCAGCTCTACCCTATCCTCAATTCGTTTTTCAGCATTGTCCAAATCCTCTTCAGTGAGTGCAATCCCAACGAGGTCGTCAACATGAGTGCCAATGATGATTTGGTGGTTATCTCCGGTGTAGTTCCCTCATCACCTATACATTGATGCATTCCTAACATTCCTAAATTCTCGCATAGGGTTTTGAACCATTCATGTCCTGCTTGCTTCAAGCCATAGAGGGCTTTATCGAGCTTCCAGTATTCAACTTCTCCTTCTTCATTTATGTCGGTAATGTAGACATCATGTTCAAGGAGAGCTTGGAGGTATGCAGCCACAACATCCTATTGGCGGATTGCCCAGTCTTGATGGAGGGCAATAACTAGGAGGATTTTTAGGGTTTCGGGGCGCATCATTTGCGCATAGGTTTCGTCATAGTTAACACCAGCTTCTTGAGTAAACTCTCTCCCAACCTTGCGAGCCTTGTATTTTTCAATACTTCCGTCTGCCTTTCTTTTGACTAAGTATACCCATTTGGTGTCAACGATCCGTGTTCCTTCAGGGATCTCAGATTTGTCAATCTTGGTATATACCCTATATCGGTTCAGCTGTTCTCACTCTTTAGCTCGAGCCTTAGCCTATTCGGAGGCTTGTGGGGATCTGCGAGCTTGTTCATCAGTTGGGTGATCTGGGTCAGCCCCTACTGTGAATATTTTTCTGCAAACAGGTTGTCGCTCTGATTTTCTGGTACCGACCACGCTTTCCCAATCTCTAGTAGTCTTTCTAGGCTTCTTTACTGGAGGAGGTACTGCTGGTTAGGGAACTGGTGTTGGTGATTTCGGAGGTTCCAGGAAGTCTTCGGGTTTCCGTTTCTGGGGAGTGTCAGACACCCCTTCGTTAGGAGCTTCATCCTAAGATTCTGAGCTGCTGCTGACCTCCAGATTCTCTATAGGGACTGGTCGGAGGGCAAGCTTTATTTGACCAGTATCGGTTCGTACCTGGTAGCTCTCAAAGCTTTCGGTATAACCAATTATATTGGCTTCATAGCTTCTTGGAGAAAGCTTGTTAGAGATATCGTAGTTAAAGCAGAGGACTCGTTGTCCGAAAGGTCTTAGCTTTGTTCACTCGGTTCCTAGGTCCTTTCTGAGCATGATTTCAATGGGAGTTTTCCCTTGGAGAGTCTTATGGGGAATCCGATTCTTGGTATAAGCTGCCCAACTCAAAGCTTTGTCCCATAAGCCCTTAGGTAGACCTGATCCTATTAGAGCTGTCCGACTCATTATAAGGATCGTTCGGTTCGCTCGCTCGATTATAGCATTTGTTTTGCTATGTTTTGGGATAGTTTCTTTAGAGGTTATACCTCGTTGCTTTAGTTCTTCTTGAAGCTCATTATTGCGGAATTCTCCTCCCCAATCTGCTTGGATTTGGCTGACCCGTAGGTTTGTGGTTGCTTCCAGTTTATTGATTATCTCGATTAATGCTTTCCCAGTCTCGCTCTTCTTTCGAAGGGGCTGTACAGCGATATACCGACTAAAGTCATCCATAATCACTAGCAGATATCGGTATTGTTTGCTAGGTGTGGGAGGTTCAATTGGACCGACAAGGTCTGCATGGACCCGTTCTAGAAGTCGGTTTGTCCTAATTTGTAGGTCTTTGGGCTGCTTGGGTGCGGCTGGTTTGGTAGCCTTCCCTTGTTCACATGCCTTGCATCGGATCTTCTCTTTCTGATCCTTCAGGTATTCGGGGAGAGTTCTAAGAGTGTTATAGGAAATGTGTCCATACCTTTCATGCAGGCTAATCGCAGCTTCCTTTTCCTTGATTTTCTTTATCCCCGCTCTCTTCCAGTTTTCGACTGTATTTTCGGGCTTAATCCACATCCCATCGGTATCTCGGTCCATTTTGTAAAGTATTTTTCTTCCAAATTTTAGCTTTACCTTGCCCTTCTTCCCTTGCATAACAAAGTCTTCTGGCATTCGAAGGCCACTGATGATGTTGCTGTATGTAGGGTCATATAAGTATTGCTCGTGGCGGATATTGCGGCCATTGTGTCTAAATACTAGAGTCCCTATAGTATGGCAAATAGACTCAGTCTGATCGTGGGCAGATACCTTAATGTTGAGGTTGTGTTGGACGTCGGTAAGGCGGTCGTATTCATTAGTTGTATGGTAGGTAGCTGCTGTGTCATACTCATAACACCCTTCGTGTCCTACCCTAGTTTTTCCGATCCGAACAGCCTTGATAGTAACCCCTTCTTTATCAGATTCTTTATTGTCGGAATCCTCTTTTTTAGCCTTCTTGACTTTTTTCTTTTCGCGCTTTTCTTAATCAACCTCAACACCCAAGAAGCGCGAGCGAGCGAACCGAACGATCCTTACAATGAGTCGGACAGCTCTAATAGGATCAGATCTACCTAAGGGCTTATGGGATAAAGCTTCGAGTTGGGCAGCTTATACCAAGAATCGGATTCTGTATGGTTTAGCCCTTTCCACCCTTTGCTGATGCAATAGTCGCATCTTTTTCCATTGTCCCCTCTATCTCTTGCTCTTCCTGCATCTGTTCTGAGAACAACTGGATTTTCCTTAGATCCATTATCGACTTTTGGTCTTCGTCCTTTTAGCTTCTGTAGGATATATTCTTTAAGCCTTCTGGCTGCGTCGTTGTATTCATGATCTTTTGCCCTGATGTTCTCGACAGTATTGGAGTAGTATGGTAGTAAAGACATGAGGAGGAATTCAGATTTAGCTTGGTCTGATTTTGCGAATTTCTGAAGTCCTTCTCCAAACCCATCATCTCCTGCTGCAGTAAGGTCAGCTCTTCCAATGACCCCAACGAAGGCATTCCAGGTTCGTTCAAAGGCAGCGATGTATTCTTCTATCGACTGGGTCCTATCGTCGAATTGTATTTTTGATATGCTATTTAGCAAGGAATAAAATTCAGTGGAGGTTTTTCCTTCATAGGCCTTCTTTAATTCTTCGTATGCTTCTTTCGCTGACCCAATGCTGCCTATTCTTGCTCGCACATCATCTTCGCAGTTTTTCCGAATTGTTAGCAGGGCTACTGCATTTGCGTCTTTCCATGTCCTTTTTGCTTTGGAGGTCGCTGTTTCTTCTGGCTTCTCATATGTCCCTATAATTACATCCCATACCCTTTCTTCTCCTGCTGGTACAAGATCTAGGTAATTTTCGATTGCCATTACCCATTCCGGGTATGTGGTAGGTCCTGACAGCTTGGTATCTAAAGTCGGGATTTTTCTAGAGGAATCGGACATTTTAACTGGCGGAGGTGGTGTTGGTGAGTCTGGTGGTGGAGGAGGTGGAGTTCTTGCTCTTCGACCTCTTCTTCGAGTTTGGACACTTTGTGGAAGATCTGGATATTGAACTTCTGGTTCGGATTCTGAGGCTGGTCCAGCTATGCTGCTGCTCATTTAGATGAGCGCGGGGAAGATTAAATCAAAGCTTATTAGCTTGTCTTCGTACTCGACCTCGTTGTCAAGTATGGATACTTGCGCTTCTTGGGTGTCGAGGTTGATTAAGAGGGTTTCTTCTTCTTGTTCCTTTGTTACTGACTCTTCACACGTCCTTGGTGGTCCGTAGGTTCTGACTGTTAGGTCGTAGTGGTAACCGCACGCTCTGAAGTATTTTTGAGTTTCGGCTGGATCTTGTTTGCTAATCTCTCTTAACCTTCGTTCGGTATCGGTGGCGATTTGCGCAACTCGTTCCGATGTGTTGTTTGTGTTCTGGTTGAGAAGGTTCTTGAAGAGTGATTTATTTTGGCGATTTATCTTTTTGGACCAGATCGGTGTGTAGGCATATGCAGGGTTTTTTGCTTCGAGTGGGTCTTCTACTTTTGAGCAATAGAATGTAGTCTTACTGGGTCTAGGCCACAGATATCTCAACTATTGTTCTTATTTGCTTATTCGGTAGAGCGCCGGGCTCATAACCTGTAAGATTACAAGGTTATGCAGCGGAGGAATCGTGAAGAGAATTGTTCGTGTATATTCAAAGAGGAGAGCTATCAAAGGTATCGCTATAGACTTATATCCAAAGAGATGTTTTTCCTGCGTACTTTCCGGCTCTTTTATCCTTCGCAGTCCTTTCCCAATTGCCTTAATGCGGAATCCTGGTATCCCCTTGCATTCCCAATTGCCTTCTTTTGGTTGCTTACTTCCCGTGACCCTCTGGCCCATGATCGAAATTAACATTGCGATCATCTGTGCCTCCGATCTGGGTGCGTTTGCAACTATCTTCCTTGTTGAGTAAGCTAGCTAATGGATCCATATCTCTTTAGCACTCAAAGCACTATCTAGTCGACGAATAAGTCAAAGAAGCATAGGAAACGATGGTGGGCAATATGACATTGATTTGCAGGGTCAACCCGGTATTGACAATCATATGGGGCAAAATAGCGCCTCTCGTGCCACCCCCACCCCCTTCCACTCACGCCTTCGCAATGCATAGGAATTAAAGAATCAAAGCTCACATCGAGCACTGCAATAACCAGCACGGGAAAGGGTTGAAGAAAATTTCCGGATATAGCCCCCGGGATACCCTCGGATTCTCGAACAGAACCAGAGGAGAACATATTCAACTATGGATATGGGGTTGGGATAACAAGTTCCAAAGAATCGAAGTCGAGTGTAATCTGCCAGGGACCACGTGCAGTCAGAAACGACAAGCCAAACGAGGCTGGGATTTGAAATTGGGTATCAGAGAGAGGTGGAGGTAAAGATTGAGAGACGGTAAGTGATTGAGGAATATTGATGTGAAGAAGAGGCAGTGGGCCATGGCAGATACAAGATGTCTGGACTATTGGATATAAGCACGTATTCTTCTCATTGTTTTCTTTTTTTTTTTCTTTTTTTCCTTTTTTTCCTCCATAATTGATGGGTTAATTCATGTACTTTTTACTCCGTATACTCACTAGTTTATTGCAAGAGGCTTAATTCTCAAAACTGTAAATTGTATGAAATTAACTGGGGCATTGGCGTGCGTGGCGTATTTGGTACTGTTAGTATCCCAGCAACGGAAACCAACATTTTTACAACTGACTTGATTCCTTATAAAATCTTACAAATAATTTCATTATTTGAACCGGACCCAAATTCCAAATTCCATAAAGAAGACATTCTAGGTTTATGCTCCTACAAGCTCTCCTCCACTTCGCCCCCCTCCCCCCCCAAAAAAAAAAAAAAAAAAAAAATACACTATATATATATAATGTACATCATTCCCCAACCTCCTACCCTCCCTCCCTCCCTCCTTCCTTCCCTTTTAGTTCAGGGTAGGTAAAATAACATGGTAACTACAACCACTGAGTCGAGAACCGAGTTAGCAGGTAACCCACCAGTAGCTATAGGTAGCTAGCAATATAATACCATACATAGACAGCATCCTCTAATTCCCTATCTTCTAACTATACAGCCAGAGTGTATCTTGGTGATGGTTGGGGTGGGATTATTTATTTACTCATGGTTATGACAAGACTAGTGGTAGTTACTTCTTAATTGCAATAATAAAAATTGCAATAATGAAGCACCTTGGCAGCCTTGAACTAAGCTTAAACTGTAAGAAAATTATGATTAACAAGTGACTACCTCTATATGCATTTTACTTACCAAATTCTAATATACTGACAACTCTATAGCCTTTGATAAGGTTTCTCCAATGCCTAAACAATACAATGTAGTCTTTTATTGAGAAACATCATAGATATTATTGAGCTCCTTATACTTGGTACTAAGAATGAAATCTCTTCAGATTCTATAGTATTAGAGATAAGCTATGATCTTCTTGAGCTATACCATTCACAACCTAGTAGTGATCAGCCACTGTCTTATAACCATCCCTGCAACCCTCCAGTAGCAACACCTTTAGCCATATCTTGTAATATATTATGACTTTGCTAATTCCAGCTATATTCATAACTATGGAAGCAAATACACTCTACAACATGATTACTCTCACATCCCACCATATTCAACTCAATACCCCCATACCACCTCCTCCAGCATGACTGTTGTCATACCTGACCCCTCCCCCCTGTAATGACGGCTCTAGGGACAAGGCGACCAAGAGGTACGCCAGGGCAGTAGCAAGGGGGAATCGCATACGTAGGAATGCTACGTGTGTAACTGAGGAAGGCTGGGACGGGGGCAAGGGTAAGGGGCAAGAGAGGCAGAGAGTAAGGGGCACAAGACACGCAGAGGCAGTTGCCACATGTGTCGGAGAGAGGCAGCTGTGCTGCAGAGCTGTTTACAAGACAAGGGGGTGCACAAGGGAGGTGCACAAGCGTTGGGAGAGGCAAGGTCCTGTATTGGATATACAAGATATTAGATAGGGATCCAATGATAGTACGAGGGATAGGCTCTATATATATATAACTCGGTTAGGGCAATAGGGGAAATAAGCTTCCTTATTTCGGAAGCCAAGGAAAAAGTAATGATAACAATAACCCATCACCTGCGATCACAGGTGATGACAAAGACAACAATAGTAATAACCCATCACCTGCGTCGCAGGTAATGCCAAAGGCAACAATAATGATAACCCATCACCTACGATCATAGGTGATGATAAAGACAACAATGATATAACGACAGCTCTGGGGGCAAGGCGACTAAGAGGTACGCCGGGGCAAGGGCAAGGCTAGGATAACACACATGTAGGAATGCTACGTGTGTGACCAGGGGGAGGCTGAGACAGGAGGCAAGGGCAAGAGGTAAGAGAGGCAGAGGGCAAGGGACACGAGTCACGCAGAAGCAGTTGCCGCATGTGTCAAGGGAGGCAGCTGGGCTGCAGAGACAAGGCGAGGCAAGGCAAGGAGGTGCACAAGGGAGATGCACCAACGTAGAGAGAAATAAGGCCCTGTATTGGATATACAAGACATTGGATAGGGATCCAACGAGAGGGCGGAGAAACGAAGATATATATATATGATTCCAGGCCAAGGCCATGGAAGGAATAAGCTTTCCGAGATTCCCATCTCGGAAGCTAAGATAACAATCACCCATCGACGACACCTGAACAAGCCTGTTTGAGTGTCAAATCAAGACTAAGGGTACAGTTGTGACACTATCCCCCTTTAGGCTGGAGCTCCAGCGACAGGGGCCTGAGTATAACAACCAGTGAATAACACAGAAAACAACAAGTGCGATAATGAGAACCCCAACCCCAACTCCAAACAACAACAAGAACATAAACAACAACAAGAATACAAAGTCATGACCTCAGTCGACTGGGAGAGACTTCCTGGGGTATCGCTGGTAGAACAGGGTAACCAAATCCTGCGCATTCTCCAAGTCCTCTACGGGTTGCCAAGTGGCCTCCTCGTCCCCTAACTACTTGACCTTATACTAAACTCATCCATAGTGTTTCCTTGAGTCCAGTACCTCCTCAACCTCCCACTCCTCTTCACCTGCGATCACCACTAGAGGAGGTGGGGGGTGCTTTTGCCCGGGAAGGGGATCGTCGGCGGCTGGCTTGATCTCCGAGACATAAATGACCAGATGGCGCTTGATATCCTTGGGAAATCTCAGCCGGTAAGCATGAGTGCCCACAGCTGCTATGTAATGAATGGTACTAGACAATATTCATTCGGTACTATTTATACAATCTATATCTGTAGGCACGGACGTTTATATATTTCGGTTCTGCTGAGGTAAGACCTCAGAAGGGTAGGGAGATTACTATGTGGGATGTTCCCAAAGGGAACAGTAATTAACTGGTATAATCTATCTTATATGATTTGTGCTATCTAAGCTATATAATCTTGATCTGATTGGAATATAGGCTTGCTTGCTCTGAGTACTTGCTTGGTTGCTTCTTGTCTTTCTGTGGATTCCAGAGGGAATCCAGCGGCCTATTTATACTCGTCTAAGATCTGATAACTAAGGAAATAAATACAATAAAAGGTGGCACACCAGAAGGTAGTACGCTATACAAAAAGGGTCATGTGGCCATAGTAATAAGTCACACGCCTTAAACAATGGTCATGTGGCCATAGTAATAAGTCACACGCCTTAAACAGAGGTCACGCGGCCATAATGAGGGTGTCTTCATATGGCAAGTGCCATGGAACTTCCCATGGCAAATTCCGCGTGCTATAGACGCTTATAAAGCAATAGGAGGTAGTAGAAGGCTAGTTCTTCAACCGAGAGGCTTAGTTACATAATATAGTAGTAATATAGGAAATACAAAAGTATATAATCAATTATATAAGCAATGAAACAACGTTCTCCATTACACTTCCCCACATAGAAGGATTTCCTATCCTTACTTCTTTCGCTCTGCCATATTGGTTTCCATACGTCCTAAGATTTGATGCATTGTTAATACATTAGCATTAACATGAATATTCTGAGTGTTTCCTTGACTCATGATTCTATCTCGTTCTTGTTAGATGAGAGCTCGAGTCTCATCTCTGGTTCGTGGTCCTTGTTTTCCTTTAGTCCTTAGACGTCTCTTGAATGTTTCTTCCATACTTCCGGTCGTCCAGAAGTCTTGAAGAATTTCAGTGGTGATATCCTTGGCGTTTACCCAGGAGTCATGTTTAGGTGAGTATCTAAGCCATCTAACCTTATATTGTCTTTCTCCAGTTCGAGGAGCTGTTCTGAATTCTAATATCTTTTCAACTTCATAACGATCTTCTTGAATTGGTCCTGGTTCCTGAGATTGTCTGTGAGGGAACTGGGTAGGATCATTTTTATAGTAGGGTTTAAGTTTGCTGATATGAAAAGTATTATATATAAGGTGGAGGTCAGGTTGACTGTATAGGTCTAGGGTATAGTTATTGCGTTTCCGATTACTGGAAATAATGGGAAATGGGCCTAGCCATTTTGGTTTGAGTTTGGGTGAGACGTTCGATAGGTTGATGTTTTCTGAGGAAAGCATAACTTATTGTCTGACTGAAAATTTGGCTGTATTGGGTAGTCATTTGTTCGCTTGAGATGCTTGAGTCTTCTTGGTATCATATAGGTTTTTAGACGTTACCTCATGACGTTCATTTGCTGGTACATATGCATTAATGGGGTATGGAAGTATCAATACGCCAAGATGTGCATTAAATCCAAATAGTGTGGAAAAGGGACTATTCTGTCTAGCGGCATTATACCTAGAGTTGAGTTTCAACTGTATCTCTGGTAGTTTCTGTAGCCAATCAAATCCTTCAATTTTACAGGCTCTTGCTACTTGTAGAATTTCTTTGTTCACAATTTCCGATTGTCCGTCTGCACGTGGATGATATGCGGTGGACGGTTCCAACTTGATTCCTTTATTCCTAGCCCAATCTTGAAAGTGCATTGACATAAAAAGAGTGTCGCGATCAAATACAATACAGAAAGGGTATCCCATAGCTGGGACTACATGAGTATCAAAGGTAGCAGTACATTGTTCTGCTGTGAAATTATCTGAGACAGGAATAAGAAACTTGAATCCTGATTGTCTATCAACAATCGTTCAAAGTCGTGAAATACAAACTACATGATCTTCTTCAACAGGAATATTCGGGTACAAAATTGAACACTTAGTAAACATAGGTGCTAACTTAAGAAAATTCATCGATATGTCAGTCCATGGCCTACTTGGTACATGTAATGGGGTTACGAGTCCAAGTGGCGCCTTGTTGGAATACTTTGTCCGTTGACAAGTATCACAACTTCTGATATAGTCCTTAGTTGGTTCTGCAAAGGACTGGCAATCATATCGGTCAGTAAGATATTTCATCGTTTTTTCAATACCACCATGAGCGGTTGCTTCATATGCATCTTTAATAACCAATTCGAGATAGTTCTTACCTTCGATGTTAAAGGTAGAGGGCAAGACTAGTCTCCATTATCCTTGTCGGTTCTTGACATACAAAAATCCATCTTTTATTCTATGATCCTTACAGTTCACAAAGGTATCATAGTAGTTCTTCCAGATAGGGCATACTCTCATGCACGATTGATATGCGGCTTTCATACCTGTTCCTTGGTCAAGTCAGTGTGTGATGAAGTAGTCCTTGTTATCTTCCCATCCATCACTGATGTGCTTCTCTTCAATGAGCTTGTTGAGGGTCGGTTCAATCCTTGTGTTGAAGTCATTGATGGTGGGTTTCTTCTCCTTGCATGTGGAAGCATTATGTCCTGAAAACTTACAGAAATCACAACGGTGTCTGGAGGTCTTGGTGTTTTGAATGAAAGAGGGCAAATCTTCGTCAATTGCTACTCGCTTTTTTGAACGAGTGGTGACGGCGGTGGTGTTAATTGGAATCGCATTACGCTGCTAGCGGTTGCAGCTGGTTGTTGAGGTGCATTCCATGGTTGTTGTGGGGCAACAGGAGTATTCATGATCTCCTGTTCCATTTGTCGGTTGGTCATCTGTTCAGTAGGGTTACTGAACTAAATGCTAGGTTGGAGAGTGGGTTGTGTCGGCTTGTTGGCAATCCATCTTTTTGCCCATTCTCTGATTTCCTAGATAGCTTCTTCACGGCTGAGAGCTTGTGGAGGTGGATAAGCTGGTGTTTGTTGTACTGGTGCTAGTTCCTTTTGAGGCTCATTTGCGGATATGAGATGCGCAATACGAGTCATAAGGAATTCCTTCTCCTTCTTAAGAACTGAGGCTGTCAGGTTACAGTTCAAACTGCCATGTCCGTGGTAGTTGCAGATTGCACATGTTTCGACGGTGAACATGCGGTTGTTCATGGCGTGGGAGCTCCCATGAACTGGACAGTAAAAATCACAGCAAAAGGACCAGTGCATCCTTTTGTGTTGTTGCCAATTGCTATAAGCTAGGTCGATAGCAATTTCTTTCACTTCTTCAGGAGCAAGGGTATTTTGTTGTGCGTTTTCAGAAGATGGAGGCCTATATCTTAGTCCAAGAACTGTTAAGGGTTTGTTCTTGTTTATATTGAGTATACGATTATACCTGCTGAAAACTTCTTCTGGTATGGTGGATAGAGTCTCATCATCTGAGGACTCTTCTTCCTTCATCATGTCATATTCACTTTCTTCATCTGGGATGCCTTCGAAATATGGACAGAAGATATGGTGTCCAAGTTCTTTGGCTCTTACACGACATTTGTTAAAGTTGCAGTCGACATGCTTGAAATTGATAGCTCCGCGAGAAACCATATTGTTCTGAGTAGAGGTTTCTTGTGAGTGGAAAGTTTTTAAAGCGTTGGTAGAGATGTTGCGGTTGTAGGTATGGTTAGGAGGATCGATGCTATTGGAAATATAATCATCCTCGGTGGTGGGAGTGTCCAAGTATTTATGCTTTCTTGTTAGAGCGTCTGCTATCAAATTTTCCTTTCCTGCGGTATGCTGTATGTCTATATCAAATTCCATTAGGTAATCTTGCCATCGCCTCAATTTTTGACTTGCAGGCGTTTGAGTATGGAAGGTTACTAACGGTTTGTGTTCGGTAAGGATAGTGAACTTGTGACCTCTCAATTATGCTTCAAAAAATTTTAATGAGTCAATAATCGCTAATAATTCTTTTTGAAAGGTAGGATAATTGAGTTGTGCTAGATTAAATTTTCTAGAGTGGAAGCATGATGGTCTGATATGCATCAACAGTCCTTGACCTATCCAAGATCCTAGTCCTACATCACTAGCATCACAGACTAAATATTTGGGTTCAGTAGATTCATTATTCCAGGGTTTTAAAACATGTGGGGAATTCACGAGTTCGTTGAGTTTTTCAAACGCTGCATTATGAGTATCTGTCCATTCCCATTTCTTTGTTTCTCCTTGCAGTTCTGACAGGGTGCTCGCATACGATGCCAAGTCAGGAATAAATCTGCTGAGATAATTAACAATTCTAAGGAATCCTCTAAGATCCTTTTTCCTTGTAGGAGTTGTAAATGTTAATATAGTAGTCCTCTTCTTCGGGTCTACATGTAATCTATCTGATGTCAAAACATGTCCTAAGATTTCCAATCTTGGAGTAAAAAACTGGCATTTGCTTTCTTTGAGATAGAATTTCTCATCCTGTAGATGTTGAAGTACTTTCTTCAATAATTCTACATGTTCTTCATACGTTTTAGAGAATATAATAATATTATCAATATAGATGATTAAATTTTTATAGACCATGTCCTTAAAAATTTCATGCAGAATGCGAACCATGGTAGCAGGTGCGTTACGATCTCCTTGTTGCATAACTCTACTTCTGAAATATCCCATGTGACATAAAAAGGTAGAGTGTTGTTCAAATTCTTTATTGTTCCTGATATTAAAAAATCCGTCGGCTAAGTCGAGCTTAGTCCAAATGGGATTCTCCGCTACTAGTTCAATTGCTTCATTAATATCTGGCAATGGGGTGTGGTCCGGTTCGATGGCTAAATTGCAGTCTCGACAGTCATTGACATGTCTGGCTTCTTCCGGTTTATCTCGTTTAGGGATAGTGAACATGACTACAGCATTTGTGTCATTTTCTACTCTATATATGCAACCTGATACTTCTTCTTCGACTAATTTGTCATGGATTTGTTGTCTAAATCGATGTCCTGAGGGTCGCCATTTTGGTATCCAAGTAGCTCCTGCTTTGGGTTTGATAGAGTGATTAATTTTTCTTAGTGGAGGTAATTCCCATGGAATTGTCTTGGGAAATAATAAGGGAAACTCCATTACCAGGTTGAATTGTTTCTGTACTGTAGAAACAGCTGTCACTGTCACAACCATCCTTTCCTAGCCGGGTTTGAGAGTCAGACGGGATTCCGTCCGACTCTCGTTATTGTTGATTGTAGTCTTGATTTGACACTCGAACAGGCTTGTTTGGGTGTCGTCGATGAGTGATTGTTATCTTAGCTTCCGAGATAGGAATCTCGGGAAGCTTATTCCTTCCACGGCCTTGGCCTGGAATCATGTATATATATCTTCGTCCCTCCGCCCTCTCGTTGGATCCCCATCCAACGTCTTGTATACCCAATACAGGACCTTGCTTCCCCCAGCGCTTGTGCACCTCCCTTGTGCACATCCTTGTCTCGAACAAACAACTCTGCAGTACAGCTGCCTCCCTTGACACATGCGGCAACTGCCTCCGCGTGTCTCGTGTCTCTTATCTCTTGCCTCTTGCCTCTTGCCTCTTGCTTCTTGCCTCTTGCCTCTTGCCTCTTGCCTCTTGCCTCTTGCCTCTTGCCCTTGCCCCTGTCTCAGTCTTCCCCCGATCACACACGTAGTGCTCCTACGTGTGCGATTGCCCCTTGCCACTTCCCCGGCGTACCCCTTGGTCGCCTTGTTCCCCAGAGCCCTCGTTACACTACGTTGGATCTTTCAGACCAACCGGTACGATGTCCGCGAACATTCCACTACCCACCGATAGATTCGCAGCCTGGAGGGCGACTCCGATCCCATCAGACCCGACAGAACTATCAGCATACCGACGAACTGTGATCGAGATATTCACAGATACTTATGCCATCGGCGAACAACAAGGAGCGGACCTTCAGAAAGCCGAAAGGCGAATCCGAGAAGCTGAAGATGAAATAACCCTCCTCCGAGAAGATGCAGCGGAGGACAGGATAACCATCCGGAGACTGACTCGTGCTTTGGACCTGACCGATAGTCCAAAAAACCAGAAAACACAAGACCTACCCACCCCGCCCAAGTTTAATGGTGACCGGGGCCGGCTACGAGCATGAAAAAACTCTGTGCAGATAAAACTCTCTGGGGACTCGGCGAAGTTCCCCACCATCCACCACCAGCTCTCATACGTCTATGGCCTACTGGAGGGTAAGGCCATGGACCAGGTACAGCCCTTCGTCAAGGCCACAGGGATTGATCTGATAGACATCCCAGCACTAATGGCAATCCTGGACCGAGCCTTCGGAGACCCGGATCCTAAAGGAACCGCCAGCAGGGCCCTGCGAGACCTCAAGCAAAAACACAACGAACTGTCAGCCTATGTCGCTGAGTTCTCCAGGCTAGCAGCAGAGCTCAATTAGAATGATGAAGCCAAGCTCGATCAGTTCAAAGACGGGCTTACCTTCGAGCTGAAAAAGGCTCTGGTTTACTGCCCACCGACCAAGACCCTGGAGGGACTTATTAAACAAGCTAGCTGGGTGGAACAGTAGACAGCGGCACTCAGAGCCCCCCAAAAGACACTCCCGACCTCGACTCCCCGTACACCATTTCTGACAGCACGCACCCAACAACAACAACCCACACCAGTCAACAAGCCTGCACACCCCTCCCTGGTAGCGGGTGGGGCTGCCTCCATGGACCTGTCAGCAGGTAGACCTCGTCTTACCCAGGAGGAAAGGGACCGTCGCCGCACTCAGGGTTTGTGCATTGCATGCGGAAAGGGGGACCATTTTATCGCGGCATGTCCCCTCCGCAAAAACCGCTCGATGGCCGCCCACGCCATCTCCGAATCCAGGATTGAAGAGGTGGATGAGTCGGGAAAAGCCCTGTCCCTTGCATAGTCACTGACACTAGCAAGGGACCTATCCTGAGTCATTTGTCTTTGTCGTCTTTCTCTGTTCCTGCATCTATGTCTGTTGACGAATCTCGCTTGTTTGGCGAGCATTTTGTAGTACCAATAACTGTTAAATTCAATGGTAAAACAGTGGTAACATCAGCTCTCATAGATTGTGGTGCTTCAGGAATAGCCTTCATTGATCAGACCTTTGTCAGTAAAAATTCGATACCAACAGCCAAGCTAAAGACCCCCCGCCTTCTTGATGTCATTGATGGCCGACCTATCTCTTCCGGGGCTATTACCGACCTCGCGTGTCTGCCCAGTGCCATTGGAGACCATTCGGAGGACCTCCCAATGTTCGTGACCAAACTAAAATATCCAATTGTCCTTGGGATCCCCTGGCTCAGAATGCACGATGTGTCAGTCAGCTTCGGCTCTTACACCTTGCAATTCAACAGCCATTATTGCAGAACAAACTGTGGAGGTCCAAAAATCACCGTCACGGGGCTATGTGCATTACCACCCCCGATAATCCACCCAACCCAGGTGGTACACCAGCCCGCGCACATCAATGCTGCTCACTGCCCTGCTCCCCCTGCTCCCCCCGTTCCCCCCGTTCCCCCCGTTCCTCCCGTTCCTCCCGTTCCTCCCGTTCCCCCCGTTCCCCCTACTCCCCCTGTTCAACCTCCCCCAAAGCCCCTGAATATTAGCTTAATTGGGGCAGGGGCTTTCACTTATCTCACGAGGAGACACAAGCTGAAGGCACATGCCCTTTCCATACATGAGGTGAACCTGGAAATCAACAAGATGCGACCTAAGGAGGAGTGGAAGGCCATGGTCCCGGATGAATACCACGAGTTTATTGATCTGTTCTCGGAAAAAGCCGCGGAGAAGCTGGCGCCCCACCGACCATATGACCACACAATTCCGCTGGTAGAGGGTAAGACCCCCCCCTATGGGCCCCTCTACGGAATGTCCCGGGTGGAGCTGGAGGCCCTGAAGAAATACTTGGAGGAAAACCTCAACAAGAGCTTCATTTGCCATAGCTCTTCACCAGCGGGTGCCCCAGTGCTTTTCATGAAGAAATCGGACGGCTCTCTCCGGTTGTGTGTTGATTACCGGGGCCTAAACGAGATAACGGTCAAAAACAGGTACCCCCTACCCCTAATCCAGGAGACATTAGCCAGGCTCTCCAAGGCCAAATGGTTCACCAAACTGGATTTAAGAGGGGCTTACAACCTGGTACGGATCGCCGAGGGGGAGGAGTGGAAAACTGCCTTCTGAACACGATATGGCCATTTTGAATATAATGTGATGCCCTTTGGCCTAACCAATGCCCCTGCCTCCTTCCAGCACTTCATCAATGACACCTTGCAGGATTTCCTCGATGTGTTCTGCACAGCTTACCTGGACGATATCCTCATATACTCGGACTCCCTAGCGGAACACAAAATCCATGTGAGGCAGGTGTTAGAGAAGCTGGAGAAGGCCGGATTATACCTGAAACCGGAGAAATGCGAGTTTCATGTGCAGGAGGTCAAGTATCTGGGGTTAATCATCACTACAGAAGGTATCAGGATGGACCCCACCAAGGTTACCGCTGTCCAGGAATGGCAAATCCCAGCAAATCTTAAGGATGTCCAGGCCTTCCTGGGATTCGCCAACTTTTACCGACGGTTCATTCTAGGATATTCCAAGATCGTGGCCCCCCTCACAGCCCTGACCAAAAAGGACCGGCGATTCCACTGGAGTCCAGAAGCCCAATCTGCCTTCCAGAACCTCAAGGAAGCCTTCTGCTCAGCTCCCATACTAGCTCACTTTGATCCCGATAGCGAGTGTATTATGGAAACGGATGCCTCCGACTATGTCTCCGCCGGAATCCTGTCCCAGTATGTCAATGGAGTCCTCCACCCGGTGGCCTATTTCTTCAAAAAGCACTCCCCGGCGGAGTGTAATTACGAGATCTATGATAAGGAGTTAATGGCCATTGTGCGAGCATTCGAGGAGTGGAGGCCACACCTAGAGTCAGCCAAGGGGATCATCGAGGTGCTATCCGATCATAAGAATCTTGAGTACTTCACCACCACTAAGCTGCTGAACCGACGGCAGGCTAGGTGGTCGGAGTTCTTATCTCGATTCAACTTCAAGATCAAGTATCGGCCTGGAAAAGCTGGGGGTAAGCCAGACGCACTGACCAGGAGATCAGGAGATCTCCCTAAAGGGGGGGATGAAAGGCTGAAGTACCAAAATCAGGTGGTATTGAAGCCCGAAAACCTTGATCTAGCGGCCAATGTCCTTGCTGAAGCTGAGGCTGGGGCTGATGCGGAAGCTGAAGCTGAGGCTAATGCTGAAGCTGAGGCTAATGCTGAAGCTGAGGCTAATGCTGAAGCGGAGGCTGAGGCGAGAGCTGACCTCCAACAACTGGTGAGACAGGCATACGAGGATGACCCCCTGGCCAAGGAAATTATCGCCGCAGTGGATTCCGGCCAGCGCCGCCACCCCAAAATCTCCCTAGCCGAGTGCACCGTCCAGGAAGGCCTCCTATACCACCGGGAACAGCTCTATATACCAGAAGGAGGAGGGTTACGCCTGAGGCTGATCGAGGAACACCACGATACCCTGGTGGCAGGTCACCCTGGAGTGGCCAAGACGTTAGAGCTTCTGGCCAGGGAATACACCTGGATTGACCAGCGGAAGGAAGTGGAGCGATACATACGGAACTGCCATGTTTGCAAGCGTGCTAAGCCTGTCCGCCATGCCCCGTACGGGACCCTGAAACCTCTGGAGATTCCGGATCGGCCCTGGCTGCACCTTACCATGGATTTCGTGACGGGATTGCCGGAAGACTCGGGGTTCAACGCCATCCTGATGGTGGTCGATTGGTTGACAAAGATGAGGCATGTTATACCTTGCCGGGATACCTGCTCTGCCCCAGAGTTAGCCAACCTCTACCTCAATAATGTATTCCGGTATCACGGCCTCCCTGAATCGATCGTGTCTGACCGTGGCCCTCAGTTCACCTCGGACTTTTGGAGAGCCTTCTGCGAGCTTCTGGGGATTAAAGTGCGCTTGTCAACGGCATATCACCCCCAGACGGACGGCCAATCAGAGAGAATGAACGCCATCATGGAGCAGTATCTGCGGGCCTTCGTCAACTACCAGCAGGATAACTGGGTTTCGTTGCTGGCAACCTGTGAATTCGCCGCCAACAACCAATTCTCGGAGTCCTTGAAAACCTCCCCCTTCCTGGCTAATTACGGCTGGCACCCCCGGTTCGTGGATGCCCTAAGGCCCCTGCAAAAAGCTCACCCCCCAGCTAAGGAGTTTGCGGTTGGAATCGCTGAACTCCACCGTACCCTGAAAGCCGAGCTGGGATATGCGCAGGCCCGGCAAGCTGAGTATGCCAATGGATCAAGGTTGCCAGCCCCCCGATACCAGCCAGGAGACAAGGTTTGGCTCTCCAGCCGCCATTTCCGGACAGAACGCCCTTCCCGCAAGCTTGACCATAAGTTCCTGGGTCCCTTCGAAGTGCTGGGGGCCGTGGGCACTCACGCTTACCGCCTGAGGTTCCCCAGAGACATCAAACGCCACCCAGTTGTCCATGTCTCCGAGATCGAGCCCTCCGTGGACGACCCTCTCCCCGGCCAGAAACACCCTCCACCTCCCCCCGTGGTTATCGAAGGTGAGGAGGAATGGGAGGTAGAGGAAGTGCTGGACTCCCGAAGAAGGTATGGGCACCTGCAATATAAGGTCAAATGGCTGGGAGATGAGGAGACGACCTGGCAACCAGCGGAGGACCTGGAAAATGCACAGGACTTGGTCACCCTGTTCCACCAGCGTTACCCCCGGAAGCCTCGCCCCAGCCAATGATGTTCTTGTGGTCCTGGAATTGGTTATTAGGGTTGTTATTGTCGTTGTTGTTGGGATTATTGTTGGTACGTACTTCCGGCGTTGGGGTTATGTTATGGGTTATTGGTTTAGTCGCCTGTTTTGTTTGTTTGTTTTTGTCTTGCCTTTCGCCTTGTCTTTCGTTGCTGGGGCTCCGAGCCTAAAGGGGGGATAGTGTCACAACCATCCTTTCCTAGCCGGGTTTGAGAGTCAGACGGGATTCCGTCCGACTCTCGTTATTGTTGATTGTAGTCTTGATTTGACACTCGAACAGGCTTGTTCGGGTGTCGTCGATAGGTGATTGTTATCTTAGCTTCCGAGATAGGAATCTCGGGAAGCTTATTCCTTCTACGGCCTTGGCCTGGAATCATGTATATATATCTTCGTCCCTCCGCCCTCTCGTTGGATCCCCATCCAACGTCTTGTATACCCAATACAGGACCTTGCTTCCCCCAGCGCTTGTGCACCTCCCTTGTGCACATCCTTGTCTCGAACAAACAACTCTGCAGTACAGCTGCCTCCCTTGACACACGCGGCAACTGCCTCCGCGTGTCTCGTGTCTCTTGTCTCTTGCCTCTTGCCTCTTGCCTCTTGCCTCTTGCCTCTTGCCTCTTGCCTCTTGCCTCTTGCCTCTTGCCTCTTGCCTCTTGCCTCTTGCCTCTTGCCCTTGCCCCCGTCTCAGTCTTCCCCCGATCACACACGTAGCGCTCCTACGTGTGCGATTGCCCCTTGCCACTTCCCCGGCGTACCCCTTGGTCGCCTTGTTCCCCAGAGCCCTCGTTACAGTCACGAGTTCTTTTTCTGAATCGGTTTCTTCTGCGTCACTAATATTTTCCCAATTATCCAGTTCACTATAATCTGTAACTGATTCGCAGCTGACCTGAGTATATGCTAATCTTATACTATTTACTATAGTTCTAGATCCTTTCCATACACTTAGCTGGAATCGAGGAATATTTTCCGGTTGGATAGTAACTGGTTCCTGATGGGCAGGAATTATTGCTCGCACTTTGCTGAGAGCAGGTTCTCCTAGTATCATGTCCCATCCAGTCAAATGAGCTACATAGAATGTTCGTTCTTCTACATAACCTATCCAATCAAGTTTGATAGTACAAGCTTTGTCTATCATTCCTTTTGAGCCTTTAATTGCAGTACTTAACGATTTCTTCTCGATACTTTTAGTCAGTATTTTGTATAGGTGTACAAATTGAGAATTAATTAAGTCTCCTCCCTTCGTTTAGAGATCAATTAAAGCTAGTGTGGGGTGTTCGTTAGCTTTAACGAATACCTTGCTAAAATCTGGTACCTGTCTTGACAAGGGTCGTTCCTTGATTTTATCCTTATTGTTTTTATCCCTGTTGGCTATCGGCATAGCTAAATCTTGTGCAGCTGTACGCATGGGTACCTAATTTTTTCGTTTCCTACAGTCCTTGTAGGAGTGTCCAGGGTTCCAACACCATAGACATTTCTTGTCTCTAATTAATTGCATCTTCGTCTTCTGATCCAATTTTTTTGTGATGGTGTCCCAATCTGAGTCCTTCCGATTTTCTGTGTTGGGTTTGGTGTTGGGATTGCTGCTAGGATTAAATCCTGATTTTTGTCATTGATTCTGGTCCCTGCGTGGACCGTGACTTTGATTTTTATTCCGAGGGTGTTGTCGTCGGGATGTATTTGTTGTGGATGGTAGGGCAATATTCTTCTTGGAAGCTTCATATGACTCCGCTTGATGCACGAGCTGATCATATGACCATTCTTCTTTAATTAATGGAATTAATGTAGCTGACATATATGGCAGCAGGTGATTAAGAAACTTTCTTCTTTTTACTTCCTCGATATTGATTGTTTGCTATCCTTGTCAATTAATTTGATTTGCATTTCAGTAAGCCAGTTGGCAAACTGTTTGATTCCCATGTGACGTCCGTCCTTGTATGGTGTAGCTGTCTCCCATCGTTTCCACAAAATGTCCTTACTAGTAGAGGGTATCAGAAAATCCCTTAGCGCTAGTATGAAACCAAAGAATGTTGCATTCTTTCCTTTTTCTCTTAGGAACTGATTATAAGTAGTGAGCGCGCTTCCTTCCATTCTGAATCCAACAATTTCCAGAGCTGAAGCGCCTTCTAAATCTATTCTTTTGAGAACAAACTAACGTTGCATTGCTGTGGCCCAAGAGTCAAAATATTATGAGTCTTGCCATTTTTTGTCTTCTCCTCTTAATTTTTCTGGCATATCAATCTTTATTCCTTTTAAAGCATTCGTTGCTTTATGGTTACCCGTTGTAACCATTCCTGTTGTAGATTCCCATTGCTGGTGTTCAACTGACTTTCCTCGTTTGGGTTTTCTTTTAAGAGTTTGACTTGCAACTGACGATGCCTTATCAGAGTCCGAGCTATCATCTCTGCTATCATCGGGGTCTCGTCCTCCTCCTTATGTTTTCTACTTCTGTTGGTCTAGTCCTGTATCTAGATCATCATCGTCTTCTGGTAATTCTATATCTTCTGGTGGTTGGTCTTTGTCGTCTAGTTCTTTGGCTGACCCAGTCCTCCTTTCTGGTGTCTCAGGTACTTGACCTTTGCCTTTCGATTGATCTTTTGGTGTTCTCAGGAACGCTCCTGGAAGTTCTTTGCTAGGATTGAAAAAATCCTCCGCGGTATGTACTGATTCTTCTAGATGAGTGCTGCTCATCATGAATGCCATTATTTCTTCCCAGTTATTTATTACCCAATTCGGTTTTCTTAAAAGTGGTACAACAGGTTTCCTTAATTCTTTACTTAAAAATGCGTTCATTTCTAAGTCTTCTTCTTTGAATGGGTAAGTTGTTAGCCATAAGTAGTGTTTTGCTACCGCTTCCATTAAGAGTCGAGTATCATCAGGATGATACTGTTGGGCATGTCCCATTGAGCGAGTATATTTCAAAATCTCCTCAATTGTTGGAAGATGTCTGTCCCAAAATTCTTCTGGTGCGAGAGGTAAAGCCATACTAAAATATAGTTTGGTTCCTGCTCTACCTGGTTCTCCTAATTCTATATCCATGTGCAGATTTATTTCCCCTTCCGTGTTAGGAACTATAAATCTGGTCTTTCTGGGAGTTTCTTCTACTAATTTCTTAATATCTTCGGGTAACATAGTTAACCGTCTCGACCTCTTAGTCTTCTTACTAAGTTCAGATGCCATTATGTCTGATTTCGTCGTCTGTCTGTAACCAAATGCAGCTGGTTATGCGATACAATCGTCGAGTTACTTTTCTTCTTTGGCACCTTTCTGTGCTGATAGTGTGGTGGCTGATGATCCTTATGATCTCCGTTCGACTGATGGTTCTGTTGGCTCGGTGGCTCACGCGGCTGGTGAGGCTGGATGTCAGCATCCTGATGTTTCTTATGGTCCTGGTTTTTCTTTGTCTACTGGTCTAGAATCTAGTTCTAGTTCTTCCGGCAAGAGTGTCACATTTTCTGATTGGTGTGTTGAGGTAGACGTTGGGGGCACAGAGGTATTGGTAGAGATGTCTGGGCCTAAGGAAGGTTCTGATGGAGGTAATTCTTTTCTAGAGGAAATGGCTGCAGTAGAGGCAGCGAGATTTGAGCCTTGGAATTGTGACGCTTAGTTGTTTAGACCAATTATTTCTGGGACCTGGGGGGCCGGTTTTTCAATGGTGTACTGGATTTATAGGCACAGATGTAATGGCGGTTGCCAGGAGTGCAAGATGAGTTGTCGATCTTATTGGGAAAAGTGTTGTGAACGAGGGTGGGATTGTTTAATGTGGGATACCACTGCCCGTTAGAGCTCTGCTTAGCTTGCTTCTAAGTCTTTTGTTGATGTACTGCAGTTGAGAGTCTGATGTCTCGTTTGTTGGATTTTGTTGGCTAGCTACTAGTTGAATAACGATATCGATTTTATATGTGCACTTGGGTGTCGAATTGCATACACTTGCGTGAGTGTAATAAAGGTATCCGAAGGTTGATCAGGCCTTGGATTTAAGAGTAAAGATTAGGTAAGTAAGTTAAAAAAAATGTAATAAATGGTACTAGACAGTATTCATTCGGTACCGTTTATACAATCTATATCCGTAGGCACAGACGTTTGTGTATTTCAGTTCTGCTGAGGTAAACCTCAGAAGGGTAGGGAGATTACTATATAGGACATTCCCGAAGGGAACAGTAATTAACTGGTGTAATCTATCTTATATGATTTGTGCTTCTCTAAGCTATATGATCTTGATCTGATCGGAATATAGGCTTGCTTGCTCTGAGTGCTTGCTTGGTTGCTTCTTATCTTTCTGTGGATTCCAGAGGGAATCCAGCGGCCTATTTATACTTGTCTGAGATCTGATGACTAAGAAATAAATACAATAAAGGGTGGCATACCAGAAGGCAGTGCACTGTACAAAAAGGGTCATGTGGCCATAGTAATGAGTCACACGCCTTAAACAATGGTCATGTGGCCATAGTAATGAGTCACACACCTTAAACAGAGGTCACACGGCCATAATGAGGGTGTCTTCATATGGCAAGTGCCATGGAACTTCCCATGGCAAATTTCGCGTGCTATGGACGCTTATAAAGCAATAGGAGGTGGTAGAAGGCTAGTCCTTCAACCGAGAGGCTTAGTTACATAACATAGTAGTAATATAGGAAATACAAAAGTATATAATCAATTATATTAGCAATGAAACAACGTTCTCCATTACATGCTAACACCTCATAGGGGCCTAGGAACTTGTGATCCAACTTACGAGAGGGTCATTCTGTCCGGAAGTGTCTGCTAGAGAGCCATACCTTGTCTCTTGGTTGGTATTTGGGGGCTGGTAACCTAGACCCATTAGCGTATTCTGCTTGCCTGACCTGAGCATAACCTAACTCAGTCTTTAGGGTAGAGTGGAGTTCAGAAATCTGCGTGGCGAACTCCTTGGCTGGGGCATTCTCCCTGGCCTTGCGCAGAAATGCTAGGGAGTCTACGCACCGAGGGTGCCAGCCATAATTGGCCAGGAATGGGGACGTTTTCAGCGACTCGGAGAACTGGTTGTTGGCGGCAAATTCGTAGGTTGCTAGCAATGAAACCTAGTTGTTCTGCTGGTAGCTGACGAAGGCCCACAGATACTGTTCCATAATCGCATTCATCCTTTCTGATTGGCCGTCTGTCTGGGGGTGGTAAGCTGTTGACAGACGAACTTTAATTCCCAGAAGTTCGCAGAAGGCTTGCCAGAATTCTGAGGTAAACTGAGGGCTACGGTTGGACACGATCGATTCAGGGAGGCTATGGTATCGGAATACATTATTGAGGTAGAGGTTGGCTAACTCCGGAGCAGAGCAGGTATCCCGGCAAGGTATAACATGCCTCATCTTCGTCAACTGATCCACCACCATTAGGATGGCATTAAATCCTGAGTCCTTCGGCAACCCAGTTACAAAGTCCATGGTCAGGTGTTGCCAGGGCTGATCCAGGATCTCCAGGGGCTTCAAGGTTCCATAGGGGGCATGACGAGTGGGTTTTGTATGCTTGCAGATATAGCAGTTCCATATGTACTGTTCTACCTTCTTTCACTGGTCAATCCATGTGTATTGTCTCGCTAGTAGTTCTAACTTCTTAGCCACTCCAGGGTGACCTGCAGCCAGGGTATTATGGTGTTCCTTGATCAGCTGCATCTGCAGCTCCCCTTCAGGTATATAGAGCCGATCTAGGTAGTATAGGAGGCCGTCCTGAGTGGTGCACTCAGCTAGGGAAATCTTGGTATAACGGTGCTGTCCAGACTCCACTGCGGTAATTATATCCTTAACTAGGTCGTCCTCCATATATGCCTGTTGTATCTGCAGAAGGAGATCTGCTCCAGGGTTCGCTTCAGCTTTAGCATCAGTATCAACATCAGCATCAGCATCAGCATCAGCATCAGCATCAGCATCAGCATCAGCATGGCTATTGGCCGCCAGGTCGAGATTTTCAGGTTTCAGAACCACCTGATTTTGGTACTTCAGCCTTTCATCCCCTCCTTTAAGGAGATCCCTGATCTCTTGGTCAGTACATCCGGCTTACCCCCAGCTTTTCCAGGCCGATACTTGATTTTGAAGTTGAATCGAGATAAGAACTCCGACCACCTAGCCTGCCATCAGTTCAGCAGCTTAGTGGTGGTGAAGTACTCAAGATTCTTATAATCCAATAGCACCTCGATGATCCCCTTGGCTGACTCCAGGTGAGGCCTCCATTCCTTAAAAGCTCGGACAATGGCCATTAATTCCTTATCATAGATCTCGTAATTACACTCCGCCAGGGAGTGCTTTTTGGAGAAATAGGCCACCGGGTGGAGGACTCCATTGACATACTGGGACAGGATTCCGGCGGAGACATAGTCGGAGGCATCCGTTTCCACGATACACTCGCTATCGGAATCAAAGTGAGCTAGTATGGGTGCTAAGCAGAAGGCTTCCTTGAGGTTCTGGAAGGCAGATTGGGCTTCTGGACTCCAGTGGAATCACTGGTCCTTTTTGGTCAAGGCTATGAGGGGGGCTATGATCTTGGAATATCCTAGAATGAACCATCGGTAAAAGTTAGCAAATCCCAGGAAGGCCTGGACATCCTTGAGATTTGCTGGGATTTCCCATTCCTGAATGGCAGTGACCATTAGCAAAAAAAATATTCGCGTCATGTGTCTTCCTGTGCGTCGGACGCACAGGACGCATAGGACAGGAACTTACAATCAGGATGCCAAACGCTTGGTGCACCAGCGTCGGGACGCAACACTCGTGCGCACTAGCGTCGGGATGCAATACTCATGCGCACCAGCGTCGGGATGCAACACTCATGCGCACCAGCACCCAGGACGCAACACAAGTGTGCTCCCACGCCTGGGATGCAACAGAAGCATGCTACCACGTCTTGGACGCAACATGAGACGGGCTGCTCGTCCCCAACGCTATAGGTTCCACGTCTGGCGTTGCTGAACCAGGGCCCCAAATCGCTCTCTTCTACAATGCATACTCGCTCACCGCTTGCATCTATGACGCTCTAACATCAGCCAGCTACGTACCACTATTGCAGCCATTGAATATGCATGGAGCAGAAATATCCATTGTATTCGCTAAAATTATATACACAGAAGTATTGAGCAATAGATATATATATAGAACGTGCAATCACTGCTTCAATCGCTTTAACACTCGCTCTAATACTCGCTCCAATACTCGCTCTAATACTCGCTCTAATACTCGATCCAATACTCGCTCTAATACTCGCTCTAATACTCGCTCCAATACTTGCTCTAATACTCACTTTAATACTCGCCATAATACTCGCTCCAATAGTCACTCTAATGCTAGCTGTAATGTGCTGGGATAGAGAGCGAAGGGAAAATGCACGGGGAAGGGAGGTATATATACAGGAAAACGATAGTTGCCAAGGCCGACTACTAAGGCCGACAATTTAGACTTTCCGAAGACAATGAGATAAGGGATAATAAGAGAAGTGGCATGACAGTAATCAATGGTGCTCAGCCCCCTTTTGCCCGCGGGTGCCGTACTATTCAATGCCTGGCCTGGAAATAGTCATATTGGGCAATCGTAGTCGTGGTATTGCGATATGTGCGGAGTTCACGCTTTGTTATATATTTCGTAGGAATTCATGCATTCGTAGGCTTATATATATATATGCGCGAGAAACTCATGCTTTTGGAGACTTATATATATATATGCGAGAAACACATGCTTTTGGAGACATATAAGCCCGCGAATACATGGATTTCTCGCATATATGTATATATATGTCTCCAAAAGCACGAGTTTCTCGCACATATATATATATATATGCACGCGAATATATGGATTTCTCCCATATATATATATATGTCCCTAAAAGCATGAGTTTCTCGCACATATATATATAAGTCTCCAAAAGCACGAGTTTCTCGCACATATATATATATATATGCACGCGAATGCATGGATTTCTCGCATATATATATATATGTCCCCAAAAGCATGAGTTCTCGCATATATATATATATGTCCCCAAGAGCATGAGTTTCTCACACATATATATATAAGTCTCCAAAAGCACGAGTTTCTCGCATATATATATATATATATGCCTGCGAATGCATGGATTTCTCGCATATATTCCAAAAGCACGAGTTTCTCGCACATATGTATATATATGCCCGGGAATGTATGGATTTCTCGCATATATATATATATATGTCCCCAAAAGTACGAGTTTCTTGCATATATATATATATATGCCCGTGAATGCATGAATTCCAACGAAACATATCACAAAGTGTGAACTCCGCACATATCTCCATACAATGACTACGATTTCCCAATATGACTATTTACAGGCCAGGCATTGAATAGTATGGCACCCGTGGGCGAAAGGGGGCTGAGCGCCATTGATCACTGTCATGCCACTTCTCTTGTTATCCCTTATCTCATTGTCTTCGGAAAGTCTAAATTGTCGGCCTTACCAGTCGGCCTTGGCAACTATGGTTTTCCTGTATCTATACCTCCCTTCCCTGCGCATTTTCCCTTCACTGTCTATCCCAGCACATTACGGCTAGCATTAGAGTGACTATTGGAGCGAGTATTACGGCGAGTATTAGAGCGAGTATTAGAGCGAGTATTGGAGTGAGTATTAGAGTGAGTATTGGAGCGAGTATTAGAGCGAGTATTAGAGCGAGTGTTAGAGCGATTGGAGCAGCGATTACATGCTCTATATATATATCTATTAATCAATACTTCTGTATATATAATTATTAGCGAATACAATGGATATTTCCGCTGCATGCATATTCAATGGCTGCAATAGTGGCTACGTACCTGGCCGATGTTAGAGCGTCGTAGATGCAAGCTGGTAGCGGGTGTGCATTGTAGAAGAGAGTGATTTGGGGCCCTGGTTCAGCAACGCCAGACGTGGAACCTATAGTGTTAACAACCTCAATTGAGTTGAGGACGTGATGGCAATGAGCTCTGACATCCAGACGTTGAGCTTATGTCAACCACCATCCGGATGGCTTTTGGGGCCCCAATGGCGTCAGGACGCAGCGCGGGGCCCTAGTTGCGTCCGGATTGTAATGCAATACCCCGGGGCATCCGGACGCACAGGACGCACAAGACGCAAAATCGCATCCGGACGCTTGGTGGTGCGTCCTGACGCATATTTCTTTTTGCTGATGACCTTGGCAGGGTCCATTCTAATACCTTTAGTGGTAATGATCAACCCTAGATACTTAACCTCCTGCACATGGAACTTGCATTTCTCGGGCTTGAGGTACAACCCAGCTTGCTCCAGCTTCTCCAATACTTGCCGGACATGGATTTTGTGCTCTGATAGGGTATATGAATAGATTAGGATATCGTCTAGGTAAGCCATACAGAACACATCCAGGAAGTCTCATAGGGTGTCGTTAATAAAGTGTTGAAAGGAGACCGGGGCATTGGTTAATCCGAAGGGCATGACGTTGTACTCGAAGTAGCCATACCGGGTGCAGAAGGCCGTTTTCCACTCTTCACCTTCAGCTATTCAGACCAGGTTATAGGCTCCCCTCAAATCTAGTTTAGTGAACCATTTTGCCTTGGAGAGCCTGGCTAATGTTTCCTGGATCAGAGGTAGGGGATACCTGTTCTTGACCGTTATCTCGTTCAGGCCACGATAGTCCACACACAACTGAAGAGAGCCACCCGATTTTTTCACAAATAGCACAGGGGCACCCGCTGGAGAAGAGCTATGGTGAATGAAGCTCTTGTTGAGGTTTTCCTCCAGGTACTTCTTCAGGACCTCCAATTCCACTCGGGACATTCCATAGAGAGGGCCATAAGAGGGAGTTTTTCCTTCGATCAGCGGGATTGTGTGGTCGTATGGTCGGTAGGGGGCAAGCTTTTCCATAGCCTTTTCCGAGAATAGGTCAATAAACTCGTGGTATTCATCTGGGACCATGGACTTCCATTCTTCTTTGGACCTTGTCTTGTTGATTTCCAGGTTTATATCATGTATAGAGAGGGCATGTGCCTTCAGCTTGTACCTCCTGGTGAGGTAAGCGAAAGCCCCTGCACCAATAAAGCTAACACTCAGGGGTTTTGGGGAAACAGGAGGAACAGGAACAGAAGCAGGAGGGTTGTCAACGTTGATATATGCAGTCTGGTGTACTACCTGGGCAGGGTCCTCTACCGGGGGGGTATTGCACATAACCCTTTAATGGCAGTTCGTGGAGTACCACAGTGCCTCTTGCAATACCTACTATTGAAAGTCAAGGTGTAAGAGCCAAAGTTAATGGAGACATCATGTATTCAGAGCCAAGGAATCCCTAGAACAATGGAGTATTTGAGCTTGGTCACAAACATCGGTAAACTCTCAGAATGGTCCCTAATGGCGCTGGGCAGGCAAGCAAGATCGGTGATAGCTCCAGAAGAGATTGGACGGCCATCAATAACATCAAGACAGCAGGGGGTCTTGAGTTTGGCTGTTGGTATCGAATTTTTACTGACAAAGGTCTGATCAATGAAGGCCATTCCCGAAGCACCACAATCTATGAGAGCTGATGTTACCACTGTTTTACCATTGAATTCAACAGTTATTGGTACTACAAAATGCTCGCCAAACAAGTGAGATTCATCAATAGACATAGATGCAGGAACAGAAAAAGACGACAAAGACAAATGACCTAATGCAGGTCCCTTGCTAGTGTCAGTGACTAGGCAAGGGACAGGGCTTTTCCCGACTCATCAACCTCCTCAGTCCTGGATTCGGAGATGGCGTGGGCGGCCATCGAGCGGTTTTTACGGAGGGGACATGCCGCAATAAAATGGTCTCCTTTCCCGCATGCTATGCACAGCCCGTTCATTCGGCGGCGATCTCTCTCCTCCTGGGTTAACTGTGGCCTACCTGCGGATAGGTCCATAGGCGCGGCACCACCTGCCATGAGAGAGGTATGCGCGGGTTTGTTGGCCGAGGCCAGGACTTGGGCAGGCTTGTGGGTCGATTGCTGTTGTTGGTGTTGCTGTAGTTGGTGTTGCTGTAGTTGCTGAGGTGAGCGGGTGGCAGGGCGGAAGGTAAGGCAGTATCTCAACCTAGCCATCTGTTGTTCCACCCTGAATGCCTGGTCGATTAATTCGTTGAGACTCTTGGTCTCTGGGAGAGTGACCATGGCCTGTTGAAGTTCGTCATTCAGTCCCTCCTGGAACTGCTCGAGCTTTGACTGGTCGTTCCACAATACTTCTGCTGCCAGCCTGAAGAACTCTGCCACATATGTGGACAGATCCGAATTACGTTGTTTCAGGGCTCGGAGAGCTCGGCTAGCCGTGCCCACGGCATCGGGGTCCCTAAAAGCCCTGTCTAGAATAGCGAAGAGTGCTGGGATGCCATCCAGCTTAATCTCAGTCTCGAGGACATATGGCTGGATTTGATCTACTGCCTTACCCTCTAGCAGGGCAAAGACATAAGCCAATCAGTGTTGCTCAAATAGGAATCTGGCTGAGTCCCTATTGAGTTTGAGGTTTACCAAGTTCTTCCAAGCTCGGAGGCGGGCCCTATCCCCATTAAATTTAGGGGGGGTTGGAATACTTTCAGTTTTGGCAGCTGGTGCGGAGGGTGGGGTTGCCAACATAGCGGCTATAGCGTGGTTGAGGGTCTGGATCGTGGTTCGCTTGTTGGCCAGAGCGATGGTGGCATTGTCGAGGTCGTTTTGGAGTACTGTGATTTCTTCATCGGCGGATCTCAGTTTTCATTCCGCTACGGCCAAGCTATTGCCGAGTTTGGCCCCGATGGCATCTATGGCCTTGAAGATGTCGATGATCTCTCGACGATAGGTATTCAATTCATTCGGGCCAGAGAGTATAGGGGAGTTCCTCCAGGTTTGAAACCTGACAGCGGGTGGAGGGGTTCCGGACATGACAGCGTACCAGTTGGTCGAGAATATCCAACGTAGTGTAATGACGGCTCTGGGGGCAAGGCGACCAAGAGGTACACCAGGGCAAGGGCAAGGCTAGGATAACACACACGTAGGAACGCTATGTGTATTACCAGGGGGAGGCTGAGACGGGAGGCAAGGGCAAGAGGCAAGAGAGGCAGAGGGCAAGGGACACGAGATACGTGGAAGCAGTTGCCGTGTGTGTCAAGGGAGGCAGCTGGGCTGCAGAGACAAGGCGAGGCAAGGCAAGGAGGTGCACAAGGGAGATGCACCAACGTGGAGAGAAGCAAGGCCCTGTATTGGATATATAAGACGTTGGATAGGGATCCAACGAGAGGGCGGAGAAACGAAGATATATATACATGATTCCAGGCCAAGGCCATGGAAGGAATAAGCTTTCCGAGATTTCCATCTCGGAAGCTAAGATAACAATCACCCATCGACGACACCTGAACAAGCCTGTTCGAGTGTCAAATCAAGACTAAGGGCACGGTTGTGACAAATGATAATGATGGTTGTTACACTATCCCCCCTTTAGGCTGGAGCTTCAGTGACTAGGAGGCCTGGACACAATAACTGGCAAAATCAATATAGAAGACAACAACAAGGGTAGAAATAAGAACCCCAACTCCAAACCATAACAAAGATATAGAGTCATGACATCAGTCGACTAGGCGGGACTTCCTCAAGTATCGTTGGTGGAACAGACTAATGAGGTCCTGTGCATTCTCCAAGTCCTCTGCAGGTTGCCAGGTAGCCTCCTCGTCCCCTAACTACTTGACCTTATACTGAACTCATCCATAGCGTTTCCTTGAGTCCAGTACCTCCTCAACCTCCCACTCCTCTTTACCTGCGATCATTACTAGAGGAGGTGGGGGGTGCTTTTGCCCGGGAAGGGGATCGTCGGCGGCTGGCTTAATCTTCGAGACATAAACGACCAGATGGCGCTTGATATCCTTGGGAAAACTCAGCCGATAAGCATGAGTGCCCATAGCTGCCAACACCTTATAGGGGCCTAGGAACTTGTGATCCAACTTGCGAGAGGGTCGTTCTGTCCAGAAGTGTCTGCTAGAGAGCTATACCTTGTCTCCTGGTTGGTATTTGAGGGCCGGTAACCTAAACTTATTGGCATATTCTGCTTGTCTGACCTGAGCATAAACTAACTCAGCCTTTAGGGTAGAGTGGAGTTTAGAAATCTGCGTGGCGAACTCCTTGGCTGGGGCATTCTCCCTGGCCTTGCGCAGAGGTGCCAGGGAGTCTACGAACCGAGGGTGCTAGCCATAATTGGCCAGGAATGGGGAGGTCTTCAGGGTCTCCAAGAAGTGGTTGTTAGCAGAGAATTCGCAGGTGGCCAGCAATGAAACCCAGTTATTCTGCTGGTAATTGATGTACGCCCTCAGATATTGCTCCATGATGGCGTTCATACGTTCTGACTGGCCATCAGTCTGAGGGTGGTATGCCATAGACAGGTGTACTTCGATACCTGTCACAACCATCCTTTCCTAGCCGGGTTTGAGAGTCAGATGGGATTCCGTCTGACTCTCGTTATTGTTGATTGATATCGTTGTTATCTCTGTTCCCGAGATAAGGGGTCTCGGGAACCTTATTCCTTTCGGTGGCCTTGGCTAGGAAGGAAGCCTATATATATAGCTTGCTCTCTCCGCCCTCTCGTTAGATCCCCATCCAATGTCTTGTATACCCAATACAGGACCTTGCTTCTCCCAGCACTTGTGCACCTCCCTTGTGCACATCCTTGTCTTGTACAAAACAACTCTGCAGCACAGCAGCCTCCCTTGACACACATGGCAACTGCCTCCACATGTCTCGTGTCTCTTGCCCTCTGCCTCTCTTGCCTCTTGCCCTTGCCTCCTGTCTCAGCCTTCACACACATAGCGTTCCTACGTGTGTCTTACCCTAGCCTTTCCCCAGATCACACACATAGTGCTCCTACGTGTGCAATTCCCTCTTGCTACTGACCCGGTGTACCCCTTGGTCGCCTTGTCCCCCAGAGCCCTCGTTACACTACATTGGATCTTTCAGACCAACCGGTACAATGTCCGCGAACATTACACTACCCACCGATAGATTCGCAGCCTGGAGGGCGACTCCGATCCCATCAGACCCGGCAGAACTATCAATATACCGACGAACTGTGATCAAGATCTTCACAGACACTTATGCCATTGGCGAACAATAAGGAGTGGACCTCCAGAAAGCCGAAAGGCGAATCCGAAAAGCCGAAGACGAAATAACCCTTCTCCGAGAAGATGCAGCAGAGGACAGGATAACCATCCAGAGATTGACTCGCGCTTTAGACCTGGCCGATGGTCCAAAGAACCAGAAAACACAAGACCTACCAACCTCGCCCAATGTAACGATGGCTCCGGGGACAAGGCGACCAAGGGGTACGTCGGGGTAAGGGCAAGGCTAGGGTGACACACACGTAGGAACGCTATGTGTATGACTAGGGGAAAAGGCTAGGATGGGGGCAAGGGCGAGGGCGAGAGAGGCAGAGGGCAAGGGGTACGAGACACGCGGAGGCAGTTGCCGCGTGTGTCGGAGGGAGGCAGCTGTGCTGCAGAGTAGTTCACGAGACAAGGGGGGGGTGCACAAGGAAGGTGCACAAGCACTGGGAGAGGCAAGGTCCTGTATTGGATATACAAGATGTTGGATGGGGATCCAATGAGAGGGCGGAGAGAGCAAGCTATATATACAGGCTTCCTTCCTGGCCAAGGCCACCGGAAGGAATAAGGTTCCCGAGACCCCCTATCTTGGGAACAGAGATAACAACGATATCAATCAACAATAACGAGAGACAGACGGAATCCCGTCTGACTCTCAAACCTGGCTAGGAAAGGATGGTTGTGACCCTATCCCCCCTTTAGGCTCGGAGCCCTAGCGACGCAAGGCAAGGCGAAAAAAAAACTAACAAATAAGACAGGCGAATAACCAATAACCCATAACATAACCCCAACACCGGACAACCTGACAACAACAGAAACAACAATCATAATTCCAACTCCAAATCAACGAAGACAAGACAAAAATATCATTCAGCTGGGTGAGGCTTGAGAGGGTAATGCTGGTGGAATATAGTGACCAGGTCAAGGGCGTTTTTCAGATCCTCTGCTAGTTGCCAGGTAGTCTTCTCGTCCCCTAACTATTTGACCTTGTACTGAACTCGTCCATAGCGCTTCCTGGAGTCCAGTACCTCCTCAACCTCCCACTACTCTTCACCTGCAATCACCATGGAAGGAGGGGGAGAGTGCTCTTGCCCTGGAAGGGGATCGTCGGCGGCTGGCTTGATCTCCGAGACATGAACGACCGGATGGCGCTTGATCTCCCTGGGAAACCTCAGTCGGTAAGCATGAGTGCCCATAGCCGCTAACACCTCGTAGAGACCTAGAAACTTGTGATCCAGCTTATGGGAGGGCCGTTCTATCCGGAAGTGTCTGCTAGAAAGCCATACCTTGTCTCCAGGCTGGTACCTTGGGGCTGGTAACCGTGATCCATTGGCATATTCTGCTTGCCTAGCCTGGGCATACCCTAGCTTAGCCTTCAGGGTACGGTGGAGTTCAGCGATTCCAGCTGCCAATTCCTTAGCCGGGGGATGGGCTTTCTGCAGAGGCGCTAAGGTATCCACGAATTGGGGGTGCCAACCGTAATTGGCCAGGAAGGGAGAGGTTTTCGAGGACTCCGAGAACTAGTTGTTGGCGGCGAATTCGCAAGTTGCCAGTAACGAAACCCAGTTGTCCTGCTGGTAATTGATGAAAGCCCTCAGATACTGCTCCATAATGGCGTTCATCCTCTCCGATTGGCCGTCTGTCTGGGGGTGGTAAGCTGTTGACAGATGAACTTTAATCCCCAGAAGTTCGCAGAAGGCTTGCTAGAATTCTGAGGTAAACTGGGGGCCATGGTCAGATACGATCGATTCAGGGAGGCCATGGTATCAGAATATTTTATTGAGGTAGAGATTGGCTAACTCTGGGGCAGAGCAGGTATCCCAGCAAGGTATAACATGCCTCATTTTCGTCAACCGATCCACCACCATCAAGATGGCATTGAACCCCGAATCTTCCGGCAACCCTGTTACAAAGTCCATCGTCAGGTGCAGCCACGGCCGATTAGGGATATCCAGAGGTTTCAGGATCCCATATGGGGCGTGGCGGACAGGCTTAGCACATTTGCAAACATGGCAGTTCCGTATGTACTGCTCTACGTCCTTCCGTTGGTCGATTCATGTGTACTCCCTGGCTAGAAGCTCTAACGTTTTGGCCACTCTAGGGTGACCTGCAACCAGGCTGTCATGGTGTTCCTTGATCAATCGAAGGCGCAGCTCTCCTTCCGGCACATACAGCCATTCGAGGTGGTAGAGGAGTTCTTCCTGAAGGGTACACTCGGCTAGGGAGATTTTGGGGTGGCGGCGCTGGCCAGAATCCACTGCAGCGATAATTTCCTTGGCTAAGGGGTCATCCTCGTATGCCCATCTCACCAGTTGTCAAAGGTCGACTTCTATGGCAGCCTCGGCTTCCGCATCAACCTCAGCATTAGTGAGGACATTGGCCGCCAGATCAAGGTTTTCGGGCTTCAATACTACCTGATTTTGGTATTTTAGCCTTTCATCCCCCCCCTTAGGGAGATCTCCTGATCTCCGAGTTAACGCATCGGGCTTGCCACTAGCTTTTCCAGGACAGTACTTAATCTTAAAGTTGAACTGAGAGAGGAATTCCGACCACCTGGCCTGCCGTCAGTTGAGCAGCTTAGTGGTGGTAAAGTACTCAAGGTTTTCATGGTCGGAAAGTACTTCGATAATCCCCTTGGCTGACTCTAGGTGTGGCCTCTATTCCTTGAATGCTCGCACGATAGCTATCAGCTCCTTGTCGTAGATCTCTGTAATGGAGAACGTTGTTTCATTGCTTATATAATTGATTATATACTTTTGTATTTCCTATATTACTACTATGTTATATAACTAAGTTCTCGGTTGAAGGACTAGCCTTCTACCACCTCCTATTACTTTATAAGCGTCCATAGCACGCGGAATTTGCCATGGGAAGTTCCATGGCACTTGCCATATGAAGACACCCTCATTATAGCCGCGTGACCTCTGTTTAAGGCGTGTGAGTCACTACTATGGCCACATGACCATTGTTTAAGGCATGTGACTCATTACTATGGCCACATGACCCCTTTTGTACAGCGCACCACCTTCTAGTGTGCCACTCTTTATTGTATTTATTTCTTTAGTCATCAGATCTCAGAGGAGTATAAATAGGCCGCTGGATTCCCTCTGGAATCCACAGAAAGACAAGAAGCAACCAAGCAAGCATTCAGAGCAAGCAAGCCTATATTCCGATCAGATCAAGATCATATAGCTTAGATAGCACATATCATATAAGATAGATTACACCAGTTAATTACTGTTCCCTTTGGGAACGTCCCACATAGTAATCTCTCTACCCTTCTGAGGTCTTACCTCAGCAGAACCGAAATACACAAACGTCCGTGCCTACGGATATAGATTGTATAAACAGTACCGAATGAATACTATCTAGTACCATTCATTACATTTTTTTTAACTCACTTACCTAATCTTTACTCTTAAATCCAAGGCCTGATCAACCTTCGGATACCTTTATTACACTCATGCAAGTGTATACAATTCGACACCCAAGTGCACATATAAAATCGTTATCGTTATTCAATTAGCTAGCCAACAAAATCCAACAAACGAAATATCAGACTCTCAACTGCAGAACATCAACAAAAGACTTAGAAGCAAGCTAAGCAGAGCTCTAATGGGTAGTGGTATCCCACATTAAACAATCCCACCCTCGTTCACAACACTTTTCCCAATAAGATCGACAACTCATCTTGCACTCTTGGCAACCGCCATTACATCTGTACCTGTAAATCCAGTACACCATTGAAAAACCGGCCCTCCAAGTCCCAGGAATAATTGGTCTAAACAACCAAGCATCGCAATCCCAAGGCTCAAATCTCGCTGCCTCCACTGCAGCCATTTCCTCCAGAAAAGAATTACCTCCATCAGAACCTTCCTTAGGCCCAGACATCTCTACCAATACCTCTGCGCCCCCAACGTCTACCTCAACACACCAATCAGAAAACGTGACACTCTTGCCGGAAGAACTAGAACTAGATTCTAGACCAGTAGACGAAGAAAAACCAGGACCATAAGAAACATCAGGATCCTGACATCCAGCCTCACCAGCCTCGTGAACCACCAAGCCAATAGAACCGTCAGTCGAACGGAGATCATAAGGATCATCAGCCACCACACTATCAGCACAGAAATGTGCCAAAGAAGAAAAGTAACTCGACGATCGTATCGTATAACCAGCTGCATTTGGTTGCAGACAGATGACGAAATCAGACATAATGGCATCTGAACTTAGTAAGAAGACTAAGAGGTCGAGATAGTTAACTATGTTACCCGAAGATATTAAGAAATTAGTAGAAGAAACTCCCAGAAAGACCAGATTTATAGTTCCTAACACAGAAGGGGAAATAAATCTGCCCATGGATATAGAATTAGGAGAACCAGGTGGAGCAGGAACCAAACTATATTTTAGTATGGCTTTACCTCTCGCACCAGAAGAATTTTGGGACAGACATCTTCTAACAATTGAGGAGATTTTGAAATATACTTGCTCAATGGGACATGCCCAACAGTATCATCCTGATGATACTCGACTCTTAATGGAAGCCATAGCAAAACACTACTTATGGCTAACACCTTACCCATTCAAAGAAGAAGACTTAGAAATGAACGCATTTTTAAGTAAAGAATTAAGGAAACCTGTTGTACCACTTTTAAGAAAACCAAATTGGGTAATAAATAACTGGGAAGAAATAATAGCATTCATGATGAGCGGCACTCATCTAGAAGAATCAGCACATACCATGGAGGATTTTTTCAATTCTAGCAAAGAACTTCCAGGAGCGTTCCTGAGAACACCAAAAGATCAATCGAAAGGCAAAGGTCGAGCACCTGAGCCACCAGAAAGGAGGACTGGGTCAGCCAAAGAACTAGACGACAAAGACCAACCACCAGAAGATATAGAATTACCAGAAGACGATGATGATCTAGATACAGGACTAAACCAACAGAAGCAGAAAACACAAGGAGGAGGACGAGACCCCGATGATAGCGGAGATGATAGCTCGGACTCTGATAAGGCATCGTCAGTTGCAAGTCAAACTCTTAAAAGAAAACCCAAATGAGGAAAGTCAGTTGAACACCAGCAATGGGAATCTACAACAGGAATGGTTACAACGGGTAACCATGAAGCAACGAATGCTTTAAAAGGAATAAAGATTGATATGCCAGAAAAATTAAGAGGAGAAGACAAAAAATGGCAAGACTCACAATATTTTGACTCTTGGGCCACAGCAATGCAACATTAGTTTGTTCTCAAAAGAATAGATTAAGAAGGCGCTTCAGCTCTGGAAATTGTTGGATTCAGAATGGAAGGAAGCGCGCTCACTACTTATAATCAGTTCCTAAGAGAAAAAGGAAAGAATGCAACATTCTTTGGTTTCATACTAGTGCTAAGGGATTTTCTGATACCCTCTACTAGTAAGGACATTTTGTGGAAACGATGGGAGACAGCCACACCATACAAGGATGGACGTCACATGGGAATCAAACAGTTTGCCAACTGGCTTACTGAAATGCAAATCAAATTGATTGACAAGAATGGCAAACAATCAATATTGCAGGAAGTAAAAAGAAGGAAGTTTCTTAATCACCTGCCGCCATACATGTCAGCTACATTAATTCCTTTAATTAAAGAAGAATGGTCATATGATCAGCTCATGCATCAAGCAGAGTCAGATGAAGCTTCCAAGAAGGATATTGCCCCGCCGCCCACAACGAATACATCCCGACGACAACACCCTCGGAATGAAAATCGAAGTCACGATCCACGCAGGAACCAGAATCAATGACAAAAAACAGGATTTAATCCTAGCAGCAATCCCAATACCAAACCCAACACAGAAAATCGGAAGGACTCAGATTGGGACACCATACAAAAAAATTGGATCAGAAGACGAAGATGCAATTAATTAGAGACAAGAAATGTCTATGGTGTTGGAACCCTGGACACTCCTACAAGGACTATAGCAAACGAAAAAATAAGGTACCCATGCATACAGCCCACAAGATTTAGCTATGCCGATAGCACAAGGATAAAAACAACAAGGATAAAATCAAGGAACGACCCTTGTCAAGACAGGTACCAGATTTTAGCAAGGTATTCGTTAAAGCTAACGAACACCCGCATTAGCTTTAATTGATCTCCAAACGAAGGGAGGGACTTAATCAATTCTCAATTTGTACACCTATACAAAATACAACTAGAAGTATCGAGAAGAAATCATTAAGTACTGCAATTAAAGGCTCAAAAGGAAGATAGACAAAGCTTGTACTATCAAACTTGATTGGATAGGTTATGTAGAAGAACGAACGTTCTATGTAGCTCATTTGACTGGATGGGACATGATACTAGGAGAACCTGCTCTCAGCAAAGTGCGAGCAATAATTCCTGCCCATCAGGAACCAGTTACTATCCAACCGGAAAATATTCCTCGATTCCAGCTAAGTGTATGGAAGGGATCTAGAACTATGGCGAATAGTATAAGATCAGCATATATACAGGTTAGCTGCGAATCAGTTACAGATTATAGTGAACTGGATAATTGGGAAAATATTAGTGACGCAGAAGAAACCGATTCAGAAAGAGAACTCGTGACAGCTGTTTCTATGGTACAGAAACAATTCAACCCTGTAACGGAGTTTCCCTTATTATTTCCCAAGACAATTCTACGGGAATTACCTCCACTAAGAAAAATTAATCACTCTATCAAACCAAAAGCAGGAGCTACTTGGATACCAAAATGGCAACCCTCAGGACATCGATTTAGACAACAAATCCATGACAAATTAGTCGAAGAAGAAGCATCAGGTCACATATATAGAGTAGAAAATGATACAAATGCTGTAGTCATGTTCACTATCCCTAAACGAGATAAACCGGAAGAAGCCAGACATGTCAATGACTGTCGAGACCGCAATTTAGCCGTCGAACCGGACTACACCCCATTGCCAGATATTAATGAAGCAATTGAACTAGTAGCGGAGAGTCCCATTTGGACTAAGCTCGACTTAGCCGACGGATTTTTTAATATCAGGAACAATAAAGAATCTGAGCAACACTCTACCTTTTTATGTCACATGGGATATTTCAGAAGTAGAGTTATGCAACAAGGGGATCATAACACACCTGCTACCATGGTTCGTATTATGCATGAAATTTTTAAGGACATGGTCTATAAAAATTTAATCATCTATATTGATGATATTATTATATTCTCTAAAACGTATGAAGAACATATAGAATTATTGAAGAAAGTACTTCAACATCTACAGGATGAGAAATTCTATCTCAAAGAAAGCAAATGCCAGTTCTTTACTCCAAGATTGGAAATCTTAGGACGTTTTGACATCAGATGGATTACATGTAGACCCGAAGAAGAGGACTACTATATTAACATTTCCAATTCCTACAAGGAAAAAGGATCTTAGAGGATTTCTTGGAATCGTTAATTATTTAGCAGATTTATTCCTGACTTGGCATTGTATGCGAGCACCCGTCAGAACTGCAAGGAGAACAAAGAAATGGGAATAGACAGATACTCATAACACAGCGTTTGAAAAACTCAAGGAACTCGTGAATTCCCCACATGTTTTAAAACCCTGGAATAATAAATCTACTGAACCCAAATATTTAGTCTATGATGCTAGTGATATAGGACTAGGATCTTGGATAGGTCAAGGACCGTTGACACATATCAGACCATTATGCTTCCACTCTAGAAAATTTAATCCAGCACAACTCAATTATCCTACCTTTCAAAAAAATTATTAGCGATTATTGACTCATTAAAATTTTTTGAAGCATAATTGAGAGGTCACAAGTTCACTATCCTTACCGACCACAAACTGTTAGTAACCTTCCATACTCAAACGCCTGCAAGTCAAAAATTGAGGCGATGGCAAGATTACCTAATGGAATTTGATATAGACATACAGCTTACCGCAGGAAAGGAAAATTTGATAGCAGACGCTCTATCAAGAAAGCATAAATACTTGGACACTCCCACCACTGAGGACAATTATATTTCCAACAGCATCGATCCTCCTAACCATACCTACAACCGCAACATCTCTACCAATGCTTTAAAACTTTCCACTCATCAGAAACCTCTACTCAGAACAATATGGTTTCTTCGGAGCTATCAATTTCAAGCATGTCGAATGCGACTTCAACAAATGTCATGGAAGAGCTAAGAACTTGGACACCATATCTTCTGTCCATACTTCGAGGGCATCCAGACGAAGAAAGTGAATATGACATGATGAAGGAAGAAGAGTCCTCAGACGATGAGACTCTATCCACATACCAGAAGAAGTTTTCAGCGGGTATGATGTGTACCCAATATAAATAAGAACAAACCCTTAACAGTTCTTGGACTAAGATATAGGCCTCCATCTTCTGAAACGCACAACAAAATACCCTCGCTCCTGAAGAAGTGAAAGAAATTGCTATCGACCTGGCTCATAGCAATTGGCAACAACACAAAAGGATGCACTAGTCCTTTTGCCATGATTTTTACTGTCCAGTTCATGGCAGCTCCCACGCCATGAACAACTGCATGTTCACCGTCGAAACATGTGCAATCTGCAACCACCACGGACATGGCAGTTTGAACTGTGACCTGACAGCCTCAGTTCTTAAGAAGGAGAAGGAATTCCTTACGACTCGTATTGCATCTCGTATCCGCAAATGAGCCTCAAAAGGAACTAGCACCAGTACAACAAACCAGCTTATCCACCTCCACAAGCTCTCAGCCCAAAGAAGCTATCCAGGAAATCGGAGAATGGGCAAAAAGATGGATTGCCAACAAGCCGACACAACCCACTCTCCAACCCAGCATTCAGTTCAGTAACCCTACCGAACAGATGACCAACCGACAAATGGAACAGGAGATCATGAATACTCCTGTTGCCCCACAACAACCATGGAATGCACCTCAACAACCAGCTGCAACCGCTAGCAGCAGTAATGCATTCCAATCAACACCGCCGCCGTCACCACTCGTTCAAAAAGCGAGTAGCATTGACGAAGATTTCCCTCTTTCATTTAAGACACCAAGACCTCCAGACAGCGTTGTGATTTCTGTAAGTTTTCAGGACATAATGCTTCCACATGCAAGGAGAAGAAACCCACCATCAATGACTTCAACATAAGGATCGAACCGACCTCAACAAGCTCATTGAAGAGAACACATCAGCGATGGATGGGAAGATGACAAGACTACTTCATCACACACTGGCTTGACCAAGGAACAGGTATGAAAGCCGCATATCAATCGTGCATGAGAGTATGTCCTATCTGGAAGAACTACTATGATACCTTTGTGAACCGTAAGGATCATAGAATAAAAGATGGATTTTTGTATGTCAAGAACGACAAGGACAATGGAGACTAGTCTTGCCCTCTACCTTTAACATCGAAGGTAAGAACTATCTCGAATTGGTTATTAAAGATGCATATGAAGCAACCGCTCATGGTGGCATTGAAAAAACGATGAAATATCTTACTGACCGATATGATTGCCAGTCCTTTGCAGAACCAACTAAGGACTATATCAGAAGTTGTGATACTTGTCAACGGACAAAGTATTCCAACAAGGCGCCACTTGGACTCGTAACCCCATTACATGTACCAAGTAGGCCATAGACTGACATATCATAGATTTTCTTAAGTTAGCACCTGTGTTTACTAAGTGTTCAATTTTGTACCCGAATATTCCTGTTGAAGAAGATCATGTAGTTGTATTTCACGACTTTGGACGATTGTCGATAGACAATCAGGATTCAAGTTTCTTATTCCTGTCTCAGATAATTTCATAGCAGAACAATGTACTGCTACCTTTGATACTCATGTAGTCCCGACTATGGGATACCCTTTCTGTATTGTTTTTGACTGCGACACTCTTTTTATGTCAACGCACTTTCAAGATTGGGCTAGGAATAAAGGAATCAAGTTGGAACCGTCCACAGATATCATCCACGTGCAGACGGACAATCGGAAATTGTGAACAAAGAAATTCTACAAGTAGCAAGAGCCTGTAAAATGAAGGATTTGATTGGCTACAGAAACTACCAGAGATACAGTTGAAACTCAACTCTAGGTATAATACTGCAGACAGAATAGTTCCTTTTCCACACTATTTGGATTTAATGCACATCTTGTGTATCGATACTTCCATACCCCATTAATGCATATGTACCACAAATGAACGTCATGAGGTAACGTCTAAAAACCTATATGACGCCAAGAAGACTCAAGTATCTCAAGGAACAAATGACTACCCAATACAGCCAAATTTTCAGTCGGACAACAAGTTATGCTTTCCTCAGAAAACATCAACCTATCGAACGTCTCACCCAAACTCAAACCAAAATGGCTAGGCCCATTTCCCATCATTTCCAGTAATCAGAAACACAATAACTATAGCCTAGACCTATCTAGTCAACTTGACCTCCACCTCATATATAATACTTTTCATATCAGCAAACTTAAACCCTACTATAAAAACGATCCTACCCAGTTCCCTCACAGACAATCTCAGGAACCAAGACCAATTCAAGAAGATTGTTATGAAGTTAAAAAGATATTAGAATTTAGAACAGCTCTTCGAACTGGAGAAAGACAATATAAGGTCAGATGGCTAGGATACTCAGCTAAATATGATTCCTGGGTAAACGCCAAGGATATCACCACCGAAATTCTGCAAGACTTCTAGACGACCTGAAGTATGGAAGACACATTCAAGAGACGTCTAAAGACTAAAGGAAAACAAGGACCATGAACCAGAGATGAGACCCGAGCTCTCATCCAACAAGAACGAGATAGAATCATAAGTCAAGGAAACACTAAGGATATTCATGTTAATGCTAATGTATTAACAATGCATCAAATCTTAGGACGTATAGAAACCAATATGGCAGAGCGAAGGAAGTAAGGATAGGAAATCCTTCTATGTGGGGAAGTGTAATGGAGAACGTTATCTCATTGCTTATATAATTGATTATATACTTTTGTATTTCCTATATTACTACTAAGTTATGTAACTAAGCCTCTCGGTTGAAGGACTAGCCTTCTACCACCTCCTATTGCTTTATAAGCGTCCATAGCATGCGGAATTTGCCATGGGAAGTTCCATGGCACTTGCTATATGAAGACACCCTCATTATGGCCGCGTGACCTCTATTTAAGGCGTGTGAGTCACTACTATGGCCACATGACCATTGTTTAAGGCGTGTGACTCATTACTATGGCCACATGACCCCTTTTGTACAGCGCACCACCTTCTGGTGTGCCACCCTTTATTGTATTTATTTCCTTAGTCATCAGATCTCAGAGGAGTATAAATAGGCCACTGGATTCCCTCTGGAATCCACAGAAAGACAAGAAGCAACCAAGCAAGCATTCAGAGCAAGCAAGCCTATATTCTGATCAGATCAAGATCATATAGCTTAGATAGCACATATCATATAAGATAGATTACACCAGTTAATTACTGTTCCCTTTGGGAATGTCCCACATAGTAATCTCCCTACCCTTCTGAGGTCTTACCTCAGCAGAACCGAAATACACAAACGTCCGTGCCTACGGATATAGATTGTATAAGCGGTACCGAATGAATACTGTCTAGTACCATTCATTATAATCTCGTAGTTGCACTCAGCTGGGGAATGCTTCTTTGAGAAATAGACCACTAGGTGGAGGATGCCTTTATCGTCGTTCTGAGAGAGGATTCCCGCGGAGATATAATCGTAGGCATTGGTTTCGACGACACACTCCTGGTCAGGGTTGAAATGTGCCAGAATTGGCACTGAGCAGAAGGCTTCTTTGAGGTTCTGGAAGGCAGATTGGGCTTCTGGATTCCAGTCGAATCGCCGGTCTTTTTTGGTCAAGGTGGTGAGGGGGGCTACGATCTTCGAATACCCTAGAATGAACTGCCGGTAAAAGTTAGCGAACCTCAGGAAGGCTTGGATATCCTTGAGATTTGCTGGAGTTTGCCATTCCTGGACAGCGGTAACCTTGGTGGGGTCCATCCTGATACCTTCTATAGTGATGATTAACCCCAGATACTTGACCTCCTGCACATGAAACTCACATTTCTCCGGTTTCAGGTATAATCCAGCCTTCTCCAGCTTCTCTAACACCTGCCTCACATGGATTTTGTATTCCGCTAGGGAGTCCGAGTATATGAGGATATCGTCCAGGTAAGCTGTGCAGAACACATCGAGAAAGTCCCGCAAGGTGTCATTGATGAAGTGCTGGAAGGAGGCAGGGGCATTGGTTAGGCCAAAGGGCATCACATTATACTCAAAATGGCCATATCATATTCGGAAGGCAGTTTTCCACTCCTCCCCCTCGGCGATCCGAACCAGGTTGTAAGCCCCTCTTAAATCCAGTTTGGTGAACCATTTGGCCTTGGAGAGCCTGGCTAATGTCTCCTGGATTAGGGGTAGGGGGTACCTGTTTTTGACCGTTATCTCGTTTAGGCCCTGGTAATCGACACACAACCGGAGAGAGCCATCCGATTTCTTCACGAAAAGCACTGGGGCACCTGCTGGTGAAGAGCTATGGCGAATGAAGCTCTTGTTGAGGTTTTCCTCCAAGTACTTTTTTAGGGCTTCCAGCTCTACCCGGGACATTCCATAGAGGGGTCCATAAGGGGGGGTCTTGCCCTCTACTAGCGGAATTGTATGGTCATATGGTCGATGGGGGGTAAGCTTTTCCGCGGCTTTTTCCGAAAATAGGTCAATGAAATCGTGGTATTCGTTTGGAACCAGGGATTTCCACTCATCCTTAGACCTTGTCTTGTTAATCTCCAGATTGATCTTATAAATTGAGAGAGTATGCGCCTTGAGCTTATGCCTCTTGGTGAGATAAGCGAAGGCCCCTGCTCCGATAAAGTTAATATTCAGGGGTTTCGCGGGGGCGGGGGATATCGGGGAAGCTAGGGGAACAGGGTTGTCAATATTGATGTGTGTGGCGGTTTGGTGTACTACTTGGGCAGGGTCCTCTACCGGGGGGGGTAGTGCACATAACCCCTTAACAGCAGTTCGTAGGGCACCGCAGTGCCTCTTGCAATACCCACTGTTGAAAGTCAAGGTGTAAGAGCCAAAGTTAACGGAGATGTCATGCATTCGGAGCTAAGGAATCCCCAGAACAATGGGGTATTTGAGCTTGGTCACAAACATCGGTAGACTCTCCGAATGGTCCCCAATGACACTGGGCAGGCAGGCAAAATTGGTGATAGCCCCAGAAGAGATAGGGCGGCCATCAATAACATCGAGAAGGCGGGGGGTCTGGAGTTTGGCTGTTAGTATAGAGTTTTTACTGATGAAGGTCTGATCAATGAAGGCTATCCCCGAAGCACCACAATCTATGAGAGCTGATGTTACCACTGTTTTACCATTGAATTTAACAGTTATTGGTACTACAAAATGCTCGCCAAACAAGCGAGATTCATCAACGGACATAGGTACAGGTAAAGAAAATGCAGACAAAGATAAATAACCCTGGGCAGGTCCCTTACTATTGTCAGTAACTAGGCAAGGGACTCCCCTTTTCCCGACTCTTCACCAACTTCTTCGATCCGTGATTCGGATATGGCGTAGGCGGCCAGGGAGCGGTTCTTGTGGAGGGGACATGCCGCAATGAAGTAGTCTCCCTTGCCGCAGGCAATGCATAGCCTATTGTTGCGGCGGCGATCCCTTTCCCCCTGAGTGAGCTGAGGTCTTCCTGAAGATAGGTCCATTGGGGTGGTTCCCCCAGCTACCATGGAAGGGTGTGCTGCCTTAACTGGGTCAGGTTGACTCTGGGGACGGGGTTGCGATGGGTTCTGGGGGTGCTGATTCTAGAGGCGGGGTTGCGATGGGTTCTGGGGGGGATGGATCCGGGCCTGTTGCATCCCCAACCTGGCCATCCTTTGTTCCACCTGCGAGGCCAGGTCGATGAGCTCCTCAAGAGTTTTGGCTGGAGACAGAATCAGGTGCTTTTTGATCTTGACACTAAGGCCCTCTTCGAACTGTTCCAGTTTTACCTGGTCGTTCTATGGTACCTCTGCCGCTAGCCTCGAGAATTCGCCTACATATGTCGAGAGGTCATTGCCTCGTTGTCTTAGGGCCCGAAGGGCTCTGGTTGTTGTTCCTGCCGGGTCTGGATCTCCAAACTCCCGATCGAGGATAGCGAATAGTGCAGGAACGTCTGCTAGTTTGATACCCGAGTCTTGGACGTATGGTTGGACTTGATCCAAGGCTTTATCCTCCAATAGGCTATACATGTAGGCCAAGCGGTGTTGGACGGTGGAGAACATTGCAGCGTCCCCATTTAGCTTGATATTGATTGAATTTTTCCAAAGTTTGAGGCGGGACCTTTTGCCCTTGAATTTTGGTGGAGTAGGGAGGTCCTGTGTTTTGGGGGCCTGAGGTGCCTGATTCCCAGGGTTTATAGTGTCCAGGGCCCTAGTCAGGGTTTGGACAGTCCTCTTTTTATTGGCCAAGTCCTTCTGGCAGGATGTAAGGTCCTCTGTGAGTATTGTGATTTCGTCTTCGGCTCTGGCCAGTTTCTGTTGGGCTTCACGCATAGCTGCTTCTAGTTGTAAACTCATGGTGTCCACAGCGAGGTAAATGTCGATGATGGTATTGCGATAGTTGTTGAAGTCGGTCTGATTTTTTGGAATTGGCAGTGCTTGCCAGGCTTGGAATCTAGCTCCTGGGAGGGTAGAAGTGGTTTCTTGAGTTGCCAAAATGTGGACGTACTAGTTGGTCAGGGCGATCCAACATAGTATAACGAGGGCTCCGAGGACAAGGTGACCAAGGGGTACACCGGGGCACGGGCAAGGCTAGGGTGACACACACATAGGAACGCTACGTATATGACTAGGGGAAAAGGCTAGGACGGGGGCAAGGGTGAGGGCGAGAAAGGCAGAGGGCAAGAGGCACGAGATACGCAGAGGCAGTTGCCGCGTGTGTCAGAGGGAGGCAGCTGTGCTGCAGAGTGGTTCACGAGACAAGCGGGGAGTGCACAAGGGAGGTACACAAGCGCTGGGAGAGGCAAGGTCCTGTATTGGATATACAAGACATTGGATAGGGATCCAACGAGAGGGCGGAGAGAGCAAGCTATATATACAGGCTTCCTTCCTGGCCAAGGCCACCGGAAGGAATAAGGTTCCCGAGACCCCCTATTTCGGAAACAGAGATAACAACGATATCAATCAACAATAACAAGAGTCGGACGGAATCCCGTCTGACTCTCAAACCAGGCTAGGAAAGGACGGTTGTGACACCCAAGTTTAACGGGGACCAGGGCCGGTTACGAGCATGGAAAAACTCTGTGCAAATAAAACTCTCTAGGGACTCGGCGAAGTTACTTACGGTTCACCACCAGCTCTCATACGTCTATGGCCTACTGGAAGGTAAAGCTATGGACCAGGTACAGCCCTTCGTCAAGGCAACGAGAATTGATCTGATAGATATCTCGGCACTAATGGCAATCCTAGACCGAGCCTTCGGGGACCCTAACTCTGAAAGAACTGCCAGCAGGGCCCTGCGAGACCTTAAGCAAAAACACAACGAACTGTCAGCCTATGTCACTGAGTTCTCCAGGCTAGCAGCAGAGGTCAATTGGAATGACGAAGCCAAGCTCGATCAGTTTAAAGACAGGCTTACCTTCGAGCTGAAAAAGGCTCTGGTTTACTGCCCACCGACCAAGACCCTGGAGGAACTTATTGAACAACCTAGCTGGATAGAACAGCAGACAGTGGCACTCAGAGCCCCCCAAAAGACACTCCCAACCTCGACTCCCCATACACCATTTCCAACAGCACGTACCCAACAACAACAACCCACACCAGTCAACAAGCCTGCGCACCCCTCCTTGGTAGCAGGTGGGGCTGCCCCCATAGACCTGTTAGCAGGTAGGCCTCGTCTTACCTAGGAGGAAAGGGACCATCGCCGCACTTAGGGTTTGTGCATAGCATACGGGAAAGGGGACCATTTTATCATGGCATGTCCCCTCCGCAAAAACCGCTCGATGGCCGCCCACACCATCTCCGAATCTAGGATTGAGGAGGTTGATGAGTCGGGAAAAGCCCTGTCCCTTGCCTAGTTACTGACACTAGCAAGGGACCTGCCCCAGGCCATTTGTCTTTGTCTGCATTTTTTGTTTCTTCCGCTATTGACGAATCTCGCTTGTTCAGTGAGCATTTTGTTGTATCTATCTCCCTCAATATTAATGATAGAACAATTACCACATCAGCACTCATAGATTGCGGAGCCTTAGGAATTGCATTCGTTGACCAGGCCTTTGTCAGTAAATTCTCCATTCCCACGTCAAAGCTCAAAACCCCCCATGTTCTGGACGTCATTGACGGTCGGCCCATCTCCTCTGGCGATATCACCGATATTGTGTGCGTGCCTGCCCTAGTCGGGGATTACTTCGAAGCAAACCTCCTAATGTTCGTGACAAAGCTCAAATACCCAATTGTCCTTGGAATCCCCTGGCTTAGAATGCATGATGTATCGGTCAGCTTCGGCTCCTACACCCTGTAGTTCAACAGCCAATATTGCAAAAAGCACTGTGGGAGTTCAAAGGCCACTGTCACTGGGTTGTGTGTCTTGCCCACCTTGATAATCCACCCGACCCAGGTGGTGCACCTGCCTGCACACCTCGATGCTAATTCCCTTGTGCCCCCAGTTTCCCCTATGCCCCCAGTTTCCCTAGTACCCCCTGCCCCTCCTGTACCTCCTACCCCTCCTGTGCCCCCTGGCTCTCCTGGATCTCCTGGTCCCCCAAAGTCCCTCAACGTTAGCTTTATCGGGGCAGGGGCTTTTGCTTACCTCACTAGGAGGCACAAGCTGAAGGCTCATACTCTGTCCATACATGAGGTAAATTTAGAGATTAATAAGACCCGGTCGAAGGAGAAGTGGAAGTCCATGGTCCCGGACGAATACCACGAATTCATCGACCTGTTCTCGGAAAAGGCCGCAGAAAAACTTGCACCCCACCAGCCATATGACCACACAATTCCGCTGGTAGAGGGTAAGACCTCTCCCTATGGGCCCCTCTACGGAATGTCCCGGTTGGAGCTGGAAGCTTTGAAGAAATACTTGGAGGAAAACCTCAACAAGAGCTTCATTCACCACAGCTCCTCACTAGTGGGTGCCCCAGTGCTTTTCATGAAGAAATCGGACGGCTCTCTCTGGTTGTGTGTCGATTACTGGGGCCTAAACAAGATAATGGTCAAAAACAGGTACCTCCTACCCCTAATCCAAGAGACATTAGCCAGGCTCTCCAAGGCCAAATGGTTCACCAAACTGGATTTGAGAGGGGCATACAACCTGGTAAGGATTGCGGAGGGGGAGGAGTGGAAAACTGCCTTCCGAACTCGTTATGGCCACTTTGAGTACAATGTCATGCCCTTCGGCTTAACTAATGCCCCGGCCTCTTTCCAACACTTTATCAATGACACTCTACAAGACTTCTTGGATGTGTTCTGCATGGCTTACCTCGACAATATCTTGATTTATTCAGATACTCTCGCAGAACACAAGATTCATGTTAGGCAGGTGTTGGAAAAGCTGGAGCAAGCCGGATTGTTCCTCAAGCCCAAGAAATGCGAGTTTCACATACAGGAGGTCAAGTATCTGGGGCTAATCATCACCACGGAGGGTATCAGGATAGACCCTGCCAAGGTCACCGCTGTCCAGAACTGGGAAACTCCAGCGAATCTCAAGGACGTCCAGGCATTCCTGGGGTTCGCCAACTTTTACCGGCATTTTATCCTGGGATATTCGAAGATCATAGCCCCCTTACTGCCCTGACCAAAAAAGACCGGCGCTTTGACTAGAATCTAGAAGCCCAATCTGCCTTTCAGAACCTCAAGGAAGCCTTCTGCTCAGCACCAATCCTGGCCCACTTTGACCCAAATAGCGAATGTATCATGGAAACTGATGCCTCCGACTATGTCTCTGCGGGGATTTGTCTCAGTATGTCAACGGCATCCTCCACCCAGTGGCCTACTTCTCGAAAAAGCCCTCCCCAGCCAAGTGCAACTACGAGATCTACGATAAGGAGTTGATGGCCATCGTGCGAGCATTCGAGTAGTGGAGGCCACATCTAGAGTCAGCCAAGGGGATTATCGAGGTGTTGTCTGATCATAAGAACCTTGAGTATTTCACCACCACCAAACTGCTTAACCAACGGCAGGCCAGGTGGTCAGAGTTCTTATCTCGGTTCAACTTCAAGATCAAATACCGGCCAGGCAAGGCTGGTGGGAAACCGGATGCCTTGACTAGGAGATCAGGTGACCTCCCTAAAGGGGGGGATGAAAGGCTAAAATACCAAAATCAGGTGGTATTGAAGCCTGAAAACCTTGATCTGGCAGCCAACGTTCTAGCTGAGGCTAATGCGGAAGCTGAGGCTAATGCGGAAGCTGAGGCTGATGTGGAAGCTGAGGCTAATACGGAAGCTAAGGCTAATGCGGAAGCTGAGGCTGAGGCTGCTGGGGAAGCTGACCTCTGACAACTGGTGAGACAGGCTTACGAAAGAGACCCCCTGGTCAGAGAGATCATCGCCGCAGTGGATTCCGGCCAGCGCCACCACCCCAAGATTTCCCTGGCCAAGTGTATAGTACAGGAGGGCCTCCTCTATCACCTCAAACGGCTCTATATACCGGAAGGTGGAGGGTTACACCTGAGGCTGATCAAGGAACACCACGATACTCTGGTGGCAGGTCATCCTGGAGTGGCAAAGATGTTAGAGCTCCTGGCCAGGGAATACACCTGGATTTACCAGCGGAAGGACGTGGAGCGGTATGTACGGAACTGCCATGTTTACAAGTGTACTAAGCCCATCCGCCACGCCCCATATGGCACCTTGAAGCCCCTGGACATCCCAGATCGGCTGTGGCTGTACCTGACTATGGACTTTATAACAGGGTTGCCAGAAGATTTGGGGTTCAATGCCATCTTGATGGTGGTAGATCGGTTGACGAAGATGAGGCATGTAATACCTTGCCGGGATACCTGCTCTGCCCCAGAGTTAGCCAATCTCTACCTCAATAATGTATTCCGATACCATGGTCTTCCTGAGTCGATTGTATCCGACTTTGGCCCTCAGTTTACCTCAGAATTCTGGCAAGCCTTCTGTGAACTTCTGGAGATCAAAGTACCCCTGTCAATGGCATATCACCCCCAGACGGACAGCCAATCGGAGAGGATGAACTCCATTATGGAGCAATATCTATGGGCCTTTGTCAATTACCAGCAGGATAACTGGGTTTCATTGCTAGCCACGTGCGAATTCGCTGCGAACAACCAGTTCTCGGAATCTTCCAAAACCTCTCCTTTCCTAGCTAATTACGGTTGGCACCCCCGGTTCGTGGATGCCCTGGCGCCCCTGCAAAAAGCCCACCCCCCAGCAAAGGAGTTTGCGGTTGGAATCGCTGAACTCCACCGTACTCTGAAAGCCGAGCTGGGATATGCGCAAGCCCGGCAAGCTGAGTATGCTAATGGATCACGGTTGCCAGCCCCCAGATATTAGCCAGGAGACAAGGTGTGGCTTTCCAGCTGGCACTTCCAAACAGAACGCCCCTCCCTCAAGCTGGATCATAAATTCCTGAGACCTTTTGAGGTATTAGCAGCTGTAGGAACTCACGCCTATCGATTGAGGTTTCCCAAAGATATCAAATGACACCCAGTCGTCCATGTCTCCGAGATCGAGCCTGCCACTAGCGACCCTCTGCCAGGCCAGGAACACCCCCCCCTCCTCCTGTAGTTATCGAAGGTGAGGAGGAATGGGAAGTGGAGGAAGTGCTGGACTCCCGAAGAAGATATGGGCGCCTGCAATATAAGGTCAAATGGCTGGGGGATAAGGAGACGACCTGGCAACCAGCCGAAGATCTAGAAAACGCACAGGACTTGGTCACTCTGTTCCACCAGCATTACCTCCGGAAACCCCGCCCCGCCCAATGATGTTCTTGTCATCCTAGCATTGGTTATTAGGGTTGTTATTATCGTTGTTGTCATGGTTATTGTTGGTATGTACTTCTGGCGTTGGGGTTGTATTATGGGTTATTGGTTATTCGCCTGTCTTGTTTGTTTGTTTTTTCACCTTGCCTCGCATCGCTGGGGCTCCGAGCCTAAAGGGGGGATAGTGTCACAACCATCCTTTCCTAGCCGGGTTTGAGAGTCAGATGGGATTCCGTCCGACTCTCGTTATTGTTGATTGATATTGTTGTTATCTCTGTTCCCGAGATAAGGGGTCTGGGGAACCTTATTCCTTCCGGTGGCCTTGGCTAGAAAGGAAGCCTGTATATATAGCTTGCTCTCTCCGCCCTCTTATTGGGTCCCATCCAACGTCTTGTATACCCAATACAGGACCTTGCTTCTCCCAGTGCTTGTGCACCTCTCTTGTGTATATCCTTGTCTCGTACAAAACAACTCTGCAGCACAGCAGCCTCCCTTGACACACGCGACAACTGCCTCCGCGTGTCTCGTATCCCTTGCCCTCTACCTCTCTTGCCTCTTGCCCTTGCCTCCCGTCTCAGCCTTCATACATGTAGCGTTCCTACATGTGTCTTACCCTAGCCTTTCTCCAGATCACACACGTAGCACTCCTATATGTGTGATTCCCTCTTGCCACTGACCCGGCATACCCCTTGGTCGCCTTGTCCCCTAGAGCCCTCGTTACAATTCCCAACAGCTTATAGAATGTTTTCCAGAAGTCAGTGATGAACTAAGGGCCATGGTCTGAGACAATCGATGCTGGGAGGCCATAGTAATGGAAGACATTATCCAGGTAGAGGGATGCCAATTTGGGGGCCGAGTAGGTGTCTCGACAGGGTATTACATGCCTCATTTTCATTAACCGATCCACTACCATCAAGATGGCATTGAATCCCGAGTCTTCTAGCAATCCGGTGACAAAGTCTATAGTCAAGTATTGCTAGGGTTGTTCTGGGACTTCTAGGGGCTTCAGGGTACCATAAGGAGTATGGCGGGTAGGTTTGGCACGCTTGCAGACATGGCAATTCCGTATGTACCACTCTACTTTTTTCCGTTGGTCAATCCACGTATATTGCCTAGACAGCAACTCTAACGTCTTAGCCACTCTAAGGTGACCCACTGCCAGTGTCTCATGGTGTTCCTTGATCAATCGCAGGCGTAGCTCATCGTCTGCAGGCACGTAGAGGCAGTCCAGGTGGTAGAGAAGGCCGTCCTGAGTTGTACACTCAGCCAGGGAAATCTTGGTGTGGTGGCACTGGCCAGAATCCACTGCAGCGATAATATCTTTGGCCAGTGGGTCCTCCGCGTATGCCCTTTTAACCTGTTGTCAGAGATCACTTCCAGCATCTGCATTAGCCTCAACATCCACGATCTCAGCATCAGCCTCAGCCTCAGTCAGAACGTTGGTGGCCAGGTCAAGATTTTCCGGCTTCAGTACCACCTAGTTCTAGTATTTTAGCCTTTCATCCCCCCCCTTAGGGAGATCTCCTGATCTCCTAGTCAGTGTGTCTGGTTTTCCACCAGCCTTTCTAGGCCGATACTTGATCTTGAAGTTGAATCGAGATAAGAACTCCGACCACCTAGCCTGCTGTCGGTTCAGCAGCTTAGTGGTGGTGAAGTACTCAAGATTCTTATGATCGGATAGCACCTCGATGATCCCCTTGGCTGACTCCAGGTGTGGCCTCTACTCTTCGAATACTCGTACAATGGCCATTAACTCCTTATCATAGATTTCATAATTACACTCCACCGGAGAGTGCTTTTTTGAGAAGTATGCCACTGAGTGGAGGATGCTATTATCATCGTTCTGGGACAGGATTCCTGCAGAGACATTGTCGGAGGCATCGGTTTCGACGACATACTCCTGTTCAGGGTTGAAATGGGCCAGGATCAGTGCTGAGCAGAAAGCTTCCTTGAGGTTCTGGAAGGCGGATTGGGCTTCCGGATTCCAGTGGAAGGCCCTTTTCGTCAAGTGTGAGCCAGCTTCTGCCTTTGTTTTCGTCAGGGCCGTCAGGGGTGCCGTGATCCTTAAGTATCCTAGGATAAATCGGCGGTAGAAGTTGGCAAATCCTAGGAAGGCTTGCACATCCTTCAAACTGGCTGGGGTTTCCCACTCTTGGATTGTAGCAACTTTGGCAGGGTCCATCCTAATACCTTCCGTAGTTATGATCAAGCCCAAGTACTTCACTTCTTGGACATGGAATTCACATTTTTCAGGCTTAAGGTACAGCCCAGCCTGCTCCAGCTTCTTCAAGACTTGCCTGACATGGATTTTGTGCTCTGCCAGAGTATCTGAATAGATCAAGATATCATCAAGATAAGCTGTGCAGAACACATCTAGGAAGTCTCGCAGAGTGTCGTTAATAAAGTGTTGGAAAAAGGCCGGGGCATTGGTTAAGCCGAAGGGCATGACGTTGTACTCGAAGTGGCCGTAATGTGTCCGGAAGGCAGTTTTCCACTCCTCCTCCTCAGTGATCCATATCAGGTTGTACGCCCCTTTCAAGTCCAATTTGGTGAACTATTTTGCTTTAGAAAGCCTAGCTAATGTCTCCTGGATTAGAGGTAGGGGATACCTGTTTTTGACCGTTATCTTGTTCAGGCCATGATAATTAACACACAACTGAAGAGAGCCGTCCGATTTCTTCACGAACAGTACAGGAGCACCCACTAGGGAAGAGTTGTGCCGAATGAAGCTCTTATTCAAGTTCTCCTCTAGGTACTTCTTCAGGGCCTCCAATTTCACTTGGGACATTCCATAGAGGGGGCCATAAAGGGGAGTTTTTCCTTCAATTAGCAGGATTGTGTGGTCGTATGGTTGATGAGGGGCAAGCTTTTCCACGGCCTTCTCTAAGCACAAATCAAGAAACTTATGGTACTCATCTGGAACCAAGGATTTCCACTCCTCCTTGGACCTGGTCTTGTTAATTTCCAGATTGATCTCATAAATTGAGAGGGTATGCGCCTTGAGCTTATGCCTCCTGATGAGATGAGCAAAGGCCCCTGCTCCAATAAAGTTAATATTCAGGGGTTTTGCGGGGGCGGGGATACCGGGGAAACAGAGGGAATGGTGGCATTGATGTATACAGGCGGAAGTACCACCTGAGTCAGGTGGATTATTGGGGGTGGCAATGTGCACAGCCCAGTGACAGTAATTTTTGGATCCCCACAGTGTTTTTTGCAATAAGGGCTGTTGAATTGCAAGGTGTAAGAGCCGAAGCTAACTGATACATCGTGCATCCTAAGCTAGAGGATCCCAAGGACAATTGGGTACTTTAGCTTGGTTACGAACATTGGGAGATCTTCCGAGTGATCACCCATAGTGCTGGGCAGGCACGCGAGGTCGGTAATCGCCCCAGAAGAGATAGGGCGGTCGTCGATAACATCAAGAAGGTGGGGAGTCTTTAGGTTGGAGGTTGGTATAGAGTTTTTACTGACGAAGGTCTGGTCAATGAATGCTATTCCTGAAGTTGTAATGTATAGTACTAGACAGTATTCATTCGGTACCGTTTATACAATCTATATCCATAGGCACGGATATTTGTGTATTTCGGTTCTGCTGAGGTAAGACCTCAGAAGGGTAGGGAGATTACTATGTAGGACGTTCCCAAAGGGAACAGTAATTAACTGGTATAATCTATCTTATATGATTTATGCTATCTAAGCTATATGATCTTGATCTGATCAGAATATAGGCTTGCTTGCTCTGAGTGATTGCTTGGTTGCTTCTTGTCTTTCTTTTTGGATTCCAGAGGGAATCCAGCAGCCTATTTATACTCCTCTGAGATCTAATGACTAAGGAAATAAATACAATAAAGGGTAGCACACCAGAAGGTGGTGCGCTGTACAAAAGGGGTCATGTGGCCATAGTAATGAGTCACACACCTTAAATGTAAGGAAGTCACATTCCATTTCCCAATAAAATGTAACTCCCATTACATACCAACTTTTAACCTAGTGGAATAAGATATTATCAGGCCGCCAGAGTCGGCCGGCAGATGATAATAAAGGTATAGTAACTCATGTATTTCATTATAGTAATGAGCGTGACCATTGGAAGGGTCATGCGATACTTGTAGTTCTATTTCCTAGTAGTTTCTGGAAGTTTCTATCATGTTGATTTCAAATCATATAATAGGTCAGATGATGGCGCACTGCCTTAGTACTGCCCCAACACTGCCACAACACTGCCCACTCCAGGCAGTATATAGTCCCCTGAATTCCCCTTTGTTGGAGGAGCGTAGAAGTCAGTTCAAGCTAGTGATAGAGACAGAAACAGAGTAGTAGATATCTACCAATAATAAAGTATTGAGCTATTATATTCTGGCCCGTTAGGGCCCATCTCCCTCTATGTTCAATAACAAGTTATAGGCCGGTCGGGCCTACCTTTTACAACTAGAGCGACAATAGAATATATACAGCAAGATATACTTAAACAGAAGCTATAGGTTCCGTGCACCTATAGTTTGATGTAATAAACTCTAGTACTACCGCCCGGCAGTAGAGAGTTGGTTATGAAGCACGCCGCCTTACTTTACATTTTTTAATAGGACATAGTACTTTATTATTTAAATCTCAAGTGGTAACAATAGCAAGCTTCTATGAAAAGTAATAGACGTATCTACCTTTATTACAATAGTATGAAGTGTTATAACTAAACTCGAGCCAAAGAGTTTATTATAATAGCTAAAGGTTACAATAAAAAGTACTTGTCAATAGGAAGTTATTAAGTATACAACTTATACTTCAAGATTTAGATACATATTTAAAGACTTGGTTCCTCTTTGCCAAAGTCAGACTTGGTTTCCCTTCACCAAAGTCAGAACAATTGAATTGGTAACTCAATTGTATAGTCCCATATTTTCTGGTAATGTGCGACAAACTTAATAACTTGTGTTGGAAAGGTTGGAGGCCTGACCGAACAGTTATTTATTATTGTGTGGTATCAACAAATCTTATCAGTATAATAACATATATTTAAAAACAACACCTTGCGACAAGGTAAAACTTTAATATTTAAGAGTAGGACTCTCTTTTTTGAGGGAGCCATGTAAGGAAGTCACATTCCATTTCCCAATAAAATGTAACTCCCGTTACATACCAACTTTTAACCTAGTGGAATAAGATATTATCAGGCCGCCAGCGTCGGCCGGCAGATGATAATAAAGGTATAGTAACTCATGTATTTTATTATAGTAATGAGAGTGACCATTGGAAGGGTCATGCGATACTTGTAGTTCTATTTCCTAGTAGTTTCTGGAAGTTTCTATCATGTTGATTTCAAATCATGTAATGGGTCAGATGATGGCGCACTGCCTTAGTACTGCCCCAACACTGCTCCAACACTGCCCCACTCCGGGCAGTATATAGTCCCATGAATTCCCTTTGTTGGAGGAGCGTAGAAGTCAGTTCAAGCCAGTGATAGAGACAGAAACAGAGTAGTAGATATCTACCAATAATAAAGTATTGAGCTATTATATTCTGGGCCCGTTTGGGCCCATCTCCCTCTATGTTTCAATAACAAGTTATAGGCCGGTCGGGCCTACCTTTTACAACTAGAGCGACAATAGAATATATACAGCAAGATATACTTAAACAGAAGCTATAGGTTCCGTGCACCTATAGTTTGCTGTAATAAACTCTAGTACTGCCGCCCGGCAGTAGAGAGTTGGTTATGAAGCACGCCGCCTTACTTTACATTAAACAATGGTCATGTGGCCATAGTAATGAGTCACACGCCTTAAACGATGGTCATGTGACCATAGTAATGAGTCACACACCTTAAACAGAGGTCACGCGGCCATAATGAGGGTGTCTTTATATGGCAAGTGCCATGGAACTTCCCATGGCAAATTCCGCGTGCTATGGATGCTTATAAAGCAATAGGAGGTGGTAGAAGGCTAGTCCTTCAACCGAGAGCTTAGTTACATAACATAGTAGTAATATAGGAAATACAAAAGTATATAATCAATTATATAAGCAATGAAACAACGTTCTCCATTACACTTCCCCACATAGAAGGATTTACTATCCTTACTTCTTTCGCTCTGCCATATTAGTTTCCATACGTACTAAGATTTGATGCATTGTTAATACATGAGCATTAACATGAATATCCTTAGTGTTTCCTTGACTCATGATTCTATCTCATTCTTGTTAGATGAGAGCTCGGGTCTCATCTCTAGTTCGTGGTCCTTGTTTTCCTTTAGTTCTTCGACGTCTCTTGAATGTATCTTCCATACTTCCGGTTGTCCAGAAGTCTTGAAGAATTTCGGTGGTGATATCCTTGGCATTTACCCAGGAATCATATTTAGGAGGGTATCCTAGCCATCTGACCTTATATTGTCTTTCTCCAGTTTGAGGAGCTGTTCTAAATTCTAATATCTTTTCAACTTCATAACGATCTTCTTGAATTGGTCCTGGTTCCTGACATTGTTTGTGAGGGAACTGGGTAGGATTGTTTTTATAGTAAGGTTTGAGTTTGCTAATATGAAAAGAATTATATATGAGGTGGAGATCAGGTTGACTAGATAGGTCTAGGCTATAGTTATTACGTTTCTGATTACTAGAAATAATGGAAAATGGGCTAGCCATTTTGGTTTGAGTATTGGTGAGACATTCGATAGGTTGATATTTTCTGAGGAAAGCATAACTTATTGTCCGACTGAATATTTGGCTGTATTAGGTAGTCGTTTGTTCGCTTGAGATGCTTGAGTCTTCTTAGCGTCATATAGGTTTTTAGACGTTACCTCATGACGTTCATTTGCTGGTACATATGCATTAATGGGGTATGGAAGTATCGATATGCCAAGATGTGCATTAAATCCAAATAGTGTGGAAAAGGGACTATTCTGTCTAGCAGCATTATACCTAGAGTTGAGTTTCAACTGTATCTCTGGTAGTTTCTATAGTCAATCAAATCCTTCAATTTTACAGGCTCTTGCTACTTGTAGAATTTCTTTGTTCACAATTTCCAATTGTCCATCTGCATGTAGATGACATGCAGTAGACGATTCCAACTTGATTCCTTTATTCCTAGCCCAATCTTGAAAGTGCGTTGACATAAAAAGAGTGTCGCGGTCAAAAACAATACAGAAAGGGTATCCCATAGTTGGGACTACATGAGTATCAAAGGTAGCAGTATATTGTTCTGCTGTGAAATTATCTGAGACAGAAATAAGAAACTTGAATCCTGATTGTCTATCAACAATCATCCAAAGTCGTAAAATACAAACTACATGATCTTCTTCAACAGGAATATTCGGGTACAAAATTAAACACTTAGTAAACATAGGTACTAACTTAAGAAAATCCATCGATATGTCAGTCCATGGCCTACTTGGTACATGTAATGGGGTTACGAGTCCAAGTGGCGCCTTGTTGGAATACTTTGTCCGTTGACAAGTATCACAACTTCTGATATAGTCCTTAGTTGGTTCTGCAAAGGACTGGCAATCATATCGGTCAGTAAGATATTTCATCGTTTTTTCAATGCCATCATGAGCAGTTGCTACATGTGCATCTTTAATAACCAATTCGAGATAGTTCTTACCTTCGATGTTAAAGGTAGAGGGCAAGACTAGTCTCCATTGTCCTTGTCGGTTCTTGACATACAAAAATCCATCTTTTATTCTATGATCCTTACAGTTCACAAAGGTATCATAGTAGTTCTTCCAGATAGGACATACTCTCATGCGCGATTGATATGCAGCTTTCATACCTGTTCTTTGGTCAAGCCAGTGTGTGATGAAGTAGTCCTTGTCATCTTCCCATCTGTCGCTGATGTGTTTCTCTTCAATGAGCTTGTTGAGTATTGCTTCGATCCTCATATTAAAGTCATTGATGGTGGGTTTCTTCTCCTTGCATGTAGAAGCATTATGTACTGAGAACTTACAGAAATCACAACGCTGTCTGGAGGTCTTGGTGTCTTGAATGAAAGAGGGTGAATCTTCGTCAATAGCTACACTCTTTTTAGAACGAGTAGTGACGGCGGCGGTGTTGATTGGAATTGCGTTACTGCTACTAGCAGTTGCAGCTAGTTGTTGAGGTGCATTCCATGCTTGTTGTGGGGCAACAGGAGTATTCATGATCTCCTGTTCCATTTGTCGGTTGGTCATCTGTTCGGTGGGGTTACTGAAATGAATGCTGGGTTGGAGAGTAGGTCATGTCGGCTTGTTGGTAATCCATCTTTTTGCCCATTCTCCGATTTCCTGGATAGCTTCTTCGCGGCTGAGAGCTTGTGGAGGTGGATAAACTGGCGTTTGTTGAACTGGTGCTAGTTCCTTTTGAGGCTCATTTGCGGATACGAGGTGCGCAATACGAGTCGTAAGGAATTCCTTCTCCTTCTTAAGAACTGAGGCTGTCAGGTCACAGTTCAAACTACCATGTCCGTGGTGGTTGCAGATTGTACATGTTTCGATGGTGAACATGCGGTTGTTCATGGCGTGGGAGCTGCCGTGAACTGGACAGTAAAAATCACGGCAAAAGGACCAGTGCATTCTTTTGTGTTGTTGCCAATTGCTATAAGCCAGGTCAATAGCAATTTCTTCGCTTCTTCAGAAGCGAGGGTATTTTGTTGTGCGTTTTCAGAAGATGGAGGCCTATATCTTAGTCTAAGAACTGTTAAGGGTTTGTTCTTGTTTATATTGGGTACACGATCATACCCGCTGAAAACTTCTTCTGGTATAGTAGACAGAGTCTCGTCGTCTGAGGACTCTTCTTCATTCATCATGTCATATTCGCTTTCTTCATCCTGGATGCCCTCGAAGTATGGACAGAAGATATGGTGTCCAAGTTCTTCGGCTCTTCCACTACATTTGTTGAAGTTGTAGTCGATATGCTTAAAATTGATAGCTCTGCGAGAAACCATATTGTTCTGAGTAGAGGTTTCTGGTGAGTGGAAAGTTCTTAAAGCGTTGATAGAGATGTTGTGGTTGTAGGTATGATTAGGAGGATCGATGCTGTTAGAGATATAATCGTCCTCGGTGGTGGGAGTGTCCAAGTATTTATGCTTCCTTGATAGAGCGTCTGCTATCAAATTTTCCTTTCCTGCGGTATGCTGTATATCTCTATCAAATTCCATTAGGTAATCTTGCCATCGCCTCAATTTCTGGCTTGCAGGCGTTTGAGTATGAAAGGTTACTAATGGTTTGTGGTCTGTAAGGATAGTGAACTTGTGACCTCTTAATTGTGCTTCAAAAAATTTTAATGAGTCAATAATCACTAATAATTCCTTTTGAAAGGTAGGATAATTGAGTTGTGCTGGATTAAATTTTCTAGAGTAGAAGCATGATGGTCTGATGTGCGTCAACGGTCCTTGACCTATCCAAGATCCTAGTCCTATATCACTAGCATCACAGACTAAATATTTGGGTTCAGTAGATTCATTATTCTAGGGTTTTAAAATACATGGGGAATTCATGAGTTCCTTAAGTTTGTCAAACACTGCATTATAAGTATCTGTCCATTCCTATTTTTTTGTTTCTCCTTGCAGTTCTGACAGGGTGCTCGCATACGATGCCAAGTCAGGAATAAATCTGCTGAGATAATTAACGATTCCAAGGAATCCTCTAAGATCCTTTTTCCTTGTAGGAGTTGGAAATGTTAATATAGTAGTCCTCTTCTTCGGGTCTACATGTAATCCATCTAATGTTAAAACGTGTCCTAAAATTTTCAATCTTGGAGTAAAGAACTGGCATTTGCTTTCTTTGAGATAAAATTTCTTGTCCTGTAGACATTGAAGTACTTTCTTCAATAATTCTACATGTTCTTCATACGTTTTGGAGAATATAATAATATCATCAATATAGATGATTAAATTTTTATAGACCATGTCCTTAAAAATTTCATGCATAACACGAACCATAGTAGCAGGTGCGTTACGATCCTCTCGTTGCATAACTCTACTTCTGAAATATCCCATGTGACATAAAAAGATAGAGTGTTGCTCAGATTCTTTATTGTTCCTGATATTAAAAAATCCGTCGGCTAAGTCGAGCTTAGTCCAAATGGGATTCTCCACTACTAGTTCAATTGCTTCATTAATATCTGGCAATGGGGTGTGATCCGGTTCGACAGCTAAATTGCGGTCTCCACAGTCATTGACATGTAGGGCTTCTTCCGGTTTATCTCGTTTAGGGATAGTGAACATGACTACAGCATTTGTGTCATTTTCTACTCTATATATGCGACCTGATGCTTCTTCTTTGACTAATTTGTCATAGATTTGTTGTCTAAATCGATGTCCTGAGGGTCGCCATTTTGGTATCCAAGTAGCTCCTGCTTTTGGTTTGATAAAGTGATTAATTTTTCTTAGTGGCGGTAATTTCCGTGGAATTGTCTTGGGAAATAATAAGGGAAACTCTATTACAGGGTTGAATTGTTTCTGTACCATAGAAACAGCTGTCACGAGTTCTCTTTCTGAATCAGTTTCTTCCGCGTCACTAATATTTTCCCAATTATCTGGTTCACTATAATCTGTGACTGATTCACAGCTGACCTGTGTATACGCTGATCTTATATCCATTCACCATGGTTCTAGATCCCTTCTATACACTTAGCTGGAATCGTGGAATGTTTTCCGGTTGGATAGTAACTGGTTCCTGATGGGCAGGAATTATGGCTCGCACTTTGTTGAGAGCAGGTTCTCCTAGTATCATGTCCCATCCGGTCAAATGAGCTACATAGAACGTTCGTTCTTCTACATAACCTATCCAATCAAGTTTGATAGTACAAGCTTTGTCTATCGTTCCTTTTGAGCATTTAATTGTAGTGCTTAACGATTTTTTCTCAATACTTCTAGTCGGTATTTTGTATAGGTGTACAAATTGAGAATTAATTAAGTCTCCTCCCTTTGTTTGGAGATCAATTAAAGCTAGTGCAGGGTGTTCGTTAGCTCTAACGAATACCTTGCTAAAATCTGGTACCTGTCTTAACAAGGGTCGTTTCTTGATTTTATCCTTGTTGTTTTTATTCTTGGTGGCTATCGGTATAGCTAAATCTTCTGCGGCTGTACGCATGGGTACCATATTTTTTCGTTTCCTACAGTCCTTGTAGGAGTGTCCAGGGTTCCAACACCATAGACATTTCTTGTCTCTAATTGATTGCATCTTCGTCTTCTGATGCAATTTTTTTGTGATGGTGTCCCAATCTGAGTCCTTCCGATTTTCTGTGTTGGGTTTGGTGTTGGGATTGCTGCTAGGATTAAATCCTGTTTTTTGTCGTTGATTATGGTCCCTGCGTGGACCGTGACTTCGATTTTCATTCCGAGAGTGTTGTCGTCGGGATGTGTTTGTTGTGGATGGTGGGGCAATATCCTTCTTGGAAGCTTCATATGACTCCGCTTGATACACGAGCTGATCATATGACCATTCTTCTTTGATTAAAGGAATTAATGTAGCTGACATATATGGCGGCAGGTGATTAAGAAACTTTCTTCTTTTTACTTCCTACAATATTGATTGTTTGCCATCCTTGTCAATTAATTTAATTTGCATTTCAGTGAGCCAGTTGGCGAACTGTTTGATTCCCATGCGACGTCCGTCCTTGTATGGTGTGGCTGTCTCCCATCGTTTCCACAAAATGTCCTTACTAGTAGAGGGTATCAGAAAATCCCTTAGCGCTAGTATGAAACCAAAGAATGTCGCATTCTTTCCTTTTTCTCTTAGGAATTGATTATAAGTAGTGAGTGTGTTTCCTTCCATTCTGAATCCAACAATTTCCAAAGTTGAAGCGCCTTCTAAATCTATTCTTTTAAGAACAAACCAACATTGCATTGCTGTGGCCCAAGAGTCAAAATATTGTGAGTCTTGCCATTTTTTGTCTTCTCCTCTTAATTTTTCTGACATATCAATCTTTATTCCTTTTAAAGCATTCGTTGCTTTATGGTTACCCATTGTAACCATTCGATGGTGTCCCAATCTGAGTCCTTCCGATTTTCTGTGTTGGGTTTGGTGTTGGGATTGCTGCTAGGATTAAATCCTGTTTTTTGTCGTTGATTTTGGTCCCTGCGTGGACCGTGACTACGATTTTCATTCCGAGGGTGTTGTCGTCGGGATGTATTTGTTGTGGATGGTGGGGCAATATCCTTTTTGGAAGCTTCATATGACTCCGCTTGATGTACGAGCTAATCATATGACTATTCTTCTTTGATTAAAGGAATTAATGTAGCTGACATGTATGGCGGCAGGTGATTAAGAAACTTTCTTCTTTTTACTTCCTGCGATATTGATTGTTTGCCATCCTTGTCAATCAATTTGATTTGCATTTCAGTAAGCCAGTTGGCAAACTGTTTGATTCCCATGTGACGTCCGTCCTTGTATAGTGTGGCTGTCTCCCATCGTTTCCACAAAATGTCCTTACTAGTAGAGGGTATCAGAAAATCCCTTAGCGCTAGTATGAATCCAAAGAATGTTGCATTCTTTTCTTTTCCTCTTAGGAATTGATTATAAGTAGTGAGCGCACACCCTTCCATTCTGAATCCAACAATTTCCAGAGCTGAAGTGCCTTCTAAATCTATTCTTTTGAGAACAAACCAACGTTGCATTGCTGTGGCCCAAGAGTCAAAATATTGTGAGTCTTGCCATTTTTTGTCTTCTTCTCTTAATTTTTCTGGCATATCAATCTTTATTCCTTTTAAAGCATTCATTGCTTTGTGGTTACCCGTTGTAACCATTCCTGTTGTAGATTCCCATTGCTGGTGTTCAACTGATTTTCCTCGTTTGGGTTTTCTTTTAAGAGTTTGACTTGCAACTGACGATGCCTTATCAGAGTCCGAGCTATCATCTCCGCTATCATCGGGGTCTCGTCCTCCTCCTTGCGTTTTCTGCTGCTGTTGGTCTAGTCCTGTATCTAGATCATCATCGTCTTCTGGTAATTCTATATCTTCTGGTGGTTGGTCTTTATCGTCTGGTTCTTTGGCTAACCCAGTCCTCCTTTCTGGTGTCTTAGGTGCTCGACCTTTGCCTTTCGATTGATCTTTTGGTGTTCTAAGGAACGCTCCTGGAAGTTCTTTGCTAGGATTGAAAAAATCCTCCGCGGTATGTGCTGATTCTTCTAGATGAGTGCCGCTCATCATAAATGCCATTATTTCTTCCCAGTTATATATTACCCAATTCGGTTTCCTTAAAAGCGGAACAACAGGTTTCCTTAATTCTTTACTTAAAAATGCGTTCATTTCTAAGTCTTCTTCTTTGAATGGGTAAGGTGTTAGCCATAAGTAGTGTTTTGCTACGGCTTCCATTAAGAGTCGAGTATCATCAGGATGATACTGTTGGGCATGTCCCATTGAGCGAGTATATTTCAAAATCTCCTCAATTGTTGGAAGATGTCTATTCCAAAATTCTTCTGGTGCGAGAGGTAACGCCATACTAAAATATAGTTTGGTTCCTGCTCCACTTGGTTCTCCTAATTCTATATCCATGGGCAGATTTATTTCTCCTTCTGTGTTAGGAATTATAAATCTGGTCTTTCTGGGAGTTTCTTCTACTAATTTCTTAATATCTTCGGGTAACATAGTTAACCGTCTCGACCTCTTAGTCTTCTTACTAAGTTCAGATGCCATTATGTCTGATTTCGTCGTCTGTCCGCAACCAAATACAGCTGGTTATGCGATACGATCGTCGAGTTACTTTTCTTCTTTGGCACCTTTCTGTGCTGATGGTGTGGTGGCTGATGATCCTTATGATCTCCGTTCGACTGACGGTTCTGTTGGCTCAGTGGCTCACGAGGCTGGTGAGGCTGGATGTCAGGATCCTGATGTTTCTTATGGTCCTGGTTTTTCTTCGTCTACTGGTCTAGAATCTGTTCTAGTTCTTCCGGCAAGAGTGTCACGTTTTCTAATTGGTGTGTTAGGTAGACGTTGGGGGCGCAGAGGTATTGGTAGAGATGTCTGGGCCTAAGGAAGGTTCTGATGGAGGTAATTCTTTTCTGGAGGAAATGGCTGCATGGAGGCAGCGAGATTTGAGCCTTGGATTGTGACGCTTGGTTGTTTAGACCAATTATTCCTGGGACCTGGGGGGCCGGTTTTTCAATGGTGTACTGGATTTACAGGTACAGATGTAATGGCGGTTGCCAGGAGTGCAAGATGAGTTGTCGATTTATTGGGAAAAGTGTTGTGAACGAGGGTGGGATTGTTTAATGTGGGATACCACTGCCCGTTAGAGCTCTGCTTAGCTTGCTTCTAAGTCTTTTGTTGATTACTGCAGTTGAGAGTCTGATGTCTCGTTTGTTGGATTTTTGTTGGCTAGCTAGTTAATAATGATATCGATTTTATATGTGCGCTTGGGTGTCGAATTGTATACACTTGCGTGAGTGTAATAAAGGTATCCGAAGGTTGATCAGGCCTTGGATTTAAGAGTAAAGATTAGGTAAGTGAGTTAAAAAAAATGTAATGAATGGTACTAGACAGTATTCATTCGGTACCGTTTATACAATCTATATCCGTAGGCACGGACGTTTGTGTATTTCGGTTCTGCTGAGGTAAGACCTCAGAAGGGTAGGGAGATTACTATGTGGGATGTTCCCAAGGGAACAGTAATTAACTGGTGTAATCTATCTTATATGATTTGTGCTATCTAAGCTATATGATCTTGATCTGATCGGAATATAGGCTTGCTTGCTCTGAAGGCTTGCTTGGTTGCTTCTTGTGTTTCTTCTGTGGATTCCAGAGGGAATCCAGCGGCCTATTTATACTCCTCTGAGATCTGATGACTAAGGAAATAAATACAATAAAGGGTGGCACACCAGAAGGTAGTGCGCTGTACAAAAGGGGTCATGTGGCCATAGTAATGAGTCACACGCCATAAACGATGGTCATGTGGCATAGTAATGAGTCACACGCCATAAACGATGTATGTGGCCATAGTAATGAGTCACACGCCTTAAACAGAGGTCACGCGGCCATAATGAGGGTGTCTTCATATGGCAAGTGCCATGGAACTTCCCATGGTAGATTCCGCGTGCTATGGACGCTTATAAAGCAATAGGAGGTGGTAGAAGGCTAGTCCTTCAACCGAGAGGCTTAGTTACATAACATAGTAGTAATATAGGAAATACAAAAGTATATAATCAATTATATAAGCAATGAGATAACGTTCTCCATTACAAAGGATCTTACACTTTAAGGAAACCGAATTGGTATAATACTGGAAAATATAGCATTCATGATGAGCGATCATCTAGAAGATCAGACATACGGAGATTTTTCAATCCTAGCAAAAACTTCCAGGAGCATTCCTAAGAAACAAAGATCAATCGAAAGGCAAAGGTCGAGCACCTGAGACACCAGAAAGGAGGACTGGGTCAGCCAAAGAACCAGACAACAAAGACCAACCACCAGAAGATATAGAATTACCAGAAGACGATGATGATCTAGATACAGGACTAGACTAACAGAAGCAGAAAACACAAGGAGGAGGACGAGACCCCGATGATAGCGGAGATGATAGCTCGGACTCTGATAAGGCATCGTCAGTTGCAAGTCAAACTCTTAAAAGAAAACCCAAACGAGGAAAATTAGTTGAATACCAGCAATAGGAATCTATAACAGGAATGGTTACAATGGGTAACCATAAAGCAACGAATGCTTTAAAAGGAATAAAGATTGATATGTCAGAAAAATTAAGAGGAGAAGACAAAAAATGGCAAGACTCCAATATTTTGACTCTTGGGCCACAGCAATGCAACGTTGGTTTGTTCTAAAGAATAGATTTAGAAGGCGCTTCAACTTTGGAAATTGTTGGATTCAGAATGGAAGGAACACACTCACTACTTATAATCAATTCCTAAGAGAAAAAGGAAAGAATGCGACATTCTTTGGTTTATACTAGTGCTAAGGGATTTTCTGATACCCTCTACTAGTAAGGACATTTTGTGGAAACGATGGGAGACAGCCACACCATACAAGGACGGACGTCGCATGGGAATCAAACAGTTCGCCAACTGGCTCACTGAAATGCAAATTAAATTAATTGACAAGGATGGCAAACAATCAATATTGTAGGAAGTAAAAAGAAGAAAGTTTCTTAATCACCTGCCGCCATATATGTCAGCTACATTAATTCCTTTAATCAAAGAAGAATGGTCATATGATCAGCTCGTGTATCAAGCGGAGTCATATGAAGCTTCCAAGAAGGATATTGCCCCACCATCCACAACAAAACATCCCGACGACAACACTCTCGGAATGAAAATCGAAGTCACGGTCCACACAGGGACCATAATCAACGACAAAAAACAGGATTTAATCCTAGCAGCAATCCCAACACCAAACCCAACACAGAAAATGGAAGGACTCAGATTGGGACACCATCACAAAAAAATTGCATCAGAAGACGAAGATGCAATTAATTAGAGACAAGAAATGTCTATAGTGTTGGAACCCTGGACACTCCTACAAGGACTGTAGGAAACGAAAAAATATGGTACCCATGCGTACAGCCGCAGAAGATTTAGCTATACTGATAGCCACTAAGGATAAAAACAACAAGGATAAAATCAAGAAACGACCCTTGTTAAGACAGGTACCAGATTTTAGCAAGGTATTCGTTAAAGCTAACGAACACCCTGCACTAGCTTTAATTGATCTCCAAACAAAGGGAGGAGACTTAATTAATTCTCAATTTGTACACCTATATAAAATACCGACTAGAAGTATTGAGAAAAAATTGTTAAGCACTACAATTAAAGGCTCAAAAGGAACGATAGACAAAGCTTGTACTATCAAACTTGATTGGATAGGTTATGTAGAAGAACGAACGTTCTATGTAGCTCATTTGACTGGATGGGACATGATACTAGGAGAACCTGCTCTCAACAAAGTGCGAGCCATAATTCCTGCCTATCAGGAACCAGTTACTATCCAACCGGAAAACATTCCACGATTCCAGCTAAGTGTATAGAAGGGATCTAGAACCATGGTGAATGGTATAAGATCAGCGTATACTCAGGTCAGCTGTGAATCAGTCACAGATTATAGTGAACCAGATAATTGGGAAAATATTAGTGACGAGGAAGAAACTGATTCAGAAAGAGAACTCGTGACAGCTGTTTCTATGGTACAGAAACAATTCAACCCTGTAACAGAGTTTCCCTTATTATTTCCCAAGACAATTCTACGGAAATTACCGCTACTAAGAAAAATTAATCACTTTATCAAACCAAAAGCAGGAGCTACTTGGATACCAAAATGGCGACCCTCAGAACATCGATTTAGATAACAAATCTATGACAAATTAGTCGAAGAAGAAGCATCAGGTTGCATATATAGAGTAGAAAATGACACAAATGCTGTAGTCATGTTCACTATCCCTAAACGAGATAAACCGGAAGAAGCCCTACATGTCAATGACTGTGGAGACCGCAATTTAGCTGTCGAACCGGATCACACCCCATTGTCAGATATTAATGAAGCAATTGAACTAGTAGTGGAGAATCCCATTTGGACTAAGCTCGACTTAGCTGACGGATTTTTTAATATCAGGAACAATAAAGAATCTGAGCAATACTCTACCTTTTTATGTCACATGGGATATTTCAGAAGTAGAGTTATGCAACGAGAGGATCGTAACGCACCTGCTACTATGGTTCGTGTTATGCATGAAATTTTTAAGGATATGGTCTATAAAAATTTAATCATCTATATTGATGATATTATTATATTCTCCAAAACGTATGAAGAACATGTAGAATTATTGAAGAAAGTACTTCAATGTCTACAGGACAAGAAATTTTATCTCAAAGAATGCAAATGCCAGTTCTTTACTCCAAGATTGAAATTTAGGACACGTTTTAACATTAGATGGATTACATGTAGACCCGAAGAAGAGGACTACTATATTAACATTTCCAACTCCTACAAGGAAAAAGGATCTTAGAGGATTCCTTGAAATCGTTAATTATCTCAGCAGATTTATTCCTGACTTGGCATCGTATGTGAGCACCCTGTCAGAACTGCAAGGAGAAACAAAAAAATAGGAATGGACAGATACTTATAATGCAGTGTTTGACAAACTTAAGGAACTCATGAATTCCCCATGTGTTTTAAAACCCTAGAATAATAAATCTACTGAACCCAAATATTTAGTCTGTGATGCTAGTGATATAGGACTAGGATCTTGGATAGGTCAAGGACCGTTGACGCACATCAGACCATCATGCTTCTACTCTAGAAAATTTAATCCAGCACAACTCAATTATCCTACCTTTCAAAAGGAATTATTAGTGATTATTGACTCATTAAAATTTTTTGAAGCACAATTAAGAGGTCACAAGTTACTATCCTTACAGACCACAAACCATTAGTAACCTTCCATACTCAAACGCCTGCAAGCCAGAAATTGAGGCGATGGCAAGATTACCTAATGAATTTGATACAGATATACAGCATACCGCAGGAAAGGAAAATTTGATAGCAGACGCTCTATCAAGGAAGCATAAATACTTGGACACTCCCACCACCGAGGACGATTATATCTCTAACAGCATCGATCCTCCTAATCATACCTACAACCGCAACATCTCTACCAACGCTTTAAGAACTTTCCACTCACCAGAAACCTCTACTCAGAACAATATAGTTTCTCGCAGAGCTATCAATTTTAAGCATATCGACTGCACTTTAACAAATGTAGTGGAAGAGCCGAAGAACTTGGACACCATATCTTCTGTCCATACTTCGAGGGCATCCAGGATGAAGAAAGCGAATATGACATGATGAAGGAACAAGAGTCCTCAGACGACGAGACTCTGTCTACTATACCAGAAGAAGTTTTCAGCGGGTATGATCGTGTACCCAATATAAACAAGAACAAACCCTTAACAGTTCTTGGACTAAGATATAGGCCTCCATCTTCTGAAAACGCACAACAAAATACCCTCGCTCCTAAAGAAGCGAAAGAAATTGCTATCGACCTGGCTCATAGCAATTGGCAACAACACAAAAGGATGCACTGGTCCTTTTGCCGTGATTTTTACTGTCCAGTTCATGGCAGCTCCCACGCCATGAACAACTGCATGTTCACCGTTGAAACATGTGCAATATGCAACCACCACGGACATGGCAGTTTGAACTGTGACTTGACAGCCTCAGTTCTTAAGAAGGAGAAGGAATTCCTTACGACTCGTATTGCGCATATCTTATCCACAAATGAGCCTCAAAAGGAACTAGCACCAGTACAACAAACGCCAGCTTATCCACCTCCACCAGCTCTCAGCCGTGAAGAAGCTATCCAGGAAATCGGAGAATGGGCAAAAAGATGGATTGCCAACAAGCCGACACAACCCACTCTCCAACCCAGCATTCAGTTCAGTAACCCTACCGAACAGATAACCAACCGACAAATGGAACAGGAATCATGAATACTCCTGTTGCCCACAACAACCATGGAATGCACCTCAACAACCAGCTGCAACTGCTAGCAGCAGTAACGCAATTCCAATCAACACCGCCGCCGTCACCACTCGTTCTAAAAAGCGAGTAGCCATTGATGAAGATCTACCCTCTTTCATTCAAGACACCAAGACCTCCAGACAGCGTTGTGATTTCTGTAAGTTTTCAGGACATAATGCTTCCACTTGCAAGGAGAAGAAACCCACCATCAATGACTTCAACACAAGGATCGAACCGACCCTCAACAAGCTCATTGAAGAGAAGCACATCAGGACGGATGGGAAGACGACAAGGACTACTTCATCACACACTGGCTTGACCAAGGAACAGGTATGAAAGCCGCATATCAATCATGCATGAGAGTATGTCCTATCTGGAAGAACTACTATGATACCTTTGTGAACGTAAGGATCATAGAAGAAAAGACGGATTTTTGTATGTCAAGAACCGACAAGGACAATAGAGACTAGTCTTGCCCTCTACCTTTAACATCGAAGGTAAGAACTATCTCGAATTAGTTATTAAAGATGCACATGAAGCAACCGCTCATGGTGGCATTGAAAAAACGATGAAATATCTTACTGACCGATATGATTGCCAGTCCTTTGCAGAACCAACTAAGGACTATATCAGAAGTTGTGATACTTGTCAACGACAAAGTATTCCAACAAGGCACCACTTGGACTCGTAACCCCATTACATTACCAAGCAGGCCATGGACTGACATATCATGGATTTTCTTAAGTAGCACCTGTGTTTACTAAGTGTTCAATTTTGTACCCGAATATTCCTGTTGAAGAAGATCATGTAGTTTGTATTTCACGACTTTGGACGATTGTCGATAGACAATCAGGATTCAAGTTTCTTATTCCTGTCTCAGATAATTTCACAGCAGAACAATTACTGCTACCTTTGATACTCATGTAGTCCCGACTATGGGATACCCTTTCTGTATTGTTTTTGACTGCGACACTCTTTTTATGTCAACGCACTTTCAAGATTGGGCTAGGAATAAAGGAATCAAGTTGGAACCGTCCACTGCATATCATCCACGTGCAGACGGACAATCGGAAATTGTGAACAAAGAAATTCTACAAGTAGCAAGAGCCTGTAAAATCGAAGGATTTGATTGGCTACAGAAACTACCAGAGATACAGTTGAAACTTAACTCTAGGTATAAGCCGCTAGACAGAATAGTCCCTTTTCCATACTATTTGGATTTAATGCACATCTTGGGTATCATACTTCCATACCCCATTAATGCATATGTACCAGCAAACGAACTCATGAGGTAACGTCTAAAAACCTATATGACGCCAAGAAGACTCAAGCATCTCAAGCGAACAAACGACTACCCAATACAGCCAAATTTTCAGTCGGACAACAAGTTATGCTTTCCTCAGAAAATATCAACCTATCGAATGTCTCACCTAAGCTCAAACCAAAATGGCTAGGCCCATTTCCCATTATTTCTAGTAATCGGAAACGCAATAACTATAGCCTAGACCTATCCAGTCAACCTGACCTCCACCTCATATATAATACTTTTCATATTAGCAAACTCAAACCATACTACAAAAACGATCCCACCCAGTTCCCTCACAGACAATCTCAGGAACCAGGACCAATTCAAGAGATCGTTATGAAGTTGAAAAGGTATTAGAATTCAGAACAGCTCCTCGAACTGGAGAAAGACAATATAAGGTCAGATGGCTAGGATACACTCCTAAATATGATTCCTGGGTAAACGCCAAGGATATCACCACCGAAATTCTTCAAGACTTCTGGACGACCGGAAGCATGGAAGATACATTCAAGAGCGTCGAAGGACTAAAGGAAAACAAGGACCACGAACCAGAGATGAGACCCGAGCTCTCATCCAACAAGAACGAGATAGAATCATGAGTCAAGGAAACACTAAGGATATTCATGTTAATGCTAATGTATTAACAATGCATCAAATCTTAGGACGTATAGAAACCAATATGGCAGAGCGAAGGAAGTAAGGATAGGAAATCCTTCTATGTGGGAAGTGTAATGGAGAACGTTATCTCATTGCTTATATAATTGATTATATATTTTTATATTTCCTATATTACTACTAGTTATGTATCTAAGCCTCTCGGTTGAAGGACTAGCCTTCTACCACCTCCTATTGCTTTATAAGCGTCCATAGCATGCGGAATCTACCATGGGAAGTTCCATGGCACTTGCCATATGAAGACACCCTCATTATGGCTGCGTGACCTCTGTTTAAGGAGTGTGACTCATTACTATGGCCACATGACCATCGTTTATGGCGTGTGACTCATTACTATGGCCACATGACCATCGTTTATGGCGTGTGACTCATTACTATGGCCACATGACCCCTTTTGTACAGCGCACCACCTTCTGGTGTGCCACCCTTTATTGTATTTATTTCCTTAGTCATCAGATCTCAGAGGAGTATAAATAGGCCATGGATTCCCTCTGGAATCCACAGAAAGAAACACAAGAAGCAACCAAGCAAGCCTTCAGAGCAAGCAAGCCTATATTCCGATCAGATCAAGATCATATAGCTTAGATAGCACAAATCATATAAGATAAATTACACCAGTTAATTACTGTTCCCTTTGGGAACGTCCCACATAGTAATCTCCCTACCCTTCTGAGGTCTTACCTCAGCAGAACCGAAATACACAAACGTCTGTGCCTACGGATATAGATTGTATAAACGGTACCGAATGAATACTGTCTAGTACCATTTATTACAAAAATGCGTTCATTTCTAAGTCTTCTTCTTTGAATAGGTACAGTGTTAGCCATAAGTAGTGTTTTGCTACGGCTTCTATTAAGAGTCGAGTATCATCAGGATGATACTGTTGGGCATGTCCCATTGAGCAAGTATATTTCAAAATCTCCTCAATTGTTGGAAGATGTCTGTCCCAAAATTCTTCTGGTGCGAGAGATAGAGCCATACTAAAATATAGTTTGGTTCCTGCTCCACCTGGTTCTCCTAATTCTATATCCATGGGCAGATTTATTTCCCCTTCTGTGTTAGGAACTATAAATCTAGTCTTTCTGGGAGTTTCTTCTACTAATTTCTTAATATCTTCGGGTAACATAGTTAACTGTCTCGACCTCTTAGTCTTCTTACTAAGTTCAGATGCTATTATGTCTGATTTCGTCGTCTGTCTGCAACCAAATGCAGCTGGTTATGCGATACGATCGTTGAGTTACTTTTCTTCTTCAGCACCTTTCTGTGCTGATGGTGTGGTAGCTGATGATCCTTATGATCTCTGTTTGACTGATGGTTCTGTTGGCTCAGTGGCTCACGAAGCTGGTGAGGCTGGATGTCAGGATCCTGATGTTCTTATGGTCCTGGTTTTTCTTCGTCTACTGGTCTAGAATCTAGTTCTAGTTCTTCCGGCAAGAGTGTCACGTTTTCTGATTGGTGTGTTGAGGTAGACGTTGGGGGCGCAGAGGTATTGGTAGAGATGTCTGGGCCTAAGGAAGGTTCTAATGGAGGTAATTCTTTTCTGGAGGAAATGGCTGCAGTGGAGGCAGCGAGATTTGAGCCTTGGGATTGTGACGCTTGGTTGTTTAGACCAATTATTCCTGGGACCTGGGGGGCCGGTTTTTCAATGGTGTACTGGATTTATAGGTACAGATGTAATGGCAGTTGCCAGGAGTGCAAGATGAGTTGTCGATCTTATTGGGAAAAGTGTTGTGAACGAGGGTGGGATTGTTTAATGTGGAATACCACTGCCCATTAGAGCTCTGCTTAGCTTGCTTCTAAGTCTTTTGTTGATGTACTGCAGTTGAGAGTCTGATATCTCATTTGTTGGATTTTGTTGGCTAGCTAGCTGAATAACGATATCGATTTTATATGTACACTTGGGTGTCGAATTTTATACACTTGCATGAGTATAATAAGAGTATCTGAAGGTTGATCAAGCCTTAGATTTGAGAGTAAAGATTAGGTAAGTGAGTTAAAAAAAATGTAATGAATGGTACTAGACAGTATTCATTTGGTACCGTTTATACAATCTATATCCGTAGGCACGGATGTTTGTGTATTTTGGTTCTGCTGAGGTAAGACCTTAGAAGGGTAGGGAGATTACTATGTGGGACGTTCCCAAAGGGAACAGTAATTAACTAGTGTAATCTATCTTATATGATTTGTGCTATCTAAGCTATATGATCTTGATCTGATTGGAATATAGGCTTGCTTGCTCTGAGTGATTGCTTGGTTGCTTCTTGTCTTTCTTTTTGGATTCCAGAGGGAATCCAGCGGCCTATTTATACTCCTCTGAGATCTAATGACTAAGGAAATAAATACAATAAAGGGTGGCACACCAGAAGGTGGTGCGCTATACAAAAGGGGTCATGTGGCCATAGTAATAAGTCACACGCCTTAAACAATGGTCATGTGGCTATAGTAATGAGTCACACGACTTAAACAATAGTCATGTGGCCATAGTAATGAGTCCCATGCCTTAAACAGAGGTCACACGGCCATAATGAGGGTGTCTTCATATGGCAAGTGCCATGGAACTTCCCATGGCAAATTCCGCGTGCTATAGACGCTTATAAAGCAATAGGAGGTGGTAGAAGGCTAGTCCTTCAACCAAGAGCTTAGTTATATAACATAGTAGTAATATAGGAAATACAAAAGTATATAATCAATTATATAAGTAATGAAACAACGTTCTCCATTACAAAAGTACCACAATCTATGAGAGCTGATGTAACCACTGTTTTATCATTGAACTTGACAGTTATAGGTACAACGAAGTGCTCGCCAAACAGGCAAGACTCATCAACAGACATAGATGTAGGTAAAGAAAATGCAGACAAAGATAAATGACCTGGAGCAGGTCTCTTGCTAGTGTCAGTAACTAGGCAAGGGACTCTCCTTTTCCTGACTCTTTAACCTCTTCGATCTGTGATTCGGATATGGCGTGGGCGGCCAGGGAGCAGTTCTTGTAGAGGGGACATGCCGCAATGAAGTGGTCCCCCTTTCTGTATGCAATGCACAAACCGTTAGTGCAGTGGCAGTCCCTTTCCTCCTGGATGAGGCGGAGTCTCCCAGACAAGAGATCCATAGGGGTGGTCCCTCCTGCAACCAATGATGGGTGCGCAGGTTTGTTAGCTGAGGCCGGAACTTGGGCAGGCTTGGGGGTTGGTTGCTGTTGCTGGTGCTGTTGTGGTAGTTGCTGAGGTGAGCAGGTGGCAGGGCGGAAGGTAGGGCGGTGTCTCAACCTAGCCATCTATTGTTCCACCCTGGATGCCTGGTCGATTAATTTGTCGAGACTCTTAGTCTCTGGGAGGGTGACCATGGCTTGTTGAAGCTCGTCATTCAGTCCCTCCTGGAACTACTCGAGCTTTGACTGGTCGTTCCACAATACTTCTGCTGCCAGCTTGGAGAACTCTGCTACATATGTGGACAGATCTGAATTACATTGTTTCAGAGCTCGGAGGGCTCGACTAGCCATGCCCATGGCATCGAGGTCCCCAAAAGCCCTGTCCAGAATAGCAAAGAGTGCCGGGATGCTGTCCAGCTTAATCCCAGTCTCAAGGACATATGGCTGGATTTGATCTACTACCTTACCCTCCAGTAGGGCAAAGACATAAACCAATCAGTGTTGCTTGGATGGGAATCTGGCTGAGTCCCTATGGAGTTTGAGGTTTACCGAGTTCTTCCAGGCTTGGAGGCGAGCCCTGTCCCCATTGAATTTGGGTGGGGTTGGAATACTTTCGGTTTTGGCGGTTGGTGTGGAGGGTGGGGTTGCTGACATAGCAGCCATAGTGCGGTTGAGAGTCTGGATCATGGTTCGCTCATTGGCCAGAGCGATAGTGGCATTGTCGAGGTCATTTTGGAGTACTGTGATTTCTTCATCGGTGGATCTCAGTTTTCGTTCGGCCATGGCCAAGCTATTGCCGAGTTCAGCCCCGATGGTATCTATTGCCTCGAAAATGTCGATAACCTCTTGACGATAGGCATTCAATTCGTTTGGGCCTGAGGGTATAGAGGAGCTTCTCCAGGTCTGGAACTTGATGGTGGGTACTGGGAGAGCTGCTCCTGATATGGCTGCGTACCAGTTGGTCCAAAGGATCTAACATAGTGTAACGACGGCTCTAGGGACAAGGCGACCAAGTAGTATGCCGGGACAGTGGCAAGGGGGAATCGCATACATAAGAACGCTACATATGTGACCGGGGAAGGCTGGGACGAGGGCAAGGGCAAGGGGCAAGAGAGGTAGAGGGTAAGGGGCACGAGACACGTAGAGGCAGTTGTTGCGTGTGTCAGAGGGAGGCAGCTGTGCTGCAGAGCTGTTTACGAGATAAGGGGGTGCACAAGGGAGGTGCACAAGCATTGGGAGAGGCAAAGTCCTGTATTAGATATACAAAACATTGGATGGGGATCCAATGATAGTACGAGGGATAGGCTCTATATATACATAACTCAGTTAGGGCAATGGGGGAAATAAGCTTCCCTATCTCGGAAGCCAAGGAAAAGGTAATGATAACAATAACCCATCACCTGTGATCGCAGGTAATGACAAAGACAACAATAGCAATGACGGTTGTTACACCCCCGAACCTCCTCCAATAGGGCAAGTATTATGCGGGTGAACTCATGATCATGAGAGGGCCCTTAACCTAATATCTATATTCATGATTAAACAGCTTCCGAGGCAGCAAGCAATAATATATACAAATAGTCAGCTATTATTACAAGTCGCTTACTGCTCCAAAAATGAGCTATTTTTAGAATTAGGTATATTTCCATAATTTATGCTATTATAACCCCCATATATCTCAATCCGCTGCAATACTCTCTTCTCAAACATTCTCAGCCCTCACCGAAAGGTCTCTAATAGCTCTGGGAGCTCTAATACCTCCCCTTCAAGAATCTTTACCCTCTATTGATACCTCTGCCTCTACTCCCTCTATGGGCCTTATATTTTACGAATAGGCCTAAAACCGCAAGGAGACCTTTACCTATATCCATGGTAAATTAGTGCTGAAGGTGGAGCGTACTAGTTTAGTTGGTACAGAGCGTGCAAAATTACAAATTGCAGGATCTCAACTTAGCACACTAAGTAAGTTTCAAGAGCTCTTATTCAATTAGCCAAATCTACCCCATCTATGCCCTCCTCAATCTCCCGAGTTCAATACTCCTCTAGAGTATCCTCAGCGGCTCCGGAGAGGTTGCTAATCACTCTGGAGCTACAATACCCCTCTATTTTGGGCTCCAGGTAGTCGCATTAGCCATGACAGTATGCTGGCCTTTCTTGAGGCATTTTAAATCCTTTACACCCTTTATAGCTACCAGATCAGCCCAAGTATTACTAATATGTACCAGAGCAGGTATTAAGAGCATGCTAGGTTAGGTACTAGGTTGGACGCTATATTGGTAGTCTGTTTACTATATTGGTAGATGCTAGGTTGGACACTAAGTATATATAATATGTTGTTAGGGGGACTGGAAGATCATATTAGATAAGATAAAGATCTTATCTAATCAGATAATCTCAGGCTAGTAATGTATACTATAAAGTAGATTACTAATAGTATATTATTCAGTCTCACTATTAAAGTTATTACCAGTAGCATAAGATTACTATAATAGGTAAAGTAGTATAGAAGTGCCAAAGGCACTTAGAAAATTAACCAGTGGAACTTCTCTATTGATTGTACTCTAACTATGTTCTGAGTTCTAACTGTCTGTCCAACTGAAGGGAAATTCAAGGGACTATATATGTTTCCAACGGGGTAGTGCTAGGGTAGTGCTAAAGCAGTGCACCATCATCTGACCCTTACATATGATTAAGATCAACATAATAGAAACTTCTAGATAGTACTTCCAAGTACTATCTAGTACAAAATAGGTTAAGTCTTAACTTTTGACTTATACATGTGAAAGCATATAATAACATATGAAAGTATATAATAACATGTGAAAGCATATGAAATATTAGCAAGGCAGATAGCACACAGAATGTTGTGTGTTTTGAGATGCTTGCTAAGTAAGAAAATACATAAGAAATACATTTGTGAGGGAGAGGGTTAGTCATAGGGTATGAGTAAGCCACTTCCTTACATACCTTCCTGTTTAGATAAAAACTTCTATCCTAAGAAAGTAAACAGGGTATAGGTCCATATACATTAGTAGTTAATATTCAACCCATAATACCTATTGTTTCTATCTATATAGGTACTACTATTACTTGCTCCTGTATCATACCTGATATTATCATACCCCTCTTTGAAATCCTTATCAACTAGTCTTTTCTTAAAGAAATATTCAAGCATCAACTAGGGTAAGTCCATTTCTTTTCCTTTATCTTTGTCAATCTTAACTGTATTTGATGAAATAGGGGGAGCAAGAACTTTTTCTCTTTCTGAATTAATCATATCTAGAGTTTCTCTCCTTGTCTTATTTTTGCCAAGCTTATTTTCATTAACCTTCTTCTTTTTATAAGTAGCTTGCTTGCTACCATGTAACCAGAATTCTTTTTTCAATGACTCATCAACACCATCAGTATATACCTACTCATCAAATTTATAAGGCCATCCCTTCCATTTCACCTTGTACTGCAACTTCTCTGTTCTAGGTTGTGACCTAAATTCCAAAACTCTTTCTACCTCATACCTATCTTCCTTAACTGGTCCTGGATGTTCCAGAGTCTTGGAAGGGAACAGTTTTATTAGGTTAGGGAAGAAGGGTTTTAGAAGTGAGGTATGGAAGGAGTTGTTGATGTTATTGAGGTCAAGGAAGTTAGTGAAGTCAAGTTTAGCATTTTGACTCCATGGTGAATATTTAGTGATAGTAAAGGAGCCTATCCATTTAGGGGATAGTTTAGAGGAGTGGTATTTTGCTGGTAGTTTCTTTGTTGATAGCATCACCTGATTATTGACTTGGTAATCAAGAGAGACTCTTCTGTATTTGTTAACTTATTGAATTTGGCCCTTTTTTGCTTTAGTAAGGTTTTTAGCAACCTGGTAAAATCTGGTTGTAGGGTTTGAATAGGTAGGTATAGGATAAGGTAGGATAGGTGCAGACAAATTAGGCTGATATCCTAGCTTGGTAAAAAATAGAGAATGACCTCTTGTAGCACTAACTCTTGCATTCACCTCTGTTTGAATAGAAGGTATGGCTTGTACCTAATTTATTCCTTGTTCCAGCTTCTTAGCTGCAAACATAGGAATAATTGTCCTATTCTTTCTTTTACTTATCCCATCAGTTTGGGGGTGATATATGGAAGATACTTTATGCATAATTCTATTCTTTTGCATCCAATCTTAAAAAGTAGTAGACATAAACAAGAGGTCTTGGTCAGAAACAATTTCATAAGGAAATTCCACATTAGGCTTAATGAATCTTTCAAAGATATCAATAACTCCTAATATGTCAACATTATCTGCAACAGGCAGTAAAAATGTAAAATCAGAATGTCTGTCAGTTATGACTAACAACTTATGAAATATCAACATGTGAGACTTATCATCAACAGGAGTTCTGTACCCAAGGGTAAATTCAGTACATGAAATCATAACAGGTTCTATACTAAGAAAATTTATAGCCATACTACTCCATGGCCTAGTAGGTATATTAAGAGGAGTAAGGAATCTAGGGAGTTTCTGTGTGGATCCTTTGGTGATTTGGTAGGTTTCACAACTCCTCATAAATTCTTCAACCTGCTTATAAAAATCCTAAAAGATGTACTTATTGGTAAGCTCATGTGCTGTTTGTGCAAGGCCTCTATATCTAGTAGTAACATGTGCTTGTTGAATAAGGGCTTCAGAGGCAGAATTACTTTTAACTTGTAGTTCTTTAGAAATGACCATTCTTCAAGCAAAATTCTTTAGCAAGTACATAAATCCATCCTGTACTTTTGCTGTAAGTACTTGATCTCCTTTCTTAACTCTTAGATACAGTGGTCCAAATACTGTATCTTTTTCCATCTCTTCTCCATAGTGCTATTCCAACTCATGATCTCTTATCCACTCAGCAATTACCAAATCTGGTTCTATACTCTTTTCATCATCATCCTGGACTTCTAGTGTCTTTTTTAGGTGGTCACTATTGTGGAAGGGCTTATTGAGGGCTTTCAGATTATTTTTTCTTGTATTATAGGAGCTGACAAAGTTCTTGTTCAGTTTATAGTAGCCAAGACAATACTTGCATCTTAGTATGACTTTTCCTTCTATAGTAGTGACATTTGGGAGTCCTAGGCATAGATGAGACCAGTGGCCATCTTGGTTGCATATGCTGTATTTCCTGATAGTTTCTGTTGGCAATGAATAGAGTTTGTTATCAAGGGGGTACTAGTTACTTAGGTGAGTGGTTTCCATGCAGTTGGTGTATTTGGGAGTAGGAAATTTAATGCCTCTAGGACATTCTTCCTTAAAATATCCAAATGCCCAACATTTGTCACAAAGATTTATACCAGGATCTTTATTATTGTATTGGGAATATGTGTGGCCCACTTTACTACATTAGGAACAAAACTCCTGGGACTAAGTTTTGTTAGAGAAAGATGGGAGGATTAGATCCTCAAGGGAGGTGTCAGGAAGGGTGCTGACAGAAGATGCAGGTGAGGCTTCTAAAGGAGAAGGAGGCTGAAAGTGCACTTTCTTGTTGTCTGCCTCATCCTTGACCTTAGGTGAGGCTGCCTTTCTCTTCAAGGTACCTTCAAGAGTAGGGTTCCACTCCTAAAGGTTTCCCAAAACCACACAACTCCTGTCAGCCCTTCTCAAGGACTGTTCCATCTGTTCTATAGTCATGGGTATTGAAAGACTCAATAGACCATCTACTCTCAATATAGTTCTACCATCTGAATATTGAAAGGTTACTATGAGCAGAGGTATCGTGGTAGTAATTACAGAGGTCGTAGCGGTGGACAGTAGTGCTGTTAAGCAGAGAGTGCGAGCGAGCAGGAGTGTGAGAGAGCAGATGGTAGAACTATATCAAGAGTAGATAGTCTATTGAGTCTTATCAAGAAGTATATAGAACTAGATATAGGAGTAGGAAACTCGTATATAATTGTATGAGTTGAAGGTAAAGATCTAGTAAGAAAGTCAAAGTTATATAACCTAAGAATAGTATATCGTGCACATGTAAATGAAGAAACATATAGAGGTATGTGACTGAGACAGTAATATGAGTCAACGAATATTACAGAAAGTTATAGAAGAGGTAATCGTTGAGTCATGATAACTGAAACAAGTAAGCAGTAACCTTAAGTAGTAAAGCAGCATCATGCAATGATAATAGATACTAAGTTAGGAAAGTAAGTAAAGATAATAGGAATATGTGAATAACATGTGAACACATATGAAAGAAATAATACAGAGATCCTTAATCGGGTAGCAAGTATCCATATTGGGTATCAGTATAATGTAGAAGTAATCATAAGAGAGAACGATGTATTGTATGGAAATACTTAACTATATCGAAAGGAAATGATTATTTTCAACACTCCTTCTTACTTGTTATCCCATGATTAATCCTTTAAGATAGGAGAACCATAGACTAGGAAAGGCTTTTGTACATATGTCCGCTGGATTATATTTACTAGGAATGTGTAACAGCATGATAGTGCTAGAGTTAACGAGTTCGTGGATGAAGTGGTAAGCAATGTCAATATACTTTGACTTATTAGAGATTCAAGGATTATGAGACAGGTCGATAGAGCCGTTATTGTCACAAGAGAGGGCGGAAGGGATATCTTTTATAGAAAGCTCACTTAGTGCGTTCTGAAGCCAAATTTGTTGTTTAGCAGCTGTTGAACCAGCAATGTATTCCCTTAAGGTAGTGTAGGGCTCGTTTAACTACTTCAAGGTGATCTTTCGATGGTTTGTAAGAGAATTGTGAGAGAAGAGTTACAGAGTAAGCTAGGTCAGGACATGTACTAATAACTGCATACATGAGTGATTCAACGATTTGTTGATAGAGAGAGATATCAGTAACCTCATCTTCATTTGTGCATTGTCAAAGAGTATAGTTCGAGTCAAGAGGAAGAGTGATGGGGTTGCAGTCCAACATACCGAAAGGGTTCGAGGATCTTGTCAATATAGGAGAATTGGGATAGTGTGATATTATGCTTAGAGTACTCAATTCGAATTCCTAGAAGCCAATATAAGTTACCTATATCAGTTAACTTAAACTCTCATTTGAGTGACTGTTTGGTAGACTTCATAATGGCTGTGTCTTTATATCCGAATAAAGTAATATCATCGATATAAAGGGCAAGAATGATTGTGCCAGACTTATGAATGAAGACACAGGGATCAAAGGTACAAGCAGAGAAACCTATTGTTAGGAGGAAAGATATTAATCATTCATACTACTGACGAGGAGACTGCTTTAATCCGTAGATGGATCGGTTGAGTTTAGCACACATGCCATCAATCCGGGTACCTTCCGGGAGTTGCATGTAGATAATTTCATTCAAAGAGCCATAAAAGAAGGCTACTTTGATATCCATTTGTTAAGGTTCCTATTGAAAGTAGACAGATAAAGTGATAAGGAGGCAGAGAGAGTCATATTGGACAACAGGAGAAAAGATTTCATTGAAGTCTGTGCTGAGTTGTTGAGAGAAACCTTGAGCAACTAAATGAGCCTTGTACTGATCGATATTCCCATTAGTATCTCGCTTAATCTTAAATACCCACTTACTTCCAATAATATTCCTATCCTGTAGTATTGAAACCACTTTCCAAACATCTTGATCTTTCATAGCTTCCAACTCATCATTTATAGCCTTTCTCCATTTTTCTTTATCAGGTGAATTAACAGCCTATTTAAAGGTTCAAGGTTTATCACCATGTTGTAAAACTAAAGCGATCAACACTTTATCTTCTTCATTATCCTCATCAAAGACTTCAGGTGGGTCTTCGATTAATCTAGAATAATCATCAAACTGTATCTTTGTACCAATTATAGGGACGATGGGAGCTTGTGCAGTTCTAAATTTGATTGGTTTAAAAATAGCTCAACCTGCCTTAGTAATAGTTGTTGGTCTAACTATTTTTCCACTAATGATTCGGATAAAGTTTCCATCATTGGAGTCATCAGGTAAAATTGTCGTAGGTCTTGAGGAAGTGAAGTAAGTGGTAAATATTCATCTGATTTTGAGGTGGAGGAAGTAAGTGAACTTGTGGCATTAGTTTGGATATAGGTCCAGGAGCTGATAGGGGAGAAGATGACATTGCAGTTGATGTTGAAGGAATAGGTGGTAAGGAAGTAGTTGTGTCCGATGTTGTTTCAGTCAGATGGGAAAGAGTCATACCAGGGAACCATGCTTTATGAATGAGTGGGTATCCCTTGAAATACCATTCTTCTGCTTGTTTTAGATTTCGTATATACCATTGTTGCCAGAGATATTCGTTTGGGAATTCTGAGCTAGTATATGGGATTACTTCAAGTGGAGAAGCAGGAGGAGAAGCAATATTTATAGTTGGTACCATGATAGATTAGTCAAGTTAGATGTAGGGGAGGTACCCCTTCTGGAGTTGTACTCAGTCCAAAAGTGATATTTGTACTCGAACTGTATAATATGCTTTCTAGAAGGTACATGGACTTTATAGATAGCTGTGCTATTAGTATAACCAATGAATATACCTTTCTCAGCCCATGGTAGGAGTTTACTGCCTGCAGGTCGTCGTTCCTCAAGTATGTGTATATAACATTCCTTGCCGAAGGGTTGAAAGTAAGAGATGGTAGGTTTATTGCCATGAAAAACCTTGTAAGGAGTCTTCCTTTTGACAGCACTATGAGATGACCGATTTCGGAGATAGGTTGAAGTTGAGTATGCTTCAGCCCAGAATCTTTTGTCCATATTCATCAACATAGCCCTCATCATGTTCTGTATTGTTCGGTTAAAGTGTTCAGCTACACCATTAGATTCATAAGAGTAAGAGGGCGTTAGTTCATGCATGATGCCTTTTGACTTAAAGAATGTTTGAGATCTTTGTTAACATACTCTCCACCATTATTAGTATGAAACCGTTTAATATGGTGTGATGTTTGCTTTTCAACCAAGGTAACAAAGTCTTAGATTAATTTGGTTGAGTCGGATTTCTGTTTAAGGAAGTAGACCTAAGAAGCATGAGAGTAGTCATCAATAAGTGTGATGAAGTAGCTTGCTCCACCAAAAGAGGGTTGAGGAGTTTACCACTAAGATTTGAGTGAATAAGTTCGAGAATATTGGAGGCATGAGATGTTATAGCTTAGGGACAGAGTGAGTAGATTTGGCAGTATGCATGGCTTACAATGATAGTTATCAGGGGGTGTTGGAGAATATCACATCAGAGTAGAGTTCTTTATGCTTGAGGACAGTAATGGCTTGATAACTGAAAGACTGATGCCAGTATCAATTGTTTTTCGAGAGGAGGAAACCAATGCCTTTTCATTTACTCAATAATAAACGGGAGACTTCCAACAAATTCACCATAAATAACACAGAATATTGCCTTTCTTCGTAACATAAAACCCAGAGTCCATAGAAAAAGTGAAAAGACGAGATCGAACAGCATTCAAGAAAACAGTGAGTGACCAAGAGAAGGAACATATTCAATATTGACAAGATGAACAGTGGAAGTAGAGCCATTAGGGAGTAGACAGTTAAGAAGGACTATCCCTTTTCCTTTAGCTTCGAGGAGATTATTGCCAGCTCCTTCTACAGTTCCACTATCCTCTGAAAAGTTCTTGAAGTGTCCTATGTCGTTAGTCATGTAGCACTGCATGCTGTATCGAATTTCTAGATGGTTTTTCGGGATGGGTTACTGATGCTAGAGCCTCGTCCTTGGAGCTACCAGAGCTGCCAACGATAAGTGCCTGTTCCTTCTTATCTTCCTTCTTTTTATCCTTCTTCTTATCCTCGTTTGACTTCTTCAACTTCTGGCACTTCTGCCATGTATGACTTGTGTATTTACTGAGTTGATGCTTCTTGCAATAGGTGCATTCCACATCAGAGTCCTTGTTCTGTTGTTGTGATTGCTGCTGTTGAGGCTTGCCTTTCTTCTTGAAGGAGCAGAGAGAGAGTATCCTATTTTTCAATTTGGAACCAACAGAGAGAAGTCGTAATTTTGTATCTACATATGTAAGGTTGGACTTGGTTGAGAGGTTGTCAACTATATTAGAGTGATGTTCGACGAGGAAGGAGAGGAGGATGTCCCTTTTGGCTTCGTCCTTGTCAAGGAAGTGCAGAGGGATTTCATATTATCTGATGAGCCAGTGAGAGAGTAAAGTCGAGACTACTCAGTCTCATATTGCTCAATGAATCGGAGAAGGAGGTATTAGAGTATAGGTTGAGGCTAAAGTGAAGAGTATGCGAGTTGATGTACGAAAGAGAATGGAGTATCATAGTAATACTGGTCTTTGAGATGAGTCCAGATTTCATATGTGAATCAAACTTGGAGACGACCTTCAGTATAGGTTTGCTGATAACCTGTATTAGCATGAGGATAGCTTGATTTTCCATTGCTGCAAAGAGTTCTTTCTCTTCTTTATCACATCTGTCGCAGGTTTAAGTCCTTCAATAACTAGTTCTTACAACCTATGTCTCTCATAATCATCTTAACAGTATCAGCCCAGTCTTTGTAGTTGTCTTTAGGTAAGTGACTCGATTTGTCGAGTTTGACTGGAATAGGCTTGAAGTCTTTGGTGGTCGAAAGATAGAGAGTACAGCCTTTCTTTACCGCCAGATCAGATTCGAACTAGATACTATGTATAGATATATGTAGGAGGAAAGGTGAATACGAGAAAGTTATCGAGTTGTCCTAAGCTATTCCGGGCTCATAACCTATTGAAAGGTTACTATGAGCGAAGGTATCGTGATAGTAATTACGGAGGTCATAGCGGTAGACAGTAGTACTATTAAGTAGAGAGTATGAGTGAGCAGGAGTGTGAGAGAGCAGATAGTAGAACTATATTGAGAGTAGACAGTCTATTGAGTCTTATCAAGAAGTGTATAGAACTAGATACAGGAGTAGGAAACTCGTATATAATTGTACGAGTTAAGGGTAAAGATCTAGTAAGAAAGTCTAAGTTACATAACCTAAGAATAGTATATTGTGCACATGTAAATGAAGAAATATATAGAGGTGTACGACTGAGACAGTAATATGAGTCAACGAATATAATAGAAAGTCATAGAAGAGGTGATCGTTGAGTCATGATAACTGAAATAAGTAAGCAGTAACCTTAAGTAGTAAAGCAGCATCATGCAACAATAATAGATACTAAGTTAGGAAAGTAAGCAAAGATAATAAGAATATATATGTTCTGGTCCGTTCCGAGATCCGGGCCATACCGGTATGGCCCGGTCCATACCGGTATAGATTGGATATTGTAACGGACCAGGCCATTATGGGATTAAATTGTTCAATGTCACGGATAGCAACAAGGATTTACCACAACACCACAGCGGCCACAACGACATTAAAAGTACTAAATAGGGACATATCCGATATGAAGGTAATTTTGTAGCAATATTTGGTCAAAGAATATCGGAGATAATATAAGTGACCTATCGAAGAAAATACTCAGTAGAGGTATACCCGAAATGAAGGTTATTATGTAGAGAAACATTAGGTCAAAGAACAAGAGGTTGTAGCATGCGCAATAGTAGCCTTTAAAGATCACGATACCATAACTTCTTTGCAACAAACACAAGTGTTTTAACCATTGCTTTGCTTAATTACCCTCTTACCGGTCTCTACAATATTACACTCTTACTACCAGCGGAAGCATGCAAAACACCATTATCTAGAGCCAGCGGAAGTATGAATTGCATGCATATATAGAGGCTGAAAAGCCATCATTTCTATATGTTTGTCTTCTCATTCGTTTCCCATATATGGGTATTTCCTCCTTTGTGCTAGGTTTTGCCAATTGCAGGAGGAGCCCCAACCGACGCGGCGGGATGATTGTAGGTAAGACATGTACCTAATCTGGTTTTAAGACAGCGCCAGTCGATCCAATGGCTGGCGGCAAGACACGGCAAGTCCCTATTTCCAAGGTGTGCCCGGCTGGGACTTAGAGCTTTTCTCCTGTTCATTCCTTCCAAATAATTTTGCTCGCTCAATTCTACCTAGTTTGCTCGCTCATTTTCTCGCTCATTTGCTCGCTTATTTTCTCGCTCATTTGCTCACTCATTTTCTCGCTCATTTGCTCGCTCATTTTCTCACTGATTTGCTTGCTCGATTCTAGGCTGATTTGCTCGCTCAATTGTATGCTGATTTGCTCGCTCGATTTTAGGCTGATTTCCTCGCTCGATTCAGTGATATCCTTGCTCAATTCTCTACTAATTTCCTCGCTCAATTCTAGGCTGATTTCCTCGCTCGATTCTAGGCTGAGTTGCTTGCTCAATTCTAGCGGATATCCAGGTTAATATGGATAGTGAATTGCAGGCTCATATGGACGGCGAATCTAGGATTCTAGGGACGCGGATATGAAGGCTGGTACAGATGGGGGTTTTGGGGCGCAGCGTGTTAGATAGCCTTATTAGATAATCGTGAGAATAAAATGGATTATTTCAAAATTCATATAATGCAGGTGAACTACAAGAACAAGCGCGATAGCGTGGGCGCGGACCAATGAATCTAGGAATATGGCATCAAATGATTTACGTTGGTTAGGCCAAATAAGTTGGGTGTGCGAAAGGAAATATAAGAAAATATGAATATTTATGCTATCCCGGAACGGCCTGGGTAATCTCGCAATCTCGCAACAGCCCGGTCCATACCGGTATGGGGGGCCATACCGGTATGGCCCGGGCAATCCTGGAACGGCCCGGTCCATACCGGTATGGCCTGGAATCCCGGAACGGACCAGAACATATAAACAATATATGAACACATGTGAAAGAAATAATACAGAGATCCTTAATTGGGTAGCAAGTGTCCATATTGGGTATTAGCATGATGTGGAAGTAATTATAAGAGAGAATGATGTATTGTATGGAAATACTTAACTATATCGAAAGGAAATAATTATTTTCAACAATGGGTTCCCTGGCTCTTTCCTATTTCTCAGGTTCATCTAAGTCAGAGGACTCATCCACAAGGGTCCATTCCTGTGGGTCCTCTGCCTCAGGGGCAGTAAGAGTGGAGGAAGAGGATATACTAGGTCTTTTATTAATTACCACTTCAAACTTGGGTTTTCTTATAACTGACCTTCCTCTTTCCTCACTCTCTTATTGTTGCTGTTGGGCCTGGGCCCTAGTAGTGGTAGCAGCAGTTTGGACTGCTGCTGGCTCCTGCTTAATGTGCGCCATTGGTCGGGTCGAGGCGAGTTTCGCTAGTTGTCAACCCACTTCGGAAACCGACTCGACCGGCCTGTCCCAGCAGCAACCCGACTCAAACCCGTTGGCCGATTAACCCGTGAAAATCCGGTTACCTGCTTTTTTTCCAAATACTCGCCAAGGCCACGGGTAATTGCCAAGTAACCTGAACCCCGCCAAGCCATTCCGTTGTTCCCATGTATTTTTGTTCTGTCACCGGAAATTGTTACGGGAAATTGTTACGGGAAATTGTCATGGGAATGTATTACGGGAATGTATTATAGGAAAGTATTACTATAAGGAACTTGTCATAACCAACCACTTTCTCGACTAATAAATAGACCCACATCAACGTAATGATACCATGCTTCCAGAAAACTAAATTAAATACCCTATCATGTATAACTGAATCTGAAAACTGTATACTATGAACTGCCCAATTTAAGATTAAACCAACTACTCATTCACCCCATTGTAGGCTAACTAAAAAAGATAGAAATCACAATATAGATACACCAGCTAAGTCCCTATGGAACTAATCCTACTCCCTAAAGTTCCATCTAAATCTGATAGTTCTTCCTGATCCTCTTATACAAGCGATCATTAACTGGTATGGTGATAACTGCCAGTTCCTTACCCTTTTGCCTTTTCTTACCATGAGGTGTCGGTGTTGATGGCTCCCTCACAGATTTATTCATATTCCAGGCATGCCGTAAAAGTGGTGTTGAAATGAGGGCATTGCTTCCTCCAAATAGACTAAATTGGAGTTTATCATTGGAATCTGAGCCTCCGTTCAAGTCTATATCCTCTTCACTATTATTATACGCCTTGTTATCCAGATCTTCATCATGAACAGGGATCATTTGGCATAGGAAATTAGAGTCCAGGATGCAAGCTTGAATTATACTATTGGCATTATCTATGTCTTCTCCGGTATAAAGATCTAGAAGTTCTATGTCCTCTAAATTATCATTAGAGTCCACTATTAACTGCTTATTCTACGATTTGGCAATCAAGAGATCTTGTATCATTTGTCCGCTAAGTCGATTCCTCCGATATGGTATCACATCTCTGGCAGAACTAAAAAGTCTCTCATCAGATACTGACGTAATTGGTATACTCAGGATGTCACGAGCTATATGTGCAAGGGTCGGAAAGTCAGTGCTATTTGACTTCCACCAGATTAACGGGTTTCCTTGATGAAGTAGTACTGGAGCTGAGTTCAGATATCACACAACTTCAGTCGTATCCTGATCAGGACGAGAATGTTGAGCCTGCAATCTTGTAATGAATGGTACTAGACAGTATTCATTTGGTACCGTTTATACAATCTATATCTGTAGGCATGGACGTTTGTGTATTTCGGTTCTGCTGAGGTAAGACCTCAGAAGGGTAGGGAGATTACTATGTGGGACGTTCCCGAAGGGAACAGTAATTAACTGGTATAATCTATCTTATATAATTTGTGCTATCTAAGCTATATAATCTTGATCTGATCGGAATATAGGCTTGCTTGCTCTGAGTGCTTGCTTGGTTGCTTCTTGTCTTTCTGTGGATTCCAGAGGGAATCCAGCGGCCTATTTATACTCGTCTGAGATCTGATGACTAAGGAAATAAATACAATAAAGGGTGGCACACCAGAAGGTAGTGCGCTGTACAAAAAAGGTCATGTGGCCATAGTAATGAGTCACACGCCTTAAACAATAGTCATGTGGCCATAGTAATAAGTCACACGCCTTAAACAGAGGTCACGCGGCCATAATGACGGTGTCTTCATATAGCAAGTGCCATGGAACTTCCCATGGCAAATTCCGCGTGCTATGGACGCTTATAAAGCAATAGGAGATGGTAGAAGGCTAGTCCTTCAACTGAGAGGCTTAGTTACATAACATAGTAGTAATATAGGAAATACAAAAGTATATAATCAATTATATAAGCAATAAAACAACGTTCTCCATTACACTTCCCCATATAGAAGGATTTCCTATCCTTACTTCTTTCGCTCTGCCATATTGGTTTCCATATGTCCTAAGATTTGATGCATTGTTAATATATTAGCATTAATATGAATATTCTTAGTGTTTCCTTGACTCATGATTCTATCTCATTCTTGTTGGATGAGAGCTCGAGTCTCATCTCTGGTTCGTGGTCCTTGTTTTCCTTTAGTCCTTAGACGTCTCTTGAATGTATCTTCCATACTTCCGATCGTCCAGAAGTCTTAAAGAATTTCGGTGGTGATATCCTTGGCGTTTACCCAGGAGTCATGTTTAGGTGAGTATCCAAGCCATCTGACCTTATATTGTCTTTCTCCAGTTCGAGGAGCTGTTCTGAATTCTAATATCTTTTCAACTTTATAACGATCTTCTTGAATTGGTCCTGGTTCCTGAGATTGTCTGTGAGGGAACTGGGTAGGATCGTTTTTATAGTAGGGTTTAAGTTTGCTAATATGAAAAGTATTATATATGAGGTGGAGGTCAGGTTGACTGGATAGGTCTAGGCTATAGTTATTGCGTTTCCGATTCCTGGAAATAATGGGAAATGGGCCTAGCCATTTTGGTTTGAGTTTAGGTGAGACGTTCGATAGGTTGATGTTTTCTGAGGAATGCATAACTTGTTGTCCGACTGAAAATTTGGCTGTATTGGGTAGTCGTTTGTTCGCTTGAGATGCTTGAGTCTTCTTGGCGTCATATAGGTTTTTAGACGTTACCTCATGACGTTCATTTGCGGGTACATATGCATTAATGGGGTATGGAAGTATCGATATGCCAAGATGTGCATTAAATCCAAATAGTGTGGAAAAGAGACTATTCTGTCTAGCGGCGTTATACCTAGAGTTAAGTTTCAACTGTATCTCTGGTAGTTTCTGTAGCCAATCAAATCCTTCAATTTTACAGGCTCTTGCTACTTGTAGAATTTCTTTGTTCACAATTTCCGATTGTCCGTCTGCACATGGATGATATGCGGTGTATGGTTCCAACTTGATTCCTTTATTCCTAGCCCAATCTTGAAAGTGCATTGACATAAAAAGAGTGTCGTGATCAAAAACAATACAGAAAGGGTATCCCATAGTTGGGACTACATGAGTATCAAAGGTAGCAGTACATTGTTCTACTATGAAATTATCTGAGACAAGAATAAGAAACTTGAATCCTGATTGTCTATCAACAATCGTCCAAAGTCATGAAATACAAACTACATAATCTTCTTCAACAGGAATATTCGGGTACAAAATTGAACACTTAGTAAACACAGGTGCTAACTTAAGAAAATCCATCGATATGTCAGTCCATAGCCTACTTGGTACATGTAATGGGGTTACGAGTCCAAGTGGTGCCTTGTTGGAATACTTTATCCATTGACAAGTATCACAACTTCTGATATAGTCCTTAGTTGGTTCTGCAAAGGACTGGCAATCATATCGGTCAGTAAGATATTTCATTGTTTTTTCAATGCCACCATGAGCGGTTGCTTCATGTACATCTTTAATAACCAATTCGAGATAGTTCTTACCTTCGATGTTAAAGGTAGAGGGCAAGACTAGTCTCCATTGTCCTTGTCGGTTCTTGACATACAAAAATCCATCTTTTATTCTATGATCCTTACGGTTCACTAAGGTATCATAGTAGTTCTTCCAGATAGGGCATACTCTCATGCACGATTGATATGCGGCTTTTATACCTGTTCCTTGGTCAAGCCAGTGTGTGATGAAGTAGTCCTTGTCATCTTCCCATCCGTCGCTGATATGCTTCTCTTCAATGAGCTTGTTGAGGGTCGGTTCGATCCTTGTGTTAAAGTCATTGATGGTGGGTTTCTTCTCCTTGCATGTGGAAGCATTATGTCTTGAAAACTTACAGAAATCACAACGCTGTCTGGAGGTCTTGGTGTCTTGAATGAAAGAGGGCAAATCTTCGTCAATTGCTACTCGCTTTTTTGAACGAGTGGTGACGGCGGCGGTATTGATTGGAATCGCATTACTGCTGCTAGCGGTTGCAGCTGGTTGTTGAGGTGCATTCCATGGTTGTTGTGGGGCAACAGGAGTATTCATGATCTTCTGTTCCATTTGTCGGTTGGTCATCTGTTCGGTAGGGTTACTGAACTGAATGCTGGGTTGGAGAGTGGGTTGTGTCGGCTTGTTGGCAATCCATCTTTTTGCCCATTTCCAATTTCCTGGATAGCTTCTTCGCGGCTGAGAGCTTGTAGAGGTGGATAAGCTGGTGTTTGTTGTACTGGTGCTAGTTCCTTTTGAGGCTCATTTGCAGACTCGGATATGAGATGCGTAATACGAGTCGTAAGGAATTCCTTCTCCTTCTTAAGAACTGAGGCTGTCAGTCACAGTTTAAACTGCCATGTCCGTGGTGGTTGCAGATTGCACATGTTTCGACGGTAAACATGTGGTTGTTCATGGCGTGGGAGCTCCATAAACTAGACAGTAAAAATCATGGCAAAAGGACCAATGCATCCTTTTGTATTGTTGCCAATTGCTATGAGCCAGGTCGATAGCAATTTCTTTCGCTTCTTCAGGAGCGAGGGTATTTTGTTGTGCGTTTTCAGAAGATGGAGGCCTATATCTTAGTCCAAGAACTGTTAAGGGTTTGTTCTTGTTTATATTGGGTATACGATCATACCCGCTGAAAACTTCTTCTGGTATGGTAGATAGAGTCTTATCGTCTGAGGACTCTTCTTCCTTCATCATATCATATTCACTTTCTTCATCTGGGATGCCATTCGAAATATGGACAGAAGATATAGTATCTAAGTTCTTCGGCTCTTCCACGACATTTGTTGAAGTCGCAGTCGACATGCTTGAAATTAATAGCTCTGCGAGAAACCATATTGTTCTGAGTAGAGGTTTCTGGTGAGTGGAAAGTTTTTAAAGCGTTGGTAGAGATGTTGCGGTTGTAGGTATGGTTAGGAGGATCGATGCTGTTGGAAATATAATCGTCCTCGGTGGTAGGAGTGTCCAAGTATTTATGCTTTCTTGATAGAGCGTCTGCTATCAAATTTTCCTTTCCTGCGATATGCTGTATGTCTGTATCAAATTCCATTAGGTAATCTTGCCATCGCCTCAATTTTTGACTTGCAGGCATTTGAGTATGGAAGGTTACTAACGGTTTGTGGTCGGTAAGGATAGTGAACTTGTGACCTCTCAATTGTGCTTCAAAAAATTTTAATGAATCAATAATCGCTAATAATTCTTTTTGAAAGGTAGGATAATTGAGTTGTGCTGGATTAAATTTTCTAGAGTGGAAGCATGATGGTCTGATATACGTCAACGGTCCTTGACCTATCCAAGATCCTAGTCCTACATCACTAGCATCACAGACTAAATATTTGGGTTCAGTAGATTCATTATTCCAGGGTTTTAAAACATGTGGGGAATTCACGAGTTCCTTGAGTTTTTAAACGCTGCATTATGAGTATCTGTCCATTCCCATTTCTTTGTTTCTCCTTGCAGTTCTGACAGGGTGCTCGCATACGATGCCAAGTCAGGAATAAATCTGCTGAGATAATTAACGATTCCAAGAATCCTCTAAGATCCTTTTTCTTGTAGGAGTTGGAAATGTTAATATAGTAGTCCTCTTCTTCGGGTCTACATGTAATCCATCTGATGTCAAAACGTGTCCTAAGATTTCCAATCTTGGAGTAAAGAACTGGCATTTGCTTTCTTTGAGATAGAATTTCTCATCCTGTAGACGTTGAAGTACTTTCTTCAATAATTCTACATGTTCTTCATACGTTTTAGAGAATATAATAATATCATCAATATAGATGATTAAATTTTTATAGACCATGTCCTTAAAAATTTCATGCATAACGCGAACCATGGTAGCAGGTGCATTACGATCCCCTTGTTGCATAACTCTACTTCTGAAATATCCCATGTGACATAAAAAGGTAGAGTGTTGCTCAGATTCTTTATTGTTCCTGATATTAAAAAATCCGTCGGCTAAGTCGAGCTTAGTCCAAATGGGATTCTCCACTACTAGTTCAATTGCTTCATTAATATCTGGCAATGGGTGTGGTCCGGTTCGACGGCTAAATTGCGGTCTCGACAGTTATTGACATGTCTAGCTTCTTCCGGTTTATCTCGTTTAGGGATAGTGAACATGACTAAGCATTTGTGTCATTTTCTACTCTATATATGCGACCTGATGCTTCTTTTTGACTAATTTGTCATGGATTTGTTGTCTAAATCGATGTCCTGAGGGTGCCATTTTGGTATCCAAGTAGCTCCTGCTTTTGGTTTGATAGAGTGATTAATTTTTCTTAGTGGAGGTAATTCCCGTGGAATTGTCTTGGGAAATAATAAGGGAAACTCCGTTACAGGGTTGAATTGTTTCTGTACCGTAGAAACAGCTGTCACGAGTTCTCTTTCTGAATCGGTTTCTTCTACGTCACTAATATTTTCCAATTATCCGGTTCACTATAATCTGTAACTGATTCACAGCTGACCTGAGTATATGCTGATCTTATACTATTCGCTATAGTTCTAGATCCTTTCCATACACTTAGCTGGAATCGAGGAATATTTTCCGGTTGGATAGTAACTGGTTCCTGATGGGCAGGAATTATTGCTCGCACTTTGCTGAGAGCAGGTTCTCCTAGTATCATGTCCCATCCAGTCAAATGAGCTACATAGAATGTTCGTTCTTCTACATAACCTATCCAATCAAGTTTGATAGTACAAGCTTTGTCTATCATTCCTTTTGAGCCTTTAATTGCAGTACTTAATGATTTCTTCTCGATACTTCTAGTTGGTATTTTGTATAGGTGTACAAATTGAGAATTGATTAAGTCCCTCCCTTCGTTTGGAGATCAATTAAAGCTAGTGCGGGGTGTTCGTTAGCTTTAACGAATACCTTGCTAAAATCTGGTACCTGTCTTGACAAGGGTCGTTCCTTGATTTTATCCTTGTTGTTTTTATCCTTGGTGGCTATCGGCATAGCTAAATCTTGTGCGGCTGTACGCATGGGTACCTTATTTTTCGTTTCCTACAGTCTTGTAGGAGTGTCCAGGGTTCCAACACCATAGACATTTCTTGTCTCTAATTAATTGCATCTTCGTCTTCTGATCCAATTTTTTTGTGATGGTGTCCCAATCTGAGTCCTTCCGATTTTCTGTATTGGGTTTGGTGTTGGGATTGCTACTAGGATTAAATCCTGTTTTTTGTCGTTGATTCTGGTCCCTGCGTGGACCGTGACTTGATTTTCATTCAGGGTGTTGTCGTCGGGATGTATTTTGTGGTGGTGGGGCAATATCCTTCTTGGAAGCTTCATATGACTCGCTTGATGCACGAGCTGATCATATGACCATTCTTCTTTAATTAAAGGAATTAATGTAGCTAATATATGGCGCAGGTGATTAAGAAACTTTCTTCTTTTTACTTCCTGCGATATTGATTGTTTGCCATCCTTGTCAATCAATTTGATTTGCATTTCAGTAAGCCAGTTGGCAAACTGTTTGATTCCCATGTGACGTCCGTCCTTGTATGGTGTGGCTGTCTCCCATCATTTCCAAAAAATGTCCTTACTAGTAGAGGGTATCAGAAAATCCCTTAGCACTAGTATGAAACCAAAGAATGTCACATTCTTTCCTTTTTCTCTTAGGAATTGATTATAAGTAGTAAGTGCGCTTCCTTCCATTCTGAATCCAACAATTTCCAAAGCTGAAGCGCCTTCCAAATCTATTCTTTTGAGAACAAACCAACGTTGCATTGCTGTGGCCCAAGAGTCAAAATATTGTGAGTCTTGCCATTTTTTGTCTTCTCCTCTTAATTTTTCTGGTATATCAATCTTTATTCCTTTTAAAGCATTCGTTGCTTTATGGTTACCCATTGTAACCATTCCTATTGTGATTCCCATTGCTGGTTTCAACTGATTTTCCTCGTTTGGGTTTTCTTTTAAGAGTTTGACTTGCAACTGACGATGCTTATCAGAGTCCGAGCTATCATCTCTACTATCATCGGGGTCTCGTCCTCCTCCTTATGTTTTCTGCTTCTGTTGGTCTAGTCCTGTATCTAGATCATCATCGTCTTCTGGTAATTCTATATCTTCTGGTGGTTGGTCTTTGTAGTCTGGTTCTTTGGCTGACCCAGTCCTCCTTTCTAGTGTCTCAGGTGCTCGACCTTTGCCTTTCAATTGATCTTTTGGTGTTCTCAGGAACGCTCCTGGAAGTTCTTTGCTAGGATTGAAAAAATCCTCCATAGTATGTGCTGATTCTTCTAGATGAGTGCTGCTCATCATGAATGCCATTATTTCTTCCCAGTTATTTATTACCCAATTCGGTTTCCTAAAAGTGGTACAACAGGTTTCCTTAATTCTTTACTTAAAAATGCGTTCATTTCTAAGTCTTCTTCTTTGAATGGGTAAGGTGTTAGCCATAAGTAGTGTTTTGCTACGGCTTCCATTAAGAGTCGAGTATCATCAGGATGATACTGTTGGGCATGTCCCATTGAGCGAGTATATTTCAAAATCTCCTCAATTGTTGGAAGATGTCTGTCCCAAAATTCTTCTGGTGTGAGAGGTAAAGCCATACTAAAATATAGTTTGGTTCTGCTCCACCTGGTTCTCCTAATTCTATATCCATGGGCATATTTATTTCCCCTTCTGTGTTAGGAACTATAAATCTGGTCTTTCTGGGAGTTTCTTCTACTAATTTCTTAATATCTTTGGGTAACATAGTTAACCGTCTCGACCTCTTAGTCTTCTTACTAAGTTCAGAGCTATTATGTCTGATTTCGTCGTCTGTCCAAACCAAATGCAGCTGGTTATGTGATACGATCGTCGAGTTACTTTTCTTCTTTGGTACTTTCTGTGCTGATGGTGTGGTGGTTGATGATCCTTATGATCTCCATTCGACTGACGGTTCTGTTGGCTCGATGGCTCACGCGGCTGGTGAGGCTGGATGTCAGGATCCTGATGTTTCTTATGGTCCTGGTTTTTCTTTGTCTACTGGTCTAGAATTAGTTCTAGTTCTTCCAGCAAGAGTGTCACTTTTTCTGATTGGTGTGTTGAGGTAGATGTTGGGGGCGCAGAGGTATTGGTAGAGATGTCTGGGCCTAAGGAAGGTTCTGATGGAGGTAATTCTTTTCTGGAGGAAATGGCTACAGTGGAGGCAGCGAGATTTGAGCCTTGGGATTGTGACACTTGGTTGTTTAGACCAATTATTCCTGGGACCTGGGGGCCGGTTTTTCAATGGTGTACTGGATTTATAGGTACAGATGTAATGGTGGTTGCCAGGAGTGCAAGATGAGTTGTCGATCTTATTGGGAAAAGTGTTGTGAACGAGGGTGGGATTGTTTAATGTGGATACCACTGCCCGTTAGAGCTCTGCTTAGCTTGCTTCTAAGTCTTTTGTTGATGTACTGCAGTTGAGAGTCTGATGTCTCGTTTGTTGGATTTTGTTGGCTAGCTAGTTGAATAACGATATCGATTTTATTGTGCACTTGGGTGTCAATTGTATACACTTGTGTGAGTGTAATAAAGGTATCGAAGGTTGATCAGCCTTGGATTTAAGAGTAAAGATTAGGTAAGTAAGTTAAAAAAAATGTAATGAATAGTACTAGACAGTATTCATTCGGTACTGTTTATACAATCTATATCCGTAGGCACGACGTTTGTGTATTTCGGTTCTGCTGAGGTAAGTCCTCAGAAGAGTAGGGAGATTACTATGTGGGACGTTCCCAAAGGGAACAGTAATTAACTGGTGTAATCTATCTTATATGATTTGTGCTATCTAAGCTATATAACTTGATCTGATCGGAATATAGGCTTGCTTGCTCTGAGTACTTGCTTGGTTGCTTCTTGTCTTTCTGTGGATTCCAGAGGGAATCCAGTGGCCTATTTATACTCGTCTGAGATCTGATGACTAAGGAAATAAATACAATAAAGGGTGGCACACCAGAAGGTGGTACGCTATACAAAAAGGGTTATGTGGCCATAGTAATGAGTCACACGCCTTAAACAATGGTCATGTGGCCATAGTAATGAGTCACATGCCTTAAACAGAGGTCACGCAGCCATAATGAGGGTGTCTTCATATGGCAAGTGCCATGGAACTTTCCATGGCAAATTCCGTGTGCTATGGACGCTTATAAAGCAATAGGAGGTGGTAGAAGGCTAGTCCTTCAACCGAGAGGCTTAGTTACATAACATAGTAGTAATATAGGAAATACAAAAGTATATAATCAATTATATAAGTAATGAAACAACGTTCTCCATTACAAATCTCCGCATGATATAAGAGCCTTCCATCGTATTAGAACCTTGGATTAGTTCATTATGTTGGCTTTTAACGAGATGTCGATAATTACTCTCATAAAAGTCCTCGAATTGGGTCCTAATCACAGATAGTTAGCTAGTGAATTTGTTATGGGTTTTGTTACGGGTTTTGTCATGGGTTTTGTTACGGGTATTGTTATGGGGTTTATCATAGGATTTGTTACAGGTTGTCATTGGATCAACTTTTAGCTCACCTATAGAAATCTGTATATGAGATAGTACTAGTTATACTAGCTTGTATTGACAGATCCTGGATTTGTACTAAACCCCATGAATCATACATAGATAATTTTTTCAAGGGGTCTAGAATGCTCGCAATGTTGTAGATAAACCCTTGCTGTATAGTCTCTGAATAATACTTCTGAAGAACTTTTTTGCTAGCCTTCGATGCCTGTAATAAACCAGTTATCCATGGGGTATCCGGCAACTTTCGGACCTCTCTATATTGTCGGGCAATATGCTCAAAAATGTCATTATAGATAAAATAAGCATTATGTATTGTAGCCTTCTTACTAGTAGAGATCTCATTCGTATAGTTGGTGAAGGGTTTCAGAAAAGTAATCGCTTGATCAACTTGTCGCTATTCGGCCTCCATGAGTTAGAAAGGGGAGAATTTATTGTCCTGGCTAATCCATTGTTCTATAACTGACCTGAGTCTACGTGCTCTTACAAGCATGTCAAATGTTGAATTCTAATGTATTTTCACATCTTGGAGTAAGCCAATGGGCTGTTGTTGGCTAGTATTCTGCAGTAATTTGAATTGTACCAGGCAAGGAGGACTAGCGGTAATAGCTTTAGATATATCTCGAACCTAATATAATTAGTGAGTCCCATCTTCATAGAAGTATATAGACTTACCTTAAAAATAGCGCGGCTGAATGAACCAGGAGGGAATTGGTGCAAGATATCGACTGAAATATCTGGATTGCTTGGATTATGGTCAAAGGTCTCATTAGTAGGTAGGGACTTAAGGTTTTCCATAAATGCTTTACTAGCCAATGCCAACACATGAGCTAAACATGGTAGATGGTACTAATCAGGCTGCCATTTGGAATCAAGAGCTGTACCTTGAAGTTCCCTAGCCATAACGGAGTTAGCCTGTGCATTATCAGTAACTAGACAAAGCACTCGCTGACTTAGGTCAAATTAGCCTAGTATTTCGGCTAATTTTGCTGCTAAAAATTTCCCAGTATTAGATGCACCCCCTAATGCTTGAAACCCTATTACTTCCTGACGGAGATTCCAATAAGAATCAAGGAAATGCACTGTCATCCCTACGAATGCTAACCTATTAGGTGAAGTCCAAGTATCTGTCACTATGTAGACTTGAATATTCTGAGGAATTATATCTTTGAGCTCTAAGATAATATTCTGAGTATAAGTATGAACTGCACGTCGGATCATAGTTGGCAATGGAACTGTGACATTTGGACGTAGAATATTAATCAGTCTGCGAAATTGTGTATACTCGACTATTTAGAATGGTAAATTGGCACTAATTACCATTTTAACCAATTCATTCTGGAAAGCTTGGGCTAAGAATCCGGGGATAGGATCTTTGGCAGATTCATCTTGCTAAAAAAAAGGTTAGTGAAATTATTATCTGGTTGCATCCTACTGACAAATATGTAAAATTATACTTTTTAAACTCACCTTGGTTAGCATTTCATGGATAGTCTTACTTGGGCGCCTAGTTGCATTAAGACATTTAGTTGACTTTAGATGGCTGGTAAGATGGGAAGTTCCGATACCCGAGGCCCGTGGATGTTGCAAAACTGCATTGCATCCCAAACAATATACAAAGGGTTTTCCATCTTGACGATAGGCACCTTGGCTAAAGTGTTCCCATTGTTTAGCTTGACAAACGGTAGAGGTCCAATTGGGGTTAGAAAATTTATCATCCTGAGCAATAACCTGCTTATCAAGATTGCAGCGCATTTGTTGAGACCAGGATATCATTTCCCACTAAATGAGAAATTCCGTAGGTACTTCTATGTCAAACCGGTAGCCTATTCCTTTGAGTATTGGCATTAATGAGAGTGGGAGGATGTTTGATGGTTGGGTCGTTAGCTCCATAGTGATATATAATAATGACAATAATTAAAGGTGTCTAATATATGAGCTGTAGAATCATTTAGAGCAACTCTCGAAGTTTATTTATATTGCCCAACTAGATAGAAGTGGAGTAAGAAATGGAATGAGACTTGTACCTATTATAGTAATTACCCGAGCCTGCTTAAACCATAAAAGGGTTTATATCTCTTCTAGGAAGAGGTTTCTTACAGGGTAATATTATCTATAGACTTCTTCTTTATTTTGTATGTCTTGTCTTGTCATCGAATATTAATACCAAATGAGTACAATAAAGTTACATATCTAGAAGGAGGTATCACAAGAGGAGGTTTATCATAGGAGGAGGTTTGTTATGGGAGGAGGTTTGTTACGGGAGGAAGTTCATCACAGGAGGAAGTTCGTTACAGGAGGAAGTTCGTCACGGGAGGAGGTTCATTACAGGAGGAGCTTTATCATAAGAGAAAGTTCATTACAGGACGAAGTTTGTTATAGGAGGAGGTTGATCATTAGCTAATATTATCTAGTGGACTACCTTAGCTTCTTGCATGTCTTATCCTGTCAAGAGATAATAATACCTAAAGAGAATAGGTATATTCTATATTATATTATATCTTATCATAAGCATTCAGCCATATATTCTCTATATGGTACATCTGAATTGAAGGTATTGGAAGTATATAATATGTAAACCTATTCCTAAAATTATATATAGAATAATACAACTCCAGCTGCATAATGAACGGAATTCAATACCTTGATGATTCGGTAGCACAGTCAGATACTGAGTTATCTATCAGTAATACAACAATAGACCTTAATAATAGTACTCAAGCAAGACTCGAAATCCTAGATCAATTGAATATCCACAATCCTATTGATATTCAGCAAGCAGCCATACGTTTAGTAAATGCACATTTCGAGCAAGGCACAGAATATAGAGAGATCTCTGAGCTTCTTAGTTTAGTCTGGATTGGGTGGGATATTTTGATAGTATCTAATTTATCTGACACCCAGGAACCTCACCGATGCCACCCAATCAACTCCCATAATAACTCTCTTTGGAATAAGACAAACTTAGATGATTACACCTTATACGATCTTTTATGGATTAGTATGTTTGGTAATTTTTTGATGAGGTATCAGAGTGAACGACCAAACACCAATATGCTTTCGATATGTTGGGGTATCTGTGACATACCAACACCATGTTCGGTATGTACTTCATAGTATAATGTTTAACAAATCTCAAGACTATCTAATCAATTCTAACTAGGTATTAACTGCTTATCGAAGAATCCCTCAAATGGATCCCACATTAGAGGGTATTTACATCCCACATGTATGGTATCCAAATCCTCGAATACATGTCAATTGTTGTGGAGAACTTATTGAGATAGTTGGATCGCCAAGGTATAACCTATTAATCTACCTGACTAATAGACCTTGAACTAAATAATACAGACCTAGAGGTATCTGGGAACTCACTACCAATCCAAACTGGCCCTTGCACTGCATGCTACTGTATATAGATCTTACCAACCTTTCTGATTGCAGTGACTTGGAGACTGTGTCTGAATGTTTGACATGCAATAGAATTGGACATAGGATGGAAGATTGCACTAACCCTTGGCAGTATATGACATATGAAGATATTCCATCACAAAATACTCCAAATAATACGATACACAATGACCTGAACTTTGACCAATTACTTGGAGAAGTTAGCCATCATGCAGAAGAACGATCTGGCATCAGTATGCTAGATGGAAGTACAAGTCCTTGGAATAGTACGCTTGAGGGTATACCCAATATAACTGATAGTATGCTCGAGGATATGACCGAGAGTACTCTCGAGAGTACACTCGAGGGTACGCCCGAGAGTACACTTAAGGACTGTCAATGGTATCCTTTATGAATCGTTAAATTGGATTGGGATTGGGTATGGACGGCGATAAATCATATACAATAGATCTATTATTAGTGATTTGTCCTAATAGTACTATACGTTTGCTGCCCTAAGTCTTTATTATTTCTATTCAATAGTTGTTTTGATCTTCTCTTTCTATTGAATAGTTGTTTTGATCTTCTCTTTTTAATGGATTGTTGTTTCATATTCTCTTTGTTCTCATATTTCTTTGTTCTAGATATAGTGCTCTACTCTATGTTATTGCCTAAAGCGGTCTATGAGTGGCTTGTACCAACTAGTGTTTGGATTAGACCATATTAGGTAGTTGCTCTCTACTAGTTAGTTACTCTGCCTGTGCCAACCTTGTTAGTCACTCTGCTTGTGCCAACCTTGTTAGTAACTCTGCCTGTCCAACCTTTAAGTAACAGTAGTCTAATTATTGTCTATTACGAGGTCTGATGTCTGATGTCTGATCGGGACTACTTAATTATCTTCTCTATAAGAGGCTTGTGCCAACCAGACTAGTCATGGCTAGTCCGCTTAAGTCACGGTAGTCTAATTGCCTCTAATTGTCTATATATTGTGGTCTCAGTTTAGCTTAGTTTGTATCTGTTCGTTAAAATGCATTAGCGCATGTCTGAATTGCTTTGTCTTCACAAATTGTTAGCCAATTAGAACAAGACATAGACTATTTAGTTTGCTCTATCGACCTTTCTGCATACTAAATCACTAAACCAACCTCTACTTTGCACGGCCATCCTCTTTCTCACAATCTTACACTATATCACTGGTACCACACTGTTACAAGTATACTGCACTGTCACACACTGTCATGAGTATACTATTACGGGAACAAGTATACTTCCACCCAAAGTACTGTGATGTACTATCACGAGTATACTATCACAGGAACAAGTACGCTTCCACCCAAATATGATATCCAAAGAATCTGGCAGACTCCCGAAACTCAATAGACCTCTAGGCAACAAGGAAAACCGAGTTCGAGTACCTCGGGAGAGACCGTTCAATCCAGAAGTTGAATTTGGTGGGGGAATTCGCATCTACGGAATGTCAACAAACCCTAAGATAGTATATAATAGGTCTAGTAGAACTAGTTTGAGAGGTCCGCCTCTAGCACTAGCTTGCCTCAAAGATTCCTTAAGACAGGAGAAATCTAGAGCACAGCATGGAGGAATTACTACCCAAGAGGCTGCAGATGTTGTAAAACGTCCTATTGGTACATCGTAGAGTAATCTTTCAATTACTAAACAAGGAAGGTTTAAGGATATACTCAACAAGTATATGACGATTAGATTATGTCATTGTAATATGTATATCCTAAACCAATGGAAGATATTAGATCAAAATACACAATGGAGGCTACTAGATATTGGTCCAAAGTACAATATACCTAGTTTTGACATGACGCGAGAGGAAACTGAGAAGGCATGGCCTGGCCAAATGTCTTGGAAAGTTCAAATAGTTAATCCTCCCTACCTTGGTTTTGATTGCAAACAATATATTCCTATGTTCTCAGCTATTTCTGCGACGAACATCACGGCAATTCATTGGGCAGATGAAACGACAGCAAACCCAATAGATAACTCAGACCTAGCAGAAACAATCTTTGATAGTAGTAGTGACCCATGCATAGAGGAGGAGCCTGTAAGTTTATACTATATTGAGTAGACCTCTTATCATGCAATGAGTAAGGCTGATGGTTGACTTAGGATACAGATAATATAGAATACCTAGCATACAATACTACCGACGATGAGGATAATAATAGTTCAGATCTCAGCTCTGTTCCTGCCAGCACTACGGATGGAGAAATAGCAATGATGTTGAAACTAACAATGAGAGCACTGATAATGGGAAGGATCATACCCAGGCTTCCAGATTATATCGCTAAACCTTGGATGAGATCTTTGCTAACCCCGACTTAAGAGAAGTTGATAAGGTATTAGAAGACTCAAATGATGATGAAGAGGATGAAGATTATGTTGGGATAATATCAAACCAAATCGTTCATCAATATTCTCAAATACTTCGAGAAAGCAAACCAAAGGGAACAGCAAAAGGCAAAGAGGATTCATCGGCAAAAGGTTAATATTATAGGAGTTGTCACGGGAGTTGTGACGAGAGTTGTCAAGGGAGTTGTCATGGGAGGTGTGATGAGAGTTGTCAAGAGAGTTGTCATGGGAGTTTATTTTATTTTATTTTCTATCATTACCTCCTTTGAATGATTTAATTATTGTATGATCTATTTATATCTTTGATTTATGTATCCTAGTCACCTCTGTTTATTCTTTTGTCATATGTCCTTTTCATTGGATTCCTTTATTACTCTTTGAGGGTTATGTATGGTAGTTGGTTAAGGGTTATGTATAGTAGTTAGATTATTAGTATAATGCTGAATGCAACTTGCCACCTTTGTTTACAGTACAAGAATATATAGCGTTTGTTGTTTGCTATTTAGTGGTAATAAAATCCAATTGGAAAAAGATTCCTTCCATTATCTAAACCTAAGTCCATATCTACAATACAGATATTCACGACATGCCAGCAAGCAGACTGGTAGGAAAACAATAGTCGGGGCCCAGACTTCTTCCAGAAGAAGTCCAAGGCCGGGTCCAAGGCCGAATCCAAGGCCAAGTCCAAGACCCGGGTACCACCAATAAGTGGTGCACCACTAAAAACTGGTGTTAGGTGACCTAAAGCCCGGAAAGGGCAGGCTAATAGTATGTTTACCTTTCATGAATATTATATTTCCATCTAACAATGCCATATAGGAAACTTCCGTTCCCAGGTTAAAAAATACCAAATGGAAACAGGATTTTTGATCCCTCACCTGCCTTTTAGCTGACTATGCCATGAATTGTACAGAATACTACCGCCAATAATGTACAAAATATACCAGCAATAGAAGCAGTAATGTAGATATCTCTAGATGCAGTCCTTATCTTACAAACGGAGGCAGAAAACCAAGTTATAAAATATCTTTCTAGTATGTTATGGTCTAGGCTCTAAAATTGGTTCCCAGGATTATTAAACATGTTATAGGTGCCAATTATCTTGCTATACATAGGAAGCGCTCCACCCTAAAAATCCAAGACTTCAAACTCTAGAGCGCATCCTTGCTGTGGAGTGCTACAATAGGGCATCGTACCATACTCAGACAGGTGGGATGCCTTATAACTATAGAGATGTGCCAAATTGGGAAAGTCAGCTCCGAAAGGGCAGGAAGAAAAACAAGAACTAGCAGCCCAGGTACCAGCAGCTCCAGTAGTGTAAATTGGGTCTTTGATATTACGTATGCTTGTGTAGGATGTTGTTGGGTTAAGTAGGATGTTGATAAGTAGAAGTATATAGCAAGTGAAGACATTACATATCTACTTGTGAGAGTCAATATGCCATGAGAAAAGAATCCCGTCTAGAATGTATATCGGTTTCATTAGTCTAGTTTCATACTGGTTTCATTGTGCTTAGATACGGTATACTAGACACAGAGACTGCACAGAGAAGCAACTCATAGAGAAGGAACCCACGAAGAAGTACACAAAACAAACATAAAATTAAATACATGGATAATGCAAAATACACGGACATATAAAATACACATGCAAAATGCACAAATGCATAGACAGAACTACTGAACAATATTTTTTGCCTTTTTCTTACTTGGTTGACCTCGTCCAGTCGGCTTTTTCTTAGGCTCCAGCTGCTGACCCCCTTTTCTTTTCTTTGACGCAGAAGGATACCATTTAATCTAATCCATGATACTCTTGTGTGTAAATAGATTAACACTATTCCTAACACTCGAGTAATCTTAGTATTCCCATGACAGATTAAAGAACCATAAATAATAAAGCATCCCTCAGGTCGAAGCTCCAAAATATATTTGGCTTACCATAATACTAAGTTACCTCTATTATAATCACCATATGGTACAACTGTATTAGTGGCAGAACGAACATCCTTCCAATCTTGATGATGTTGTAAAATACTGTCTAGTGTCATTTGTTGGTTAATGGTGGCTCCAGCCCAAGGATAGCATAATAATTGAAGGGGGTTGGGAAGTGTAATGTTAGTAAGCTTATTATATGCTTCAGGAAAAATAAGCTTCAAACAATCTCCAAGATACCGCCATAGGATTTGTTCCTTTAATCCAAGTAATCGAGGCAGGTTATTGAGTTAAATAATCTTTACTATGAAAAATATCTAAACTACTATCAGCTAAGTAGTATAGTGTCAGATCGGAAATTCGCCTCGGGATCTATTCTTCGTTGGTGATGTAATCTATTTCAGGTAAAAAGGCATCATTTTCAACTAAGCCTCCAACCAAGAAGTCTGGAATTCTGAGCCGGTAAGCTAAGAGACAGCATTTTTATCTTTGATCTCCAAATGCTCAGAACCTGATTGAAATCGTCAGAAAGATGAAAGTTGAGAATTCTTCATTAGGGTAAAGAATATTGACCTTAATTCCTTATAATTAGCTCTGAATTATAAGAATTATAAGGTATACGAACCTCTTTTATTCTTTAAAGACCATTTCAATACAGAAATACTTGTAGGAGCTTCCCAAAAGATTCGGGTTGTTCTCTCTTTTTCCCAAGATTGTAGAAGGCGTTTGACATGTTAGCGTAGTCCTTTTGCCCTTGCAGATGATCTTTATTAAATGCGCCACTGGCAACCAAATGGGCTAAACGGACTTCAAATGCATGCGCTGAAAGTAAGCCAGTTGTAGTGTAGTAGTGGTGGCAGAGGCAAGGTAGTGATGGAGTTTAGTGGCTGCAGAGGTATCAGCAGAGGTTGTAGTAGTCATAGTGGCTGCAGGAAGAGCTGGATAGCTGGTGGTAGAGTTGGAGCTAGTAGAGTTGGAGCTGGTGGTAGAGTTGGTTAGAGCTGGTGGTAGAGTTGGAGCCGGATAGAGTTGGAGCCAGTGATAGAGTAGAAGCTGGTAGTAAAGCTGGCTGGAGAAAAGCAGCTGGCTGGTGGGGGGGCTGTGAGCGTGAGAGCTCAAAGGAGTCGGAAGATATAAAGACAAAAAGTAAAAATGCTGCACCTTTATCCTAGTACAGAAGCCAAGAACCCACGATTTTTAGAGACAATTTTTAGATACATGTTTTTAGAGATTAGTTATGATGAACAGGGTTAAATAAGCAAGGATAAGTTTTGTTTTTTGAACCATCCACATCAGCGTAGCCGAAGGATAAATTCGAATTAGCCTTTACGGGGTACTGGGAATCGAACACAGGCCCTGATAATGCTAGTAGAATGGGTCAGGCCCTACCAACAAAACAAGAAACTCAGAGGTATACAAAATAAAATTGTACTGGCTTATCTACCCAATTTTCGCTACTGTAACAAAAACAAAACTGTCACGGACAAGTATTGTCACGAGCGACAAGTATTGTCATAGGTGACAAGTATTGTCACGGGTGACAAGCAAGTATTGTCACGGGCGACAAGGAAGTTTGTCATGGGTGACAAGTTTTGTCATAAGTGACAAGTTTTTGTCAAGGGTGACAAGTAAGTTTTGTCACAGGTGATAAGTAAGTTTTGTCATGGGCGACAAGTTTTGTCACGGGCAACAAGTTTTGTCACGGGCAACAAGTTTTATTATGGGCAACAAGTTTTATTAAGGGCGACAAGTAAGTTTTGTCACGAGCGACAAGTTTTGTCACGGGCGACAAGTTTTGTTACAGGCGATAAGTTTTGTCATGGGCGACAAGTTTTGTTACGGGCGACAAGTTTTGTCATGGGCGACAAGTTTTATCACGGGTGATAAGGTTTTATTACTTTTGTATGAAGGCTTATGCCAACCAGACCACACTTTTGTCATGGGCCACAACTTTTGTCATAGGCGACAAGTTTTATGACTGGAAAGAGCCAGTCTAAGTGTCTTTTTATAAGTAAATCTATTAGTATAGAAGGTATATATACCCGTATCACCTTTGTTGGGCACTAATTTTCCATAAATATCTAACTAGTCCGTAACAAGTCAACCAGTCTGTAATAAGTCCGTAACAAGTCAACTAGTTGGTGACAAGTCAACTAGTTCTTCAACAAGTCTGTGACAAGACATTTCCAACTGTATATGAAACTCCCAATTATATAGAAAAGGTTAGTACAAGCTACAACTACATATAAGGACCAGCCTTATTAAGATATGTTGACCCTTAGGTATTATTATCTCGGCTCCACAAGGGTTAACTTTAGCAATAGAGATATCAAGGGAATGAGCTGGAGGGTAGAAGCAGCTAGATAGTGGCCAGAGCGCTACTAGATAAAATCTGCATGTCCACCTCTACAACTTCAACCACAATTCACTCCTCATCCTCATCCTGATCCTTATCCTCATCTGGATCTTCATCTATATCTTGATCTTCATCTTCATACATATCCTCAATATCTCACATACAACATAGTACTATACATACTACTTTGACGAGAGAAATTCAGGCACAAAGTATGCCTTCAAAGTATGATCTTCTCATACTTAGTTACTTGCACAATTTCATTGTTTGGCTATTATCCATGTAATCTTGGTATCTGCGATTCTGGGCTTAATGGGCTTGCCCAATTGACCTATTGCACTGGATAGATTTTGATCGTATTTTCATTACTTCCTAAGGACTGAGCTTTTAGAAGCTACAGGCAGCTGCCTTATAGCTGTAGTGGTGGAAAATTGTGAAGTCTTCAGTAGACAGAAAAAAGGCATTAATACAGTTGTGGTGGGCACATTACTTAACAACTAGACTTTGTTATAGGCTTGCAGCTAATCCTTTATTATAGTGAATATAGAACTCGATCTCAGCGCCGCAGGCAAATAGAAGTTCCTGCAACTCCTAGTGAAGAAGATACTAACGTGGAAAGAAGAGATGACAATAGAGATGATTCGGAGGAAGCAGGTAGCGAGCAGCTAGGAAACAAGGAGAATAAGAACCCAGCTATATATACACAGTGCAATTTTCTCAATTTATTCAACATCCCATAATCAGTGACCCCCCCCCCCCTTCTAGTTGCCCCATTCGTACCCCATTGCGTGATGTTGAGATTGCTATTCTCCAAAGGACTAAGCTAGCTAAACAGCGGCTCCGCCAGCAACGAAAGGCTCGTGATCAGAAACAGCGAGAAAGACAGTAGGAAATATAGAGGGCATCACAGAATAGAGAGTCATCAAATGTTGGCGCAATGGAAGGGCTTCTTTTTGGGCCTGGCTGTTCAAATATTCATATTGCCTATATTGGTCCTATAACTATGAATTTCAAGAAATAGTTCATAATATTGGTATCTAATTTACATCCATTCCTTTTTCTATTTGTGAGTTATAGTAATAGTGCATTATGAGCAATCTGTAATAGTGCATCATAACCAATCTGTAATAGAATAGCCTAGAAACTAATTAATAGAGATTGCAAAAAAGAGTCGGCTTGATACCACCACATGGTTGCCAAACCCATTGTGCCAAAAAGCCAAGAACCCAAATTTTATTAAAGCCAAAAACCCACAGCAAAGATCCCACATTTTAAAGCCAAGAAGTCATATTGAACCATCCATATCCAGCGATACTAGAGGAAAATTCTTTTTAACCCTTTATGGAGCTACTGGGAAATGAACACAGGTAGTCAACCAAATACAGGCTCTAATCATGCGGGTAGAATAGGCTAGGCACTACCAATAAAACCAGAAACCTATACTTAAGGGCTACTAAATTGTATTGTACTTGAATTATATACTCTAATATACTTTCACTGCTTATATGTTTTGCCTCTTATATGGGCTTATATTATAGCACCATATGTCATAGACTCTTTTATCACAGATTATTACCTATATCACAAGTGAAGCAGTTGAAGTCTAATTCGAGAGTCGAACAGAAAAGTGTCTGAGTCTCGATTAGGAATCTCTTTATCTGGGTTATATCATGGGTTATGTCACAGGTTATGTTATGGGTTATGTCATGAGTTATGTCATAGGTTATCACCTACGATGTAGATGATATTATGTAGACATTACAGGTAAGGATAAGCATATATTTGGGCGATTATAGTTTCTATTCTTTACATAAACATCTTGTATTATAAGCCTTGGTAATACAGACTCTACCTTTTGGCCCATAGCCATACCTATAGCCATAGCCATTGTTCTCGCATGCTCTTTGGAATTGCATCTATAGTTACAGTCTTAGCTATCGACCTCTACCATTACACTATAAAGTAATACCTACTTTCATAGCTTATATATATATATAGAAGGAAGGCATAAAACCCGTGACAAAGAAAACCCCACCAACATAGACCCGTGACAAGATCAATTATAGGAAATTCGGGTTCTTGGCAATTACCCGTCATCTTGGCGATTACTTATTATTAGGCGAAGTGGGTCGGGTTGGGTAGGGACCTCACATAACCCGTAGTGGATTGGGTTGAGGCCAGGGAAACTCACCCGGCGGGGCGGGTTTATTTGGGTTGGGTTGGGTTGAAATCGACCCATGGCGCACGCTGCTCCTGCTGGAGCTATCTGAGCCTGAAATTTCTTTGTGGGGTGTTAGATTCATCAGGTTCAGAGTCATCCTCAACTGTAGCTTTGTACCTTTCAGCCTCAAAGATTGTATTTAGGCCTTCCCTGTTATACCAGGTAGGCCTAATGCCATCAACCTCCTACACAGGTCTTTGTGGGAGGTTGGTGGTAGTGATCTGGAGAGGAGGTAGTCTCCTTCTCCTTTAGATAGTGTTGAGAGATTGTCTCCCAAAGATTGGTAGAGACACTAGTCTCCCAGTGGCTTCTCTAATCCTGAGCTGTTATGGGGAAGGCATGGTTGGTGTTAGAGAATGTGGGGGAGGAGTTTTCTTGAAAGTTTGTATTGGGACAGAGAGGTGGTTGGTTACTACTGGATGTTGTAGTAAGGCAGTTGTGTGGTGAGAAGACTGTCCAGTAGAGGAGGAAATAGGGGGACTATATACTCCTCTAGACAGTACATCTGCAATATGGTTGTCTTTTTCCTGAATGTATTCTAGGGTTAGGTCAAACTGACTTATTATCTCTTGCCACCTTCTCTTCATTTGACTTTCAGGGATACTATCCATAAATATGACTAAGGGTTTGTGATCTGTTTGGATGATCACCTTGTGACTCTGTAGTTCAGGCCTGAAATACCTCAGTGAGTCAACAATTGCTAATAATTCCTTATTAGTTGTTGTATAATTCATTTGTCTATCATTTAATTTCCTAGAGTGAAATTCTGCTGGCCTGATAACAACATTCTCCATTTGGCCAATTCATCTTGAGATTCCTGTATTACTAGTATCTGTAATCAAATAGATTGGAAGGCCTGAGTCATGATTAATTGGTTTAAGCACTTTATTGCTCATTATTAACTCCTTAACCTTCTTGAATAACTCATTATGCAAGAGAGTCTATATGTGCTTCTTTGTTGACCCTTGCAATTCTGATAGTGGTTTGGCTACAGCTCCCAATTCTAGACAAAATCTTCTCAAGTAATTAACCATCCCTAGAAACTTCTATAATTTCTTTTTTGAGTCAAAGATAGGGTAATTTGCTATTAAGTTGATTTTTTCTGGATCCATTTCTAGCCCTTGTTTGGTGATAATGAATTCTAGTACTTTTAGCCTTGGTGCCAGGATTTGGTATTTCTTTTTGTTGAAGAAAAACTTTTCCTTAGCCAATATCCTGCAGATCCCTCTCAATACTTCCTTATATTCCTCCAGGGTATCTGTTCTAATTAAAATGTCATCTAAATAAACTATGACTGTTTTTCCAATATAATCCCTCAGTAACCAATTTATAGCCCTCATCATAGTTGCAAGTACATTGCAGTCACCTTGCTGCATGACTAATGAGTCAAATTTCCCTAGATGATTTGTAAAGATGCTATGTTTTACTGATTCATATGTATGTCTAATATTATGATACCCATCTGCTAGATCAGCTGCTGAAATATATTCCTTGCTGGCTATCCAGTCTAATATTGCTTTGATATTTGGCATAGATGTCTTATATTTTTGCACTAGCTTATTTCTGGGTATACATATAAGGAAGTGGCTTACTCATCTCTTATGACTAACCCTCTACCTCACAAATGTATTTCTTATGTATTTCTTACTCAGCAAGCATCTCAAAACACACAACATTGTGTGCTGTCTGCCTTGCTAATATTTCACATGTTATCACATGCTTTCACATGTTATCACATGCTTTCATATGTTATCACATGCTTTCACATGTATAAGTCTAGGAAAGACTTAACCTATTTTGTACTAGATAGTATATGGAAGTACTATCTAGAATCTTCTATTGTGTTGATTTCAAATCATGTAAAGGTCAGATGATAGTGCACTGCCTCAGCACTGCCCCAGCACTGCCCCACTCAGAACACATATAGTACCCTGAATTTCCCTTCAGTTGGACAGATAGTTAGAACTCAGAACATAGTTAGAGTACAATCAATATAGAAGTTCCACTGGTTAATCTTCTAAGTACCTTTGGCACTTCTATACTACTTTACCTATTACAGTAATCTTATGCTACTGGTAATAACTTTAATAGTGAGAATAAACAATACACTATTAGTAATCTACTTTGTAGTATATATTACTAGCCTGAGATTATCTGATCAGATTAGATCCTTATCTAATCTAATCTGATTGTCCAGTCCTCCATACAACACTTTACATTTTTTTAACCTAAGAACTTGATTCTTACCTAACTAGGAAGGCCTGATCAACCTTACCTAATCAACAAAGTTTCTACCAACAAGAGTAGAAACTAAAGCCAGTATAAGCCTACAGCACAAAGCATAGTAGCACAAAGTCTGACAGTCAGCAGTAAGACTATCCTCCAAATAGCAATAGTAAGACTATTCAACAAATAGCAACAGTAAAAGCCTACAAATAGTAGCAAACAATATAAAAGGGCAACAATAATTGTATTTAACTGGCAAATACAAAGAAAACAACAATTACTTTATTTGGTAACTCTGAGACCTAGAAACTGCCTCAGAAGTCCAATAAGGGTGTGGATTATAGGAACTAGTCCTATCAACATCCAAACTCCAGAGAGTATCCCAGCCCCACTCTCTACCTAGCCTAAAGAAAAACTGGGAATTCTCCCAGTAAGCAGAACAAGGAAAGTTTCTGTACCTCTCCCTCCAAAAAGAACACAAGTACCTGGCAGTCCAACCCCTATCCTTCCACTTACATTCTTCCCAGCATTTAAAGGAAACCCTGCTCCTACAACAATCTCATCAACAAAAGTAACTCTTTTACCCTTCAACCTCCTCTCTCCCTTACCATAATCAACCTTGGTATCAGAAGCAACAGAAAGAGAATAAGAAGGAAGTTGAAAAGAAGTAGATCCTTCCTCATCAGGATCACCTTAAAGAAAGCAGGAATAGAAGAAACAGAGTCTAAGGAATCAGTGGTATAATATCTGATAGACATGGAGACTCCTAAACAAAAAAGTACTAGTGTAATGGAAGGAGGAGGAAGAGCTAGGAAAGGCAGGAGAAAGGCAATGACAAGTGAGGAGCTAGAAGTACTCAAGGCTAAGTTAGTCAATACTCCTAAAAAGAAAGTTCCAACTGGGAAAGAGATTCTAGAAAAGGAAATAGAGACAAGGAAATAGTCATTGGGCCAAATTCATCAATACCTGAAGTAAGGATTGTAACACCTCCTGCAACAAAAGCCTTTTGGGACAAAAATGAGTCATCATGGTACCAAAGGATATCCCAGGTATTTATATACCTAACAATAAACAACATGTTATCAAAAAGGAAAAAGGAACTATTGGCTGAAGCAGCAGAAAAGTTCATGATTTTTCAACAGAAAGACTAATTTGACAAGTCAGTTCAAATAGACTTTCAACTCTCATCTACCTCAAAAGCAGTATGGCCTTACCCAACCTATAACCCATGTAAAGGAGTTCCATGGCTAGCTTTAAACTGGCCTTTCCTGACACAGTACATGCTTATGGGTAACCTGTATGACCTGGAAACCCAGAAATAGTGCCTCCAATAACAGAACCTATAGAAACCTTTGAGAAGTAGGAAAGAAACTGTTTGGAGCTGAAGGCAAGGGTAAGGGGAAAAGTGTCAGTATGAGGAAGAGGATGATGGAGATTATGAAACAGATATAGAAGAAATATCTGAAAAAGACATGCCACCACACCTAAAGATAGGAAAAAGCCAACACATACCAAAAAGAGTAAGACTCCTGATAAAAGTCTAGAAAGAGTTCTAGTGGTGTGGCTGGAGGTGGAAGTGAGGACCCAGGATCTGGATCTGAGGGTGATGAATCAGACAATGGTTCTGGAGATGACAGCAGGAAAAGGTCAACTAGAGAACCTAGCCCTCACCACTTGGAATGGTCTAAAAAGACTGGTCAAAAGATACCAACACAACAAGTCAGCAAATCCCTTATCAAAAAGGCAAACAAACTTGCAAAAATTCCCAATCCCCAATGATTGATGGAGTATCAGAGAAATGGAGGGACAAACTACCTTTGACAATTATGTATAACAGTTGCAGAAGTGGGTAGAGTATTAAGGGATGGATATAGCAAGTTGGGAAAGTTTGGATAGAGCAAGCTTTATGTTTGAGAAGAGTGCTCAGACTTGGTATAACCAGTATTGCTCTGAAAAAGAAGATGTTGAGGACAGGAATTTCTATGAATTTATGTTAAAACTGAGAGGTAAACTCATCTCTATAGTAGCACCTGAAGTTCTTGGAAACAATACCTATCACACCATCAAAGGCTTGATGTTACTGTCATGCAGTATGCACAGAACCTGGAAGAGTTCAAAATTAAGTGCAAGGATCTAAATGGAAAAGACATGATAAGTGATCATGCACTAAAAATGAAACTGTAGATGGACTGGTACTCCTGCTCAGGGCTAAAGTCAAAGGACTGATATCATATGAGTCAACCTTTGAGGAAATATTGAATAAAATTGCAGTCCAAGAGGATGTACTAAAACAAGAAACTAAATCCTTGCAGCAGCACCAAAAGAAGACTGATAAGCAATGGGGACCTGGTAGACCTATGGAATGGACTAAGTCTGAATTCAAATTGCCTGAAAAAGTGGCTAAGAATGCAGCTAAAGTGGCAAGCAAGAAAGGTGGACCAGGTGGTCTCTATGGAACTTCCTTAGTGCCAGAAAGGATAAAACTAAGTATACCCCTTATGGTGAACAGAGAAGAAGAGGAAGAGGCTGCAAGAACAGGGTCCTGTAATCACTGTGGCAAACAGGGTCATACTTCCAGGATTGCCCTAATAGGAAGGTGTCTTCAGCTTACCAATATATGGGATCTAGACCAGGAGTCAGAAGATTCCCACCTTATCAACCATTCAGACCTCAGCCAACTTGGCCCCCACAGAAAGTAAAAACAGCTTATCAGGAGATTGATGTGAAACAACAAGAGTCAGCTGCACTTCAGGTTATGAGAAACCCTAATGATTCAAGGAAGTTCTTAGTGCCAGAAAGCCATAGAACTTCTAATGCAGCTGAAATTAAAATTAATGGACATATTGCTTATGCACTATTTGATCCATGTATATCAGGTAGAGACCTGATATCAGCAAATTATTGTCAGCTGTTTAATATACCTTGAAAGAGATCAGCAAGAAACCTCTAGAAACTGCAATTAAAGGTAGCAGATCTCAAATGTCAAATACAGCAACAGTCACAGTAAATCTACAAGGATACCAAGAAACTAGGACATTCTATGTGGCCAACCTGAAAGACTGGGATATTATATTTGGGGAACCTGCTTGAGGGATTATAAAGCAATTATGAATGTTAAAGATAATGCAATTACTATACAACCTACAGGCAGGACAAGGATTGACATTAATATGCTTAAAACCAAGGATACACTTGGAAGAGTCACAACTGCAGCTATGAATATTGGCAGGACAGAAGAAGATTGGTTCAAAAGAGATGATCCAATGGCTATTGTGACTGAAGTTGGAGGTAGATTAATACACCACCCAAAGTCAACTCCAGCAATTCCATGGATACAGCATGATCTGGTGAATGACCTAGAAGAAGACCAGGAATGGTCACAAGAGTGGTTTGACTCATCAGATTGGTCAGAGCTAGAAGATGATGGAAGCTCTCCAGTCATTACAAATGCAGTTAATCTAGAAGAAGTGGAGTTTAATATATTTGAAGAATTCCCTGAACTATTCCAGAAGAAAAACCAACTGCATTACCACCAATCAGAGAACTTATGACATCATACAACATAAAATTATAGTTCCTGATGGTGCAACCTGGGAACTGCATACTATACAAACTATACAAGGTTTCTGGATCAAGTAATGAGAAAATGAGGACAGAGCTAGAATCTGGGAGAGTAGTGCATCTAGCTCACTCAACAGCATCCTTATGTTTACACAGCCTAAAAAGGGATTTAGATAAGAATGGCAAACAACAGGCCAGGTTCTTATTGCACTGTGTACCTAGAAATAAGCTAGTACAAAAGGATAAAACACCCATGCCAATATTAAAGCAATATTAGACTGGATAGCTGGTAAAGAATATATCTCAGCAGCTGATCTGGCAGATGGCTACTATAATATTAGGCATGCACATGAATTAGTAAAACATAGTACCTTTACAAATCATCTAGGGAAATTTGACTCATTGGTCATACAGCAAGGTGATTGCAATGCACCTGCAACCATGATGAGGGCTATGAACTGGTTTTAAGAGACTATATTGGAAAGACTGTCATGGTTTATTTAGATGACATTCTGTTGGCACAGATACCCTGGAGGAACATAAGGAAGTATTAAGAGGGATCTGCAGGATATTGGCTAGGGAAAAGTTCTTCTTCAACAAAAAGAAATGGCCAAATCCTTGTCCCAAGGCTAAAAGTACTGGGATTTATTGTCACCAACAAGGGCTAGAATGGATCCAGAAAAAATTACTCAATAACAAATTACCCAATCCCTGACTCAAAAAAGAAATTACAAAAGTTTCTAGGAATGGTTAATTACTTGAGAAGGTTTTGTCCAGAATTGGAGCTATAGCCAACCACTGTACTTAAGAGTCAAGAGAGGAGAGCAAGTACCTACAGTAAGGTACAGATGGGTTTATGTACTCTTGAAGAGTTTTGCTTGGAAGATGGTTATCCCCAAGGGATTACAAGTTAAAGGTAACCCTGCCTCTGAAGCCCTTATCCAATAAGCACATGTCACTACTGGACATGGAGGCCTTGCAAAAACAGCAGAAAAGCTTACCAATAAGTACATCTTTCAGGATTTTTATAAGCAGGTTGAACAATTTGTGAGGAGTTGTGAAACCTGTCAAATCACCAAAGGATCCACACAGAAAACCCTGGATTCCTTACTCCTCTGAATGTACCTATTAGGCCATAGGGTAGTATGGCTATGGATTTCCTTAGTATGGAACCTGTTATGATCTCATGTACTGAATTTACACTTGGTTACAGAACTACTGAAGAAGATAAGCCTCATATGTTGTTATTTCATAAGTTATTAGTCATGACTGACAGGCATTCTGATTTTACATTCTTGTTACCTGTTGCAGACAATGTTGATACATTAGGGGTTATTGATATCTTTGAAAGATTCATTAAGCCTAATGTGGGGTTCCCTTATGAAATTGTTTCTGACCAAGACCCCTTGTTTATGTCTACTGTTTTTCAAGACTGGATGCAGAAAAATGGAATTATGCATAAAGCATCTTCCACATATCACCCCAGACTAATGTGACAAGTGAAAGGAAGAATAGGACAATTATTCCTATGTTTGCAGCTAAGAAGCTGGAGCAGGGAATGAATTGGATACAAGTCACACCTTCTGTTCAAACAGAGGTGAATGCAAGAGTTAGTACTACAAGAGGACTTTCCCCCTTTTTTACCAAGCTAGGATACCAGCCTAATTTGTCACCAACCTATCCTACCTCACCCAATTCCTACCTATTCAAACCCTACAACCAGATTTTACCAGGTTGCTGAAAACCTTACCAAAGCAAAAAGGGACAAATTCAGCAAGCCAACAAACACAGAAGAGCCTCCCCTGATTACCAAGTCATAATCAGGTGATGCTATCAAACAAAGAACCTCCCAGCAAGGTACCACTCCTCCAAACTATCCCAAAATGGATAGGCCCTTTACTATTACTAAATATTCACCATGGAGTCAAAATGCTAAACTTGACTTCACTGACTTTCCTGACCTCAATAATATCAACAATTCCTTCCACACCTCACTTCTCAAACCCTTCTTCCCTAATCCAATACAACTGTTCCCCTCCAGAACTCTGGAACAACCAGGACCAGTTAAGGAAGACAGGTATGAGGTAGAAAGAGTGTTGGAATTTAGGTCACAACCTAGAACAGGAAAGCTGCAGTACAAGGTGAAATGGAAGGGGTGGCCTCATAATTTGATGAGTGGGTATATGCTGATGGTGTTGATAAGTCATTAAAAAACAATTCTGGTTGACTGGTAGTAAGCAAGCAACTTACAAAAGAAGGAAGGTTGGTGACAATAAGCTTGGCAAGATTAAGACAAGGAAAGAAACCTTGGAAATGATTAATGATGAAAGGAAGAAAGTTCTTGCTACCCCTGTTTCATCCATGCAGTCAAGATTGACAAAGGCAAAGGAAAAGAGTTAGATATACCCCAGTTAATACTTAAACATTTCTTTGCTCAGAGAGTTATTGATAAGGATTTCAAGGAAGGGTATGATAATATTAGGTATGATACTAGAGCAGAAGGTATAGTACCTATAAGGATGGAACAATAGGTATTATGGGTTGAATGTTAACTACTAATGTATATAACCCATCTCCCTGTTTATTTTCTAGGATGGAGTTTTTATCTAAACAGGGAGGCATGTAAGGAAGTGGCTTCTCATCTCTTATGACTAACCCTCTACCTCACAAATGTATTTCTTATGTATTTCTTAC